>CM055128.1:191109327-191649327 GCA_029206835.1 Rana muscosa
GAATGGTTGTGGCCGTTCCAGGCCCCGGAGCCTCTGTCCATAGACCTTCCGCCCTCTGAAGATACTTTAGATAGTACATTGAATGTGGAAGCCACAGAGTTTGTCCCGTCCAGTTTTCACTCTGAGGAGTGGGAAGATGCCATAGGGTCACCTCCTGCTGAAGATCAAAGGAATTCTCTGTGTCTTCCTGCACCTGATCTGGATGCTCCAGAAATATTGGAACCCAATACACCTACCCCAGAGAAAGAGCCTGTGGAGACGGAGACAGCGACCCCAAGAGAACAGAGAGCAAAGAGAACCATTCGTCCTCCACGGAAGTTAACCTATGCCCAAATGGGAGAAAGCTCTGAGGATACAGTAACTACTGCAAGAAGGACAATACAAACACCTGGTCCTTCCACTGTGCATTTGGTGGAGGGCAACCCCTGCTCACTTTCTGGCACAGTTAGGCAGGTTACCCCCATTGATGTGACCTGTGGGTGGGACAAGCTCGCTTCCCAGTTTTGGTGGGAGCTTCCCATGCCAACTTCCCTTGCAGCCCTCAATGACCTTGTCTGTGCATATTGTTAATACTGTCTTTGGAGACCAAAGATTCTAAGTGGGGGGAGTGTGTAGAGGGGTATTGCCCTTTAAACCTCAAGAGACTACAGTACCCAGTACACCTTGAGGCACCCAGGGAGCATTGCCCCGTGCAGACTGCTGGGGTGGACTTTATAAAAGGGAGGCGGGCCCCAGTTTCTTTCTCTTTGGACACCGCCCTCCCAGCAAGAGGATCCCTGTGCTGACCTGCTGTGTGCACAAGGCCTGAAGCCTGGGCCTTGTGTCTTTCGAAAGAGCCTTCCGCTCCACCGAGGAGCCTGCGGAGCATCTGATCCTGTTGCCGAGTGCTGCCATCAGGAGGACCAAAGACCCGGGTGTCGTGGACACTGTAAAGCGAGTCACAGTAACGGAAGTAGCGGACAAGGACTGGTCTGGTCGGGTGAGAGAGCACCTGCTCAGAGCTACATTACAGTATCTTTAGGCCTATTAACTTTATCCAGGGCCCTCACAGTGATTGCAGTTACACTCTAGGGAGACTATCTGCTGAACTGAGTTATTAAGTCTCCCTGGCTGTTGCAAAGTTACCGATCATCATTTCTTTGTTGGATTACAATTTGTTCCTGAATGTGCACCACCGTGTTTTGCTAGCGAAGATTTCTTCCACAGAACTATACCCAAATCATAGTCAGGCCTGACTGGGTAGTATAGGACATTGCTGGGCGCCATTTTGCTCACGAGGGAGGATAGCTGCAGCGGGGTCTGTTAAACTGTCTATCATATTGCTGAACGTTTAATGTTTTAATAACTATACCCATATTGCAGGGCTCTGCATGTGACATTGCATACTGTTTTATCATTTTAACCTTTACCAACAGTAAAATATTTATTTGTATTCACTATTTATTTATTTATATTCACTATTACACTTATTGTATATTTATTTAAATATTTAATATTGCACTTAATAGAAATATTTTTATACAATATAGATAAATTCTATATTTTTCACTAAATTAATTAATTCATCAGTTAATATTTTTCACACTTCAATAATTATAAATATAAAATATATGTTTTGTATTTTTATATTTTTTATTTTTATTTTTAATTAAATAAAAATGTAATTTAATTTCACATAGGTGTTTGGATCGCACATAGACTTTGGCAGTTAATAATTAATGGTTAAAGTTTATTGGTAATTTAATTTTATTTTTAGTCACGTTTTATTATAATTATGTGCTTATCACTATTCATTATTTATATATCTATATGTATATATTTTCATAAATATTCATCTTTATGGTATTCTATCCATCTAGATAATCTATTTAGAGACTGCTTTGAAAAGCACCATTAAAGTCCTTTTTTTGATATTGCTTTGAAAGGCAATGCTAAAGTTATAAGGACGAGCATAGTGCTAGACATTTTTTGTGCAGCAAAGTTTTTTCTTCTTTATAATTTTTCTTTTTCTCTGTTTGCCTCGATCGTTGGCCTTGCTTACTAATGATCTAATATGATTTTTCCGTTCGGGATTAACTCACAGATAAGGTTGCTGACTATCTGGACAGTTGGGCATAATTGCCCACATACAAGATGGCGATCGTGACCTCGATCGGTGACATACTTTCCGTTCGAGATTTTCTGATGATTATAGGTAGCGAATACATAGATTTTTTTGGGTATAATTGCCCGCAATCAAGATGCCGTTTGCGACCTTATATATTTAGAATCATCATGTTTGGTATGTTCGCCCATATCCAAAATGGCGAATACGATCTCACGTCCGGGACTCAGACCGAGGTGGGAGGGTACAAGTAGCGGTGAGTCAGCACGCCACCCGTCCCTCATTGAGAATGTCAGATATGACGAAACGCGTCTGAGGACTAGGAGCGTGCTGACGTCACCACGTATCGTGTCTGGACGGGGTTGATCCAAGAGCCGGCCGGCTTTGTTTTTTTAATGCTTCTTATTTCTACGTAACTGTAAGTGTGGTTCTAATTATTTTATTAAACATTTAAACGGATTCACACTATGGTCCCCAATTTTTCTTCCTTTGGGTGATTCTGTTAAACATCCAATACGACATTACGGATGTGTGCGGGGTGTCTGAAGATTAAGAGCAGTCTTTTCAATCATTAGTGGACGGTTCTCCCCAAAGGCCCTGGCTGGGTTTGGCCACATGCTCAACAACCAAAGGCATCTGGTAAGCAGGTTTTCCCTGTGGTGGTGGTGGTGCACTGGTTGTTTTTCAGTCACGGGTGTTGTCTAAGCAATTGGTGCCTATTGCTTTAAGATATAGGCACCTGGTGTGATCCATAACAGTATTACGCTATTGTTGTTTGTTTTTTCTGTCTAATCCACTACTATGCCATGAAATTTATGCCACTATATGAAGCCCGTGGGATCTAGTAATCGATCATATCTGTGTCGTGAGAGTCATCATCATCCACAGAGGATTTTGTTATCTCCCACTGGGATAAAGGCCCTGGCTGGGTATAAGCCATCTGTGTTAAAAGGCTTTTGATCTGGTAAGCATTCATTGCACCTGTCAGCTGGCATTGTTTGAGATTCAAGTTTCTGTGGAAGGAATATATGGACTTTCGTTGAGATTTTGAATTGATTTCTACAAATTGGACTTTTTTAGCACAAAGTTTTACTCTCTAGTAAATAATAGAGTTAAGTATATTGGTTGTCAGTGTCATTTACTGGTCTATACCATTACTATGTGCCTTACTGTGGGATTGTGTCATAGAGAATATTAGAGTGATTGCAATTCTATCATCCCCTTTACTAACTGTGCCACGAGAGGTTAGAGCCGATTGCCAGGGGTTGACAGCGGTGCACTACAGGGCCCGAAACAATCAAGGCAGCCCTCTTAACTGGGGGTATCGCTAAACGGAGATAGATTCTTTTTTTCGAAATATCTCTAAAATCCATCGCTCAGTGAAAGCTGATGAACCTGCACGCTCAGCTCTCTTGGGGTGGTCTACTATCTGTATGTTGTAGTGACACAGTCTGTTCTCAAGATCCTCCACCTTTGAAATGTTAGCATCTATATTATGCATTGCAACTTTCATATCAGTGTTAAAGCGGAGCTCCACCCTAAAGTGGAACTTCCGCTGATCGGAACCCTCTAAGACAGGTATTTGCACCCACTTCCGGGAGTCCTCTCTGCGGGAAATCTGCGGGAAGCACGTCACTTCCCGCAGATTCCCCGTTGTGTTCTGGGAGACACTCGGCTCCCAGAACACAGGGGACCATTCAGAATGGCGCAGTGCGACTCGCGCATGCGCCATAGGGAACCGGGCATGAAGCCGCAAGGCTTCATTTCCTGGTTCCCTCACGAGGATGGCGGTGGGGGCAGCAGAGTGACGAGCGATTGCTCGTCCTCTGCTGCAGACGTCGCTGGACTCCAGGACAGGTAAGTGTCCATATATTAAAAGTCAGCAGCTGCTGTATTTGCAGCTGCTGGCTTTTAATTTTTTTTTTCAGCGGCACCTCCGCTTTAAGATCACTTGCAAGACTTTCTATTGTGGACATTAGGGATGAGCTTCGTGTTCGAGTCGAACATACGTTCGACTCGAACATCGGCTGTTCGATCGTTCGACGAAGATCGAACGATTTGGGCCGTTCGCGCCAAATTCGAGTGACGCGAACGGCCCACAATGCACTACGCCATCGCAGTGTCATCCAGGCGCTGTGATTGGCCAAGCATGCACTGTGACCCCGCATGCTTGGCCAATCACAGCGCCGGCAGCGAGGAGAGCAATGATTGGCCACAGGCAGGATGCCTGTGGCCAATTATTGCTGAGGGTGTTTAGTACACGCCCCACACTATAAAAGGCCGCCAGCACGGCGGCCTAGTGTAGTGTGTTCCGGAGCAGGGATAGAGCAGCATAGGCAGGGACAGTGACTTTTATTTCTTTCTTGCTTAACCTGGATTCCTTTAGTTTAGGGAAAGAGAAGGATAGGTAGGGAGAGTGTCAGTGTGTTTTGTGCTTGTGCTATATTGTGCTTAAAAAAAACATTTTTTCTAGGGACAGAAAACTGTAGGTAGGGAGAGTGTCAGTTTCTTTCACTGTCAAAGTCCTTGTTTCCAGGGACCTGGAAGGACAGTGAGTGAATTCTCCTTGTGCTAAATTGTGCTTAAAAAAAACATTTTTTCTAGGGACAGAAAACTGTAGGTAGGGAGAGTGTCAGTTTCTTTCACTGTGAAAGTCCTTGTTTCCAGGGACCTGGAAGGACAGTGAGTGAATTCTCCTTGTGCTAAATTGTGCTTAAAAAAAACATTTTTTCTAGGGACAGAAAACTGTAGGTAGGGAGAGTGTCAGTTTCTTTCACTGTCAAAGTCCTTGTTTCCAGGGACCTGGAAGGACAGTGAGTGAATTCTCCTTGTGCTAAATTGTGCTTAAAAAAAACATTTTTTCTAGGGACAGAAAACTGTAGGTAGGGAGAGTGTCAGTTTCTTTCACTGTCAAAGTCCTTGTTTCCAGGGACCTGGAAGGACAGTGAGTGAATTCTCCTTGTGCTAAATTGTGCTTAAAAAAAACATTTTTTCTAGGGACAGAAAACTGTAGGTAGGGAGAGTGTCAGTTTCTTTCACTGTCAAAGTCCTTGTTTCCAGGGACCTGGAAGGACAGTGAGTGAATTCTCCTTGTGCTAAATTGTGCTTAAAAAAAACATTTTTTCTAGGGACAGAAAACTGTAGGTAGGGAGAGTGTCAGTTTCTTTCACTGTCAAAGTCCTTGTTTCCAGGGACCTGGAAGGACAGTGAGTGAATTCTCCTTGTGCTAAATTGTGCTTAAAAAAAACATTTTTTCTAGGGACAGAAAACTGTAGGTAGGGAGAGTGTCAGTTTCTTTCACTGTCAAAGTCCTTGTTTCCAGGGACCTGGAAGGACAGTGAGTGAATTCTCCTTGTGCTAAATTGTGCTTAAAAAAAACATTTTTTCTAGGGACAGAAAACTGTAGGTAGGGAGAGTGTCAGTTTCTTTCACTGTCAAAGTCCTTGTTTCCAGGGACCTGGAAGGACAGTGAGTGAATTCTCCTTGTGCTAAATTGTGCTTAAAAAAAACATTTTTTCTAGGGACAGAAAACTGTAGGTAGGGAGAGTGTCAGTTTCTTTCACTGTCAAAGTCCTTGTTTCCAGGGACCTGGAAGGACAGTGAGTGAATTCTCCTTGTGCTAAATTGTGCTTAAAAAAAACATTTTTTCTAGGGACAGAAAACTGTAGGTAGGGAGAGTGTCAGTTTCTTTCACTGTCAAAGTCCTTGTTTCCAGGGACCTGGAAGGACAGTGAGTGAATTCTCCTTGTGCTAAATTGTGCTTAAAAAAAACATTTTTTCTAGGGACAGAAAACTGTAGGTAGGGAGAGTGTCAGTTTCTTTCACTGTCAAAGTCCTTGTTTCCAGGGACCTGGAAGGACAGTGAGTGAATTCTCCTTGTGCTAAATTGTGCTTAAAAAAAACATTTTTTCTAGGGACAGAAAACTGTAGGTAGGGAGAGTGTCAGTTTCTTTCACTGTCAAAGTCCTTGTTTCCAGGGACCTGGAAGGACAGTGAGTGAATTCTCCTTGTGCTAAATTGTGCTTAAAAAAAACATTTTTTCTAGGGACAGAAAACTGTAGGTAGGGAGAGTGTCAGTTTCTTTCACTGTCAAAGTCCTTGTTTCCAGGGACCTGGAAGGACAGTGAGTGAATTCTCCTTGTGCTAAATTGTGCTTAAAAAAAACATTTTTTCTAGGGACAGAAAACTGTAGGTAGGGAGAGTGTCAGTTTCTTTCACTGTCAAAGTCCTTGTTTCCAGGGACCTGGAAGGACAGTGAGTGAATTCTCCTTGTGCTAAATTGTGCTTAAAAAAAACATTTTTTCTAGGGACAGAAAACTGTAGGTAGGGAGAGTGTCAGTTTCTTTCACTGTCAAAGTCCTTGTTTCCAGGGACCTGGAAGGACAGTGAGTGAATTCTCCTTGTGCTAAATTGTGCTTAAAAAAAACATTTTTTCTAGGGACAGAAAACTGTAGGTAGGGAGAGTGTCAGTTTCTTTCACTGTCAAAGTCCTTGTTTCCAGGGACCTGGAAGGACAGTGAGTGAATTCTCCTTGTGCTAAATTGTGCTTAAAAAAAACATTTTTTCTAGGGACAGAAAACTGTAGGTAGGGAGAGTGTCAGTTTCTTTCACTGTCAAAGTCCTTGTTTCCAGGGACCTGGAAGGACAGTGAGTGAATTCTCCTTGTGCTAAATTGTGCTTAAAAAAAACATTTTTTCTAGGGACAGAAAACTGTAGGTAGGGAGAGTGTCAGTTTCTTTCACTGTCAAAGTCCTTGTTTCCAGGGACCTGGAAGGACAGTGAGTGAATTCTCCTTGTGCTAAATTGTGCTTAAAAAAAACATTTTTTCTAGGGACAGAAAACTGTAGGTAGGGAGAGTGTCAGTTTCTTTCACTGTCAAAGTCCTTGTTTCCAGGGACCTGGAAGGACAGTGAGTGAATTCTCCTTGTGCTAAATTGTGCTTAAAAAAAACATTTTTTCTAGGGACAGAAAACTGTAGGTAGGGAGAGTGTCAGTTTCTTTCACTGTCAAAGTCCTTGTTTCCAGGGACCTGGAAGGACAGTGAGTGAATTCTCCTTGTGCTAAATTGTGCTTAAAAAAAACATTTTTTCTAGGGACAGAAAACTGTAGGTAGGGAGAGTGTCAGTTTCTTTCACTGTGAAAGTCCTTGTTTCCAGGGACCTGGAAGGACAGTGAGTGAATTCTCCTTGTGCTAAATTGTGCTTAAAAAAAACATTTTTTCTAGGGACAGAAAACTGTAGGTAGGGAGAGTGTCAGTTTCTTTCACTGTCAAAGTCCTTGTTTCCAGGGACCTGGAAGGACAGTGAGTGAATTCTCCTTGTGCTAAATTGTGCTTAAAAAAAACATTTTTTCTAGGCACAGAAAACTGTAGGTAGGGAGAGTGTCAGTTTCTTTCACTGTGAAAGTCCTTGTTTCCAGGGACCTGGAAGGACAGTGAGTGAATTCTCCTTGTGCTAAATTGTGCTTAAAAAAAACATTTTTTCTAGGGACAGAAAACTGTAGGTAGGGAGAGTGTCAGTTTCTTTCACTGTCAAAGTCCTTGTTTCCAGGGACCTGGAAGGACAGTGAGTGAATTCTCCTTGTGCTAAATTGTGCTTAAAAAAAACATTTTTTCTAGGGACAGAAAACTGTAGGTAGGGAGAGTGTCAGTTTCTTTCACTGTCAAAGTCCTTGTTTCCAGGGACCTGGAAGGACAGTGAGTGAATTCTCCTTGTGCTAAATTGTGCTTAAAAAAAACATTTTTTCTAGGGACAGAAAACTGTAGGTAGGGAGAGTGTCAGTTTCTTTCACTGTGAAAGTCCTTGTTTCCAGGGACCTGGAAGGACAGTGAGTGAATTCTCCTTGTGCTAAATTGTGCTTAAAAAAAACATTTTTTCTAGGGACAGAAAACTGTAGGTAGGGAGAGTGTCAGTTTCTTTCACTGTCAAAGTCCTTGTTTCCAGGGACCTGGAAGGACAGTGAGTGAATTCTCCTTGTGCTAAATTGTGCTTAAAAAAAACATTTTTTCTAGGGACAGAAAACTGTAGGTAGGGAGAGTGTCAGTTTCTTTCACTGTCAAAGTCCTTGTTTCCAGGGACCTGGAAGGACAGTGAGTGAATTCTCCTTGTGCTAAATTGTGCTTAAAAAAAACATTTTTTCTAGGGACAGAAAACTGTAGGTAGGGAGAGTGTCAGTTTCTTTCACTGTCAAAGTCCTTGTTTCCAGGGACCTGGAAGGACAGTGAGTGAATTCTCCTTGTGCTAAATTGTGCTTAAAAAAAACATTTTTTCTAGGGACAGAAAACTGTAGGTAGGGAGAGTGTCAGTTTCTTTCACTGTCAAAGTCCTTGTTTCCAGGGACCTGGAAGGACAGTGAGTGAATTCTCCTTGTGCTAAATTGTGCTTAAAAAAAACATTTTTTCTAGGGACAGAAAACTGTAGGTAGGGAGAGTGTCAGTTTCTTTCACTGTGAAAGTCCTTGTTTCCAGGGACCTGGAAGGACAGTGAGTGAATTCTCCTTGTGCTAAATTGTGCTTAAAAAAAACATTTTTTCTAGGGACAGAAAACTGTAGGTAGGGAGAGTGTCAGTTTCTTTCACTGTCAAAGTCCTTGTTTCCAGGGACCTGGAAGGACAGTGAGTGAATTCTCCTTGTGCTAAATTGTGCTTAAAAAAAACATTTTTTCTAGGGACAGAAAACTGTAGGTAGGGAGAGTGTCAGTTTCTTTCACTGTCAAAGTCCTTGTTTCCAGGGACCTGGAAGGACAGTGAGTGAATTCTCCTTGTGCTAAATTGTGCTTAAAAAAAACATTTTTTCTAGGGACAGAAAACTGTAGGTAGGGAGAGTGTCAGTTTCTTTCACTGTCAAAGTCCTTGTTTCCAGGGACCTGGAAGGACAGTGAGTGAATTCTCCTTGTGCTAAATTGTGCTTAAAAAAAACATTTTTTCTAGGGACAGAAAACTGTAGGTAGGGAGAGTGTCAGTTTCTTTCACTGTCAAAGTCCTTGTTTCCAGGGACCTGGAAGGACAGTGAGTGAATTCTCCTTGTGCTAAATTGTGCTTAAAAAAAACATTTTTTCTAGGGACAGAAAACTGTAGGTAGGGAGAGTGTCAGTTTCTTTCACTGTCAAAGTCCTTGTTTCCAGGGACCTGGAAGGACAGTGAGTGAATTCTCCTTGTGCTAAATTGTGCTTAAAAAAAACATTTTTTCTAGGGACAGAAAACTGTAGGTAGGGAGAGTGTCAGTTTCTTTCACTGTCAAAGTCCTTGTTTCCAGGGACCTGGAAGGACAGTGAGTGAATTCTCCTTGTGCTAAATTGTGCTTAAAAAAAACATTTTTTCTAGGGACAGAAAACTGTAGGTAGGGAGAGTGTCAGTTTCTTTCACTGTGAAAGTCCTTGTTTCCAGGGACCTGGAAGGACAGTGAGTGAATTCTCCTTGTGCTAAATTGTGCTTAAAAAAAACATTTTTTCTAGGGACAGAAAACTGTAGGTAGGGAGAGTGTCAGTTTCTTTCACTGTCAAAGTCCTTGTTTCCAGGGACCTGGAAGGACAGTGAGTGAATTCTCCTTGTGCTAAATTGTGCTTAAAAAAAACATTTTTTCTAGGGACAGAAAACTGTAGGTAGGGAGAGTGTCAGTTTCTTTCACTGTCAAAGTCCTTGTTTCCAGGGACCTGGAAGGACAGTGAGTGAATTCTCCTTGTGCTAAATTGTGCTTAAAAAAAACATTTTTTCTAGGGACAGAAAACTGTAGGTAGGGAGAGTGTCAGTTTCTTTCACTGTGAAAGTCCTTGTTTCCAGGGACCTGGAAGGACAGTGAGTGAATTCTCCTTGTGCTAAATTGTGCTTAAAAAAAACATTTTTTCTAGGGACAGAAAACTGTAGGTAGGGAGAGTGTCAGTTTCTTTCACTGTCAAAGTCCTTGTTTCCAGGGACCTGGAAGGACAGTGAGTGAATTCTCCTTGTGCTAAATTGTGCTTAAAAAAAACATTTTTTCTAGGGACAGAAAACTGTAGGTAGGGAGAGTGTCAGTTTCTTTCACTGTCAAAGTCCTTGTTTCCAGGGACCTGGAAGGACAGTGAGTGAATTCTCCTTGTGCTAAATTGTGCTTAAAAAAAACATTTTTTCTAGGGACAGAAAACTGTAGGTAGGGAGAGTGTCAGTTTCTTTCACTGTCAAAGTCCTTGTTTCCAGGGACCTGGAAGGACAGTGAGTGAATTCTCCTTGTGCTAAATTGTGCTTAAAAAAAACATTTTTTCTAGGGACAGAAAACTGTAGGTAGGGAGAGTGTCAGTTTCTTTCACTGTCAAAGTCCTTGTTTCCAGGGACCTGGAAGGACAGTGAGTGAATTCTCCTTGTGCTAAATTGTGCTTAAAAAAAACATTTTTTCTAGGGACAGAAAACTGTAGGTAGGGAGAGTGTCAGTTTCTTTCACTGTCAAAGTCCTTGTTTCCAGGGACCTGGAAGGACAGTGAGTGAATTCTCCTTGTGCTAAATTGTGCTTAAAAAAAACATTTTTTCTAGGGACAGAAAACTGTAGGTAGGGAGAGTGTCAGTTTCTTTCACTGTCAAAGTCCTTGTTTCCAGGGACCTGGAAGGACAGTGAGTGAATTCTCCTTGTGCTAAATTGTGCTTAAAAAAAACATTTTTTCTAGGGACAGAAAACTGTAGGTAGGGAGAGTGTCAGTTTCTTTCACTGTCAAAGTCCTTGTTTCCAGGGACCTGGAAGGACAGTGAGTGAATTCTCCTTGTGCTAAATTGTGCTTAAAAAAAACATTTTTTCTAGGGACAGAAAACTGTAGGTAGGGAGAGTGTCAGTTTCTTTCACTGTCAAAGTCCTTGTTTCCAGGGACCTGGAAGGACAGTGAGTGAATTCTCCTTGTGCTAAATTGTGCTTAAAAAAAACATTTTTTCTAGGGACAGAAAACTGTAGGTAGGGAGAGTGTCAGTTTCTTTCACTGTGAAAGTCCTTGTTTCCAGGAACTGGAAGGACAGTGAGTGAATTCTCCTTGTGCTAAATTGTGCTTAAAAAAACATTTTTTCTAGGGACAGAAAACTGTAGGTAGGGAGAGTGTCAGTTTCTTTCACTGTGAAAGTCCTTGTTTCCAGGGACCTGGAAGGACAGTGAGTGAATTCTCCTTGTGCTAAATTGTGCTTAAAAAAAACATTTTTTCTAGGGACAGAAAACTGTAGGTAGGGAGAGTGTCAGTTTCTTTCACTGTGAAAGTCCTTGTTTCCAGGGACCTGGAAGGACAGTGAGTGAATTCTCCTTGTGCTAAATTGTGCTTAAAAAAAACATTTTTTCTAGGGACAGAAAACTGTAGGTAGGGAGAGTGTCAGTTTCTTTCACTGTCAAAGTCCTTGTTTCCAGGGACCTGGAAGGACAGTGAGTGAATTCTCCTTGTGCTAAATTGTGCTTAAAAAAAACATTTTTTCTAGGGACAGAAAACTGTAGGTAGGGAGAGTGTCAGTTTCTTTCACTGTCAAAGTCCTTGTTTCCAGGGACCTGGAAGGACAGTGAGTGAATTCTCCTTGTGCTAAATTGTGCTTAAAAAAAACATTTTTTCTAGGGAAAGAAAACTGTAGGTAGGGAGAGTGTCAGTTTCTTTCACTGTGCAAGTCCTTGTTTCAAGGGACAGAGAAGGACACCTGAAGGTAGCCCTTATTGCTTTTTTCCCATCTCCCTGCAGGCCATCTATTAGAATGTCTGGAAGGCAAACAAGGAGAGGCAGACAGTCAGGAGGCAATAAAAGAGGGCAAGCAGGCTCTGTGTCTGGGGGCAACAGTGCTGGTCGTGGACGCGGTGCATTGTCATCAGCACATGGCCATGGGACACGCTTGTCCTTCTTTTCGGCAGCTGGACATGTTGAGCCACATCATGCCGAAGACTTGGTAGAGTGGATGACCAAGCCCTCCTCCTCCTCCTCATCCTCTCTCACCCAGGCTCAGGGTACTGGAAAAGCAGCTGCCAAAGCGTCCTCTTCCCTGGTATCAATGTCAGACTCATCATCAGTCACTCCTTCCCTAGACCCACCATGTCCTCCTCCTGAGGAGTCCCCCGAACTGTTTCAGCACAGTGTTGGGTACATGCTCCAGGAGGATGCCCAGCGTTTCGAAGGGTCTGATGATGAAACCCAGCTAGAGGAAGGCAGTAGCGTGAGAGCAGACAGAGGGGATGCTCAAGAAGGACACCAATCTGGCAGTCATGTTCCAGCAGCTGCAGCATACTGCCAGATTGGCTCCAGTGATGAGGAGGGAGGTGATGATGAGGTCACTGACTCCACGTGGGTGCCTAATAGGAGAGAGGAGGAGGAGGAGGATGAGGAGGAGGCACATCTCCAACGAGGCAGGATGCCCTTTGGTGGCCAGCGTAAGGGCAGTACACCGACGGAATCACACCGCAGAGCTCCGCCTGTGCAGGGCGCTGCCTCTGCCCGTCATTCAAAAAGTTCTTTGGTGTGGGCCTTTTTTGAGGCTAGTGCATCAGATCGCACAGCTGCTGTTTGCAACATATGTCTCAAGCGTATATCGCGTGGCCAAAACATCAGCCGCTTGGGTACCACATGCCTGACCAGACATATGTTGACCTGCCATGCAGCTCGTTGGCAAGCCTACCTCAAAGACCCACACCAAAGAACAAAGCGGACCTCTCCTTGCACCGCATCAGCTGGGATCTCCAACCCCACTATAACTTCAGTCCTCTCTGAAACATGCACTGAGAGGAATGAAGGTGTAGAATTAGGTGTGTCACAGCCAAGTACTTGCGGCCACTCTGCTAGCAGTACACCGACGTCCGATTCTAGCAGGCAAATTTCCCTGCCCCAGCTGCTGGACCATCGAAAGAAGTTCACTCCCAGCCATCCACATGCCCAGCGGTTGAATGCTAGCTTGGCTAAATTGCTAGCGCTTCAACTGCTGCCTTTTCAGTTGGTAGACTCGGCCCCCTTCCGTGAGTTTGTGCAATGTGCGGTTCCTCAGTGGCAGGTTCCCAAACGCCACTTTTTCTCACGGAAGGCTATTCCGGCTCTCTACCGGCATGTGGAAGGCAATGTCTTGGCCTCGCTGGACAGGGCGGTCAGCGGTAAGGTGCATATTACCGCTGACTCATGGTCCAGCAGGCATGGACAGGGACGTTACCTTTCTTTCACGGCCCATTGGGTCACTCTTTTGGCAGCTGGGAAGGATGCAGGACAAGGTGCAGTAGTGTTGGAGGTTGTCCCACCGCCATGCCTCCAAAATGCTACTACTGGTTGTGACACACCTCTCTCCTCCACCCCCTCCTCTTCTTCTTCCTCCATGGCCTCTTCCTGTGGTTTGTCCTATGAACCAGCGGTGCTCCGTAGCCGTTCACGGGGCTACGCAAGTACGCAGGCAAAAAGATGCCATGCCGTGCTTGCGCTGGTGTGTTTGGGGGATAGAAGCCACACTGGGGCAGAGGTCCTGTCTGCTCTGCAGGGCCAGGCCGAGAGGTGGTTGACGCCAAGCCAGCTTAAGCCAGGAATGGTGGTTTGCGACAATGGCACCAACCTCCTCTCCGCCCTCCGACAGGGACAACTGACCCATGTGCCCTGTGTGGCTCACGTCCTTAACCTGGTGGTGCAGTGGTTCTTGGGCAGGTACCCGGGCTTACAGGATGTCCTGAGGCAGGCCAGGAAAGTCTGTGTGCATTTCCGCAGATCTTATAATGCCAGTGCTCGCCTGGCTGAGCTGCAAAAGGAGTTGAACCTGCCCAAGAACCGCCTTATATGTGACATGCCCACCAGGTGGAACTCAACGTTGGCCATGCTGCAGCGGCTGCACACGCAGCAGAGGGCCATCAATGAGTACCTGTGCGACTACGGCACCAGGACAGGGTCAGGGGAGCTTGGTTTTTTTTCTCCACGCCAGTGGGGCATGATCAGGGATGCATGCACTGTCCTGGCACCATTTGAGGAGGCCACGAGGATGGTGAGCAGTGACAGTGCATGCATCAGTGACACTGTACCTCTTGTCCACCTGTTGGAGCACACGCTGCGTGGAATAATGGACAGGGCACTTGAGGCAGAACAGAGGCAGGAAGAGGAGGACTTCCTTGCCTCTCATGGCCCCCTTTACCCAGACAGTGTTCCTTCTGTCCCACCCATCGCACAGGAAGAGGAGGAGGAGGAGGAGGAGGAGGAGGAGGAGGATTGTGTCAGCATGGAGGTGGAGGCTGGCACTCAGCATCATCAGCAGCAGTCTTTTAGGGATGATTTACAGTCCCAAGAAACCAGTGGACTTGTACGTGGCTGGGAGGAGGTGGCTGCGGATCATGTCGTCCTTAGTGACCCAGAGGACTCCGGAGCGAATGCCTCAGCAAACCTACGCTGCATGGCCTCCCTGATCCTGCAAAGTCTGCGGAAGGATCCTCGTATTCTTCGGATCAAGGAGAGGGACCATTACTGGCTGGCCACTCTCCTTGATCCACGGTACAAGGGTAAGGTTGCGGACCTTATGTTACCGTCGCAGAGGGAGCAGAGGATGAGACAACTCCGGGAGGCCTTGCAGAAAGGTCTGTGCAACGCGTTCCCAGAGACTGGGAGGTTACAAACTCCTGGTCCTGGACAACGAGTTGCTGAGGCTTCGGCCAGTCAAAGAAGGAGCGGTGGGGAAGGTGGCCGTCTGACCGATGCGTTCAGACAATTCTTTAGTCCGCAGCCCCAAAGTATGATCGGTTCCAGCAACCATCGCCAGCGTCTGATAAACATGGTGCAGGAATATCTAGGGGCAAGGTCAGACTTGGACACCTTCCCCACCGAAAATCCTCTGGCTTACTGGGTCTTGAGGATGGATCACTGGCCAGAGCTTGCACAGTATGCAATTGAGCTACTGGCCTGTCCTGCATCCAGCGTTCTTTCGGAACGCACATTCAGTGCTGCTGGAGGATTTGTCACGGATCACAGGGTGCGCCTGTCCACCGACTCGGTTGATCGACTGACTTTCATCAAGATGAACCAGTCTTGGATCACCACCAGCTACCACACACCTGATGCTGATATAACGGACTAATTGATTTTAACATGTCACATCCCTTCAAGACTGATGCTGATGCTGAGTGCCTGTGCTGTTATGTTGACTGGCTATCCTCCTCCTCCGAGTCCTCAATGATACGATTGATGATGATAGCTTGGAAGATCATTTTTGTTTATGGGTGCCGCCACCAGTGGCTAAGGCCCAATTTTTCAGCCCCTGTTTTACAGGGGCGTGTAATTACAATTTTTTTAGCAATAATTTGCCATAGGGCTCATTGCTGTGCTCCAAGTACAGTATCTGTGAGGGGTTGGAGTGTTGTGGCACCAGTGCCTAAGGCCCAATTTTTCAGCCCCTGTTTAACAGGGGCGTGTCATTACAATTTTTGAAGCAATACTTTGCAACAGGGCTCATTGCTGTGCTCCAAGTACAGTATCTGTGAGGGGTTGTAGTGTTGTGCCACCAGTGCCTAAGGCCCAATTTTTCAGCCCCTGTTCAACAGGGGCATGCAATTACAATTCTTGATCTAATAATTCACAGCAGGGTCCATTGCTGCACCCACCAAGAGTAACTCTGAGGGCTTACAGTCTTGTGGCAACGCCACCACCACCACCACCACGAAAGGCCCAATTTTTCAGCCCCTGTTCAAAAGGGACATGTAATTACAATTCTTGATCTAATAATTCACAGCAGGGCCCATTGCTGCACCCACCAAGAGTAACTGTCAGGGCTTACAGTGTTGTGGCACCAGCACCACCATCAAAGCCCCAATTTTTACTACCACTGTTCAACAATTATATGTAATTAAAATTCCTGATATAATAGTTGACAGCAGGGCGTTCCAGCACCAACCAAGAGTAACTGAGTGCTTACAGTGTTGTGCCAACACCAACAACTAAGGGGCCTATTTCTGCAGAGTATATACGGCAGGTCCCTACTTTCAAACATCCAACTTACAAACGACTCCTACTTGCAAACGAAAGAAGACAACAGGAAGTGAGAGGAAATCTACCCCTAGAAAGGAAAATTCTCTCCTGTAAGAATAAATATGGGAGAAAGGGGTCTCATCTGTACTGATGCTTTATCAGCAATCCTTGTTTCAAGAAAAACACCACATTTCAAAAACAGTTGTCATTGGGACGGAAAGTGAGGTGAAATGTTCTGAACAGGGGCACAGACAGCAAAACAAATGTTACAGGGGTGATAACCCTTACCTATGTTTCCCAAAAAGTTTAAAAATAGATTTTTGGGCTGGAGCTACACTTCAACAATGTACCTGTTCAAAATTACAAACACATTCTACATAAGAACAAACCTACAGTCCCTGTCTTGTATGCACCGCCTGTATACGGCTGTTCAGAGTATATAGGGCCTTTTTTATTTTATGTGCGGGGTTCCCCTTAATATCCATACAAGACCCAAAGGGGCTGGTAATGGGCTGGGGTAGGGGGGGGGGGGTGTTGATGGGGTAGCTATGCCATTTTTCCTAAAGATTTTCATCCATATTACCGGGACCAGACATTGCATTAAAGCCGCAAGCAGTTTTAAATGACTTTTTTCCCTTTAGAAATGTTATTTTGTGCAGGGACAGTTCTAAACACGGGAAACACGTGGCACTTCACAGGCATACTTTAGACACCCCCCAGGTACGATATTTAAAGGAATATTTGACTTTTTTTTTTCACTTTATGCATCATTAAAATGACTGCTCCCGAAAAACGACCGTTTTTAAAACTTCTTTTTGCATTGATACATGTCCCCTGGTGCAGAACCCGGGTTCCCAAACCCTTTTTAGGACAATAACATGCATAATAGTTGTTATAATTAGCACTTTAGAATTCGAACGTTCGCATCCATTGTATTTAATAGGGTTCTAATGTTCGTTCGAACTTTCGGTCCGTTCGCGGTGTGACAGCAGGAAGGTAAAGTCACCTGGTTGCATCCAGGGGGGTAGATATATTTCTCCCAGATTCAGGCTTTATGCTGACTTATACAACTAGGGTGGAGAGTTGTATAAGCCCAGCTGAGGCTAGTAGGGTCATGGATGACTCATACCTCTAGGGAGAGGGCTGGGCGTCGTGCAGGCAGGGAGTTGATGAGGCCAGCTGAAGCTTGTCAGCTCATTTAGGCCTCTATAAGAACTCCCAGCTTCATTAGATGTTAGCTCATGCCTGGAACCAGACCTGTGTGGACTGTCTAGGGAGAGTGAACCCCTGTGCGGTGAGAAAAAGCCTGTGTGGCTATTTGCTTGGACATTTAAAACCAGGGACTTAGGGACTAGGACAGCACTAGGCTGATCCCAGTTGTTAGTTAGGAAACCTGTATGTTTAGTCAGAGGTCAAGTTGACCAGGATTTATTTTGTTTATATGTTTCTTTTGGCTTTGCTGTGTTTTGTCACTGTAAATAGAAAATAAACCGCACCTTTTTTTTGATTTTGAAAACCACAACCTCCGTTTGCTGGGCCTGTTTTTGTGTGGGGAGCCCATCCCGGGGGTCACACACACCCGCTGCCGAGCTAACCCCCTCACAGTTGGTGGAGAACCAGTGGCAGTTTTTTTTAAGCCAGCATGGAGGAGATACTGAAGCAGCTGGCTCTAGCAAATGCCAATCAACAGCAGACAAATGCAGGTTTGCAAAAGAGCCTTGCAGCTCAACAACAGAACTTTGCAGCCCAGCAGCAAGCTCACCAACAGAGTCTGGAAGCTCAGCAACAAGCCCAGCAGCAATCTGAGGCCCGCTTCATAGACCTGTTACAGAAGCAAGAGCAGAGACTACAACAAATGGAAGCAGTAATGCAGCAACGTCCGCAGACCAGTGAGGAAAGCCGTCCCACTAATACCGCGTCCTTTGGGGTGAGTCGTTTATTGACAAAAATGACTGGAGAGGATGATCCAGAGGTATTTTTGACCACATTTGAAAGGACTGCTGAAAGAGAAAAGTGGCCTGAGGAGCAGTGGGCTGGACTGGTGGCTCCTCTGTTAACTGGTGAATCGCAGAAGGCTTACTATGACCTAGAGCCTGACCAAGCAAAAGACTATGTGATGCTAAAAGCTGAGATATTGGCAAGGCTGGGTGTCACCCAGGCTGTCCGGGCTCAGCGTGTGCATAACTGGACTTTCCAGCTTGGAAAACCCCCCAGGTCTCAAATGTATGATCTCATTCACCTGAGCAGAAAGTGGCTACAGCCAGAGACTTTGTCCGCACCAAAGATTGTGGAACGTGTTGTAATGGATCGGTTTTTGAGAGCTCTTCCTACTGCCATCCAAAACTGGGTAAGCCATGGAGACCCAGAGACGGCCAATGGTCTTGTGAATCGTGTGGAGAAATACTTGGCTACAGAGAACCTGACGGCCTCTTCCAGAGACACTCGGACTTTCCACCCTAAGACCAGACCATCCCCAGGGGCGGATAAGAGGATTCCAAGGGGTAAGGGTGGAGAGAGTGAGAGGGTGGGAGCTCTACCCCAAGTTTGGCGAGAACAGCCTGGGAAATCAGCGGCTCAAGAGGCGGCAAGAAGGATCGTTTGCTACCGCTGCCGGCAAGCGGGACATATTGCAGCCAATTGCCCGGTTGTGGAGGAACCCATGCAGTGTGACTTTCTGACGGGCAGACGTCAGTCGCTGTGTGCGACAGTCGCATGCACTGCCATTCGAGGAATTGAGAAACATTTATGCAAAATGTGTGTTAATGGTAGAAATGTTGTGGTATTGCTGGATTCAGGTAGCCTTGTGACCCTGATAAAGGCTGAGTTAGTTAAAACAGAGGTCTCTGGGAATAGCAAGGTAGCTGTTATTTGTGTGCATGGGGACACCCGAGAGTATCCAGTGACTACAGTGTGTTTCGAGACCCCCAAAGGTACCCTCTCTCATCCAGTGGGCTTAGTATCTCAGTTACCGTATGACGCCATTGTGGGAAGGGATTTTCCGAAGTTCTGGGAACTGTGGGATGATCCTGAGCCCCCCACTGGTGCCCCTATGTACCAGGAATGTGATAGCCAGAACTCCCCTGAGAGTGGTGAGGACTCTCCGGAATTTCCCTTATCAGTATTGGCAGGGGAGACTCAAGAAACTGGAGAGGAGCCCACCTCCTCAGACGAAAACCTACCGTCTGTGGAGTTTTCTGATCTTGAGGTTCACAGGGAAAACTTTGCCACAGAACAGTTGAAAGACCCCGCCCTAATAAAGGCACGCGAAAACGTAGTGAAAATAGATGGCGAGTTAGTGAACCCAGATAATACCTGCACTTACCCATACTTCAGCGTAGAGAAGGACCTACTGTATCGGGTGGCAAAAAGGGCAGAAGAAACCGTTGAGCAGCTTGTGGTGCCCAAACCTTACAGGAAGTTGGTGTTGGAGTTGGCCCATGGGCACATTCTTGGAGGTCATCTGGGGACAGAGAAAACCCGAGAGAGGGTATTACAGAGATTCTATTGGCCGGGGGTGATAAAGGACATAGAAAATTATTGTTCCTCCTGCCCTGCGTGTCAGAGGTCGGCCCCGATGCCACATTTCCGTAGCCCGCTGGTCCCTCTACCCATCATTGAGGTCCCGTTTGAGAGGATCGCCATGGATTTGGTAGGTCCTATAATCAAGTCCGCTAGGGGGCACCAGTACATATTAGTTATAATGGACTATGCCACCCGTTATCCAGAAGCGATCCCTCTCCGAAATACCTCGGCCAAAACCATAGCCAAAGAGCTATCTCTTGTGTTTAGCCGGGTGGGTATTTGTAGAGAACTGCTTACGGACCAAGGTACACCCTTTATGTCCCGGGTTATGAAGGAGCTGTGTAAATTGTTCAAAGTGACGCAATTACGTACATCTGTGTATCACCCCCAAACCGATGGGCTGGTTGAAAGATTCAACAAAACCCTAAAGCAAATGTTGAAGAAAGTGGTGGATAGAGATGGAAAGGATTGGGACTGTCTACTTCCTTATCTGATGTTTGCTATTAGGGAGGTGCCCCAATCCTCTACGGGATTCTCCCCCTTTGAGTTACTGTATGGGAGTCACCCAAGAGGGCTGTTGGATATTGCCAAGGAAACTTGGGAAAGTGAGAGTTCTCCCCACAGGAGTGTGATTGAGCATGTCGCCCTGATGCAAGACCGAATTGCACAGGTAATGCCCATCGTGAAGGAACATTTGGCCCAAGCGCAGTTAGCACAGCAGAGAGTGTACAACCGTGGAGCCAAGACCCGTACCTTTTCCCCGGGGGATAGGATACTGGTACTTGTCCCTACGGTTGAAAGTAAATTCCTTGCCAAATGGCAAGGCCCCTACGAGATAATGGAAAAAGTGAGTGAAGTGAATTACAAGGTCAGACAACCAGGAAGGCGAAAGCCCGAACAGATCTATCACGTTAATCTGTTGAAAGCCTGGAGGGATAGAGAGTCCCTAGTCGCAGACACTTGGTCACCAGCTCAAACTGGTTGCGTGATTCCTGAGGTTGGAATAGCAGCCACCTTGTCACAACCCCAACAACAGGAGGTTAAGGAGTTTGTGCTTCGCAACAAGGAGGTATTCTCTGAGCTGCCGGGACAAACATCTGGGGTAGAGCATGACATCATTACCCCGCCCGGTGAAAGGGTGAAGTTAAAACCCTATCGGATCCCAGAGGCCCGACGGGAGGCAATACGGGAGGAAGTACAGAAAATGCTGAACTTAGGGGTGATAGAGGAGTCCCAAAGTGATTGGTCTAGTCCCATTGTGTTGGTGCCTAAACCGGATGGGAGCTGGCGATTTTGTAACGATTTTCGTCAGTTGAACAAAGTTACAAAATTTGACACCTACCCCATGCCACGTATAGATGAGTTGATCGACCGGCTGGGAACAGCCCGATACATGACGACTCTTGACCTCACAAAAGGGTATTGGCAAATCCCCCTGGCCAAATTGGCCAAAGAGAAAACCGCATTTGTAACCCCAGACGGGGCGTTCCAATATAAAAGAATGCCGTTCGGGTTACAGAATGCGCCGGCCACGTTCCAGCGGAAAATGGACCAGATGCTGAGGCCCCATCGGAAGTATGCTGCGGCTTACCTGGATGACGTAATTGTCCATAGCACAGATTGGGCCTCACATCTGCCAAAAGTGCAAGCAGTCCTGGACTCTGTTCGGGAAGCGGGGTTTACGGCTAACCCCAAGAAGTGTACCATTGGGCAGGAGGAGGCCAAATATCTTGGGTACACCATTGGGAGGGGAGTAATAAAACCCCAACTCAACAAAGTCGAGGCCATCCAGAGTTGGCCACGTCCCAACAGCAAGAAGCAGGTACGAGCCTTTCTGGGAATCGCTGGGTATTATCGGCGATTCATTCCCCACTTTGCCTCTAAGGCTGTGCCCCTAACCAACCTAACGAAGGGGAAAGGGTCGGTCATGATTAAATGGACCCCCGAGGCTGAGGCAGCATTCCAATTCTTGAAACAAGCCTTATGTAGCCAGCCAGTGTTGTACTCACCCGACTTCTCTAAAGACTTTGTCGTACAAAGTGATGCGTCAGATGTGGGGTTAGGAGCAGTATTGTCCCAGGTCTGGAACGGGGAAGAGCACCCAGTCATTTACCTCAGCAGGAAGTTGAAGTCCCATGAGGTAAATTACGCCACCGTTGAAAAGGAGTGTTTAGCGGTGAAGTGGGCTCTAGATTCCCTTCGGTACTACCTGCTAGGTAGGCACTTTGACATGGTTACGGATCACGCTCCGTTAAAGTGGATGGCTCAAAACAAGGAAACAAATAGAAGAGTGAATAGGTGGTTCCTGGCCCTCCAGGAATTCAACTTCACAGTAAAGCATCGCCCTGGCGTTCAAATGGGGAATGTGGATGCTTTGTCTCGAGTACATGAATGCCTGATTGCTGGTGTTCCAACCCCGAGGTTAAAACAAGAGGGGGGGGTATGTGACAGCAGGAAGGTAAAGTCACCTGGTTGCATCCAGGGGGGTAGATATATTTCTCCCAGATTCAGGCTTTATGCTGACTTATACAACTAGGGTGGAGAGTTGTATAAGCCCAGCTGAGGCTAGTAGGCTCATGGATGACTCATACCTCTAGGGAGAGGGCTGGGCGTCGTGCAGGCAGGGAGTTGATGAGGCCAGCTGAAGCTTGTCAGCTCATTTAGGCCTCTATAAGAACTCCCAGCTTCATTAGATGTTAGCTCATGCCTGGAACCAGACCTGTGTGGACTGTCTAGGGAGAGTGAACCCCTGTGCGGTGAGAAAAAGCCTGTGTGGCTATTTGCTTGGACATTTAAAACCAGGGACTTAGGGACTAGGACAGCACTAGGCTGATCCCAGTTGTTAGTTAGGAAACCTGTATGTTTAGTCAGAGGTCAAGTTGACCAGGATTTATTTTGTTTATATGTTTCTTTTGGCTTTGCTGTGTTTTGTCACTGTAAATAGAAAATAAACCGCACCTTTTTTTTGATTTTGAAAACCACAACCTCCGTTTGCTGGGCCTGTTTTTGTGTGGGGAGCCCATCCCGGGGGTCACACACACCCGCTGCCGAGCTAACCCCCTCACAGCGGGTTCTGGTGGATCAGGGAAATACCCTTTCTAACCCCCTTGCCTAGTAATTGTAGATATAGCTGTGATGCACTGTTGAGCTGCTGGAAAGACTTCTCTTAGTGTGGGTTCAGGGCCCTGTCCCTTCTGTCTGGCTTGCTTAGGTGGCTTAGGAAGTGTAAACTCAGTACTCATGGCTTCTTGTGCTTCTCCAGGCCAGTCTGTGTGTTCTGCCAGTAGTGATGAGCCGAACACCCCCGGGTTCGGTTCGCACCAGAACCTGCGAACGGACCGAAAGTTCGCACGAACATTAGAACCCTATTAAATACAATGGATGCGAACGTTCAGATTCTAAAGTGCTAATTATAACGACTATTATCCATGTTATTGTCCGAAACAGAGTTTGGGAACCCGGCTTCTGCACCAGGGGACATGTATCAATGCAAAAAGAAGTTTTAAAAATGGACGTTTTCCGGGAGCAGTCATTTTAATGATGCATAAAGTGAAAAAAAAAAAGTCAAATATTCCTTTAAATATTGTACCTGGGGGGTGTCTAAAGTATGCCTGTGAAGTGCCACGTGTTTCCCGTGTTTAGAACTGTCCCTGCACAAAATAACATTTCTAAAGGGAAAAAAGTTATTTAAAACTGCTTGCGGCTTTAATGCAATGTCTGGTCCCGGTAATATGGATGAAAATCTTTAGGAAAAATGGCATAGCTACCCCATCAACCCCCCCCCCCCTACCCCAGCCCATTACCAGCCCCTTTGGGTCTTGTATGGATGTTAAGGGGAACCCCGCACACAAAATAAAAAAGGACCTATATACTCTAAACAGCTCGTATACAGGCGGTGCATACAAGAAAGGGACTGTAGGTTTGTTCTTATGTAGAATCTGTTTATAATTTTGAACAGCTGCATTGTTTAAATGGAGCTCCATGGCAAATTCCTTTTTTTTAGCTTTTTGTAAAACATAGGGAACGGTTATCACCCCTGTCACATTTTTTTTTGCTGTCTGTGCCCCTGTTCAGAACATTTCACCTCACTTTGCGTCCCAATGACAACTGTTTTTGAAATGTGGTGTTTTTATTGAAACAAGGATTGGTGATAAAGCATCAGTAGAGAGGAGACACCTTTCTCCCATATTAATTCTTACAGGAGAGAATTTTCCTTCCAAGGGGTAGATTTCCTCTCACTTCCTGTTGTCTTCTTCCGTTTGCAAGTAGTAGTAGTTTGTAAGTTGGATGTTTGAAAGTAGGGACCTTCCGTATATACTCTGCAGAAATTGGCCCCTTAGGTGTTGGTGTTGGCACAACACTGAAAGCACTCACAGTTATTCTTGGTGGGTGCTGGAACGCCCTGCTGTCAAGTATAATATCAGGAATTGTAATAACATATAATTGTTGATCAGTGTTAGAAAAAATTGGGCCTTTGATGGTGTTGCTGGTGCCACAACACTGTAAGGCCTGACAGTTACTCTTGGTGGGCGCAGCAATGGTCCCTGCTGTGAATTATTAGATCAATAATTATAATTGCATGCCCCTGTTGAACAGGGGCTGAAAAATTGGGCCTTTGGTGGTGGTGGTGGTGGTGATGGTGGTGCTGGTGCCACAACACTGTAAGGCCTGACAGTTACTCTTGGTGGGCGCAGCAATGGGCCCTGCTGTGAATTATTAGATCAATAATTATAATTGCATGCCCCTGTTGAACAGGGGCTGAAAAATTGGGCCTTAGGCACTGGTGGCACAACACTGCAACCCCTCACAGATACTGTACTTGGAGCACAGCAATGAGGCCTGTTGCAAAGTATTGCATCAAAAATTTTAATTACACGCCCCTGTTAAACAGGGGCTAAAAAATTGGGCCTTAGCCACTGGTGGCGTCACCCATAAACCAAAATGATCTTCCAAGCTATCATCGTTAATCGTATCATTGAGGAGGAGGAGGAGGATAGCCAGTCAACATAACAGCACAGGCACTCAGCATCAGCATCAGTCTTGAAGGGATGTGACATTTTAAAATCAATTAGTCTGTTATATCAGCATCTGGTGTGTGGTAGCTGGTGGTGATCCAAGACTGTAGGGATGAGCTTCGTGTTCGAGTCGAACATACGTTCGACTCGAACATCGGCTGTTCGATCGTTCGACGAAGATCGAACGATTTGGGCCGTTCGCGCCAAATTCGAGTGACGCGAACGGCCCACAATGCACTACGCCATCGCAGTGTCATCCAGGCGCTGTGATTGGCCAAGCATGCACTGTGACCCCGCATGCTTGGCCAATCACAGCGCCGGCAGCGAGGAGAGCAATGATTGGCCACAGGCAGGATGCCTGTGGCCAATTATTGCTGAGGGGGTTTAGTACACGCCCCACACTATAAAAGGCCGCCAGCGCGGCGGCCTTGTGTAGTGTGTTCCGGAGCAGGGAAAGAGAAGCATAGGCAGGGACAGTGTCATTATTTTTCCTTTACTAATCCTGGATTCCTTGTGTTTAGGGACAAATAAGGATAGGTAGGGAGAGTGTCAGTGACAGTGTGCTATTCTGTGCTAATCCTTGTTTGTAGGGACAGAGAGGTACAGTGAGGGAAAAAGGGATTTTTATAACAGCTTACCTGTAAAATCCTTTTCTTGGAGTACATCACGGGACACAGAGCGACTTAGTCATTACTAATGGGTTATATAGTTTACCTTCAGGTGTTGGCACTGGCCAATTCCAAACCGGAAGTACCCTCCCCTATATAAGCCCCTCCCACCCGGGAGCACCTCAGTTTTGTAGCCAAGCAATAAGTGTCCCAAAAAGAGGGGTGGGAGCTCTGTGTCCCGTGATGTACTCCAAGAAAAGGATTTTACAGGTAAGCTGTTATAAAAATCCCTTTTTCTTTTTCGTACATCACGGGACACAGAGCGACTTAGTCATTACTAATGGGACGTCCCAAAGCAATGCCAAATGAGGGGGGGGTACATAAGCTGGGCGCCATCAGGCATGAGGATCTTTTGCGGCCTGCAACACACTGCGCCCAAAGGCGACATCCTCCTGACTTCTAACGTGTACCTGATAGAATCTAGTAAACGTGTGTACCGAAGACCATGTTGCGGCCTTACATACTTGAGCCAGGGAGGCCTGGTGATGCACTGCCCATGAAGTTCCAACCGCTCTTGTGGAGTGCGCCCTAACTTTGAACGGAGGCGGTCTCTTTCTCAAGCCATAGGCTTGTATTATGACCTGTCGAATCCACTTGGCTAAAGTAGATTTTGATGCTGCCTGACCCCTTCTGGGGCCTTCCGGCAGAACAAACAAAGAATCCGTTCTGCGAATCTGAGCAGTGGCTTTTAGATAAGCTTTAACTGCTCTTACCACATCCAAAGAATGTAATAACTTTTCCTCTACTGAGCTAGGTTTGGGAAAAAAGAAGGAAGAACCACATCTTGGTTCAAATGAAACCTCGATACCACCTTAGGAAGAAAGGCTGGATGAGGACGTAATACTACTCTGTCCTTATGGACAACCAGATATGGCTCCTTACAGGACATAGCTGCTAATTCCGACACTCTTTTAGCCGAACAAATGGCTACTAAGAAAACCAATTTCCTGGTGAGAAGAACCAAGGAAATGTGTTGTAATGGTTCAAACGGTTGTTTCTGTAGAACCGACAGAACCAGGTTTAAGTCCCAAGGACATATGGGAATACTAACCGGAGGGCTAATACGCATCACTCCTTGTATAAAGGCTTTGACTAGTGAATGCGAAGCCAAGGGCCTTTGAAAAAATATTGACAAGGCCGAAATCTGACCCTTGATAGTACTCAAGGCCAGCTTCCTATCTACAGCCCACTGTAGGAAGTCCAGAATCCTCCCTATCATGTACTTACGTGGATGCCATTTCTTGGTCTCACACCACGTAATGTACGCTTTCCAGATCCTATAATAGATCTGCCTGGATACCGGTTTCCTGGCATTGATCATGGTAGATACCACAGAATTAGAGAGCCCTCTCTTTTTCAGAATGTGGGCTTCAATAGCCAGGCCGTCAAACCTAGGGCTGGTAAGGAAGGGTGGTATATCGGTCCTTGCGACAGCAGGTCCGGACGAAGTGGGAGGGTCCAAGGACTCCTCACTGACATTTTTACCATCTCCGCGTACCATGCCCTTCGGGGCCACGCTGGAGCCACCAGAATCACTGGATTCTTTTCTACCCCGATTCTGCGGAGTAATCGCGGTAACAATTGTGGCGGTGGGAATGCATATATCAGCTTGAACCGATCCCAAGGGAACACTAGGGCATCCGAGCCGCAAGCTAGGGGATCCCTTGTGCGAGACACAAACCTGTCCACCTTTGCGTTGAATCTGGATGCTAGCAGATCTACATCCGGTGTTCCCCACCGCTGGCATATTGCCTGGAAAACCTCGGGGTGAAGAGACCATTCCCCCGGGCATAATTGTTGGCGACTTAGAAAGTCCGCTCCCCAATTTTCCACTCCTGGGATGAAAACCGCGGATATGGCTGGGACATATCTTTCTGCCCACTCCAGGATGCAATTTGCTTCCTTCTGGGCTGCACGACTTTTGGTGCCACCCTGATGATTGATATATGCCACTGCCGTGGCATTGTCTGATTGAATTCTGACAGGGGACCCCTGGAGTTTGGATGTCCATGCTACTAGGGCATACCGGGCTGCTCGTATCTCTAAGAGATTGATGGGCAGGGCCTTTTCTGCTTCTGACCACCTGCCCTGGAGACCATTGCTCCAGCACTGCCCCCCAGCCGATGAGGCTGGCATCTGTAGTGACCACCTTCCAAGAAACCGGACTGAAGGGTTTCCCTCTTTCCAGATTCTGGGGTACCAACCACCAATGGAGGCTCTTGCGAACGGAAGGGGACAGGGACATTGGTAAGTCTAAAGCCTGAACTTTTTTGTTCCAGGCTGACAGTATGGCCCTTTGCAAATTCCTTGAATGGAATTGACCGTAGGGTACCGCTTCGAATGAAGCCACCATCTTTCCCAGCAGCCTCATGCAGAGACGTATGGATGGTTTTCTTTTTGTACCCACTAAGTGGGTCAAATTTCTTAAAGACGACACCTTCTCTGGAGGTAAGAAAATCTTTCTCTGATTTGAATCCAGCCTTAGCCCTAAGTATTCCAGACTTTTGACTGGTCTTAGAGCTGACTTGTCCCGGTTGATAATCCAACCGTGATATTCCAGATACTCGATTGTCTTGTGAATAGCTACTTCCAGCTTTTCCACTGAGTGGTCTATTAGTAGCAGGTCGTCTAGATATGCCATTATCGTTACACCCTGTGTTCTTAGATTGGCCAATAATGGGGCCAGAATTTTTGTGAACACTCGTGGTGCTGTGGCCAGACCGAAAGGTAAGGCTCTGAACTGAAAATGGCGCCCTTCTACTGCAAAGCGTAGAAATTTCTGATGGGCCGGAAAGATGGGAATATGCAGATAAGCATCCCTTATGTCGATCGAGGCTAGCCATTCCTGCCCTTGTAGGGCGGTGGCCACTGATCGGATCGACTCCATCCGAAAGGTCCTGATATTTAGGAACTTGTTTAGCCCTTTTAGATTTAATATGGGCCTCACGTCCCCATTTGGTTTGGGGACTGTGAAAAGGTTCGAGTAAAACCCGAATCCGCTTTCTTCCAGGGGAACCTTCATGATTACCCCTTGGAGCAATAGTTGTTCTAGTGCCAGAAGGAGGGATCCTCTCTTTTGGGGATCTCTTGGCACGTTTGACCTCATAAATTGGGCAGGAGGAGTGCCTTTTAACTCCAGCTTGTATCCCAGACTTACTGCGGAGAGCACCCATCTGTCTCTGATGGTGTCCCGCCAGGTCTCTGTGAACAACTGAAGTCTTCCCCCCACCCGATTGAGCGGGGGCAATACTTCATGCCTTAGGGGGAGGTTTTGTACCTCTCTTGATCCAGGGCTTCTTGTTACCCTGTGATTGTCCCTGATTTCTGCCCCCTGAATTTGACCGCGGAGGCCGTCGGAACTGCTTCCCAGCCGATGTGCCCGGGACTGGAGAGGTAGGCCTCTTAAAAGAAGGACTTCTACCCTTGTTCTTAACCGGTAAGAGTGAACTTTTACCGGCAGAAATTTTCTGGATATATTTGTCCAGATCTTCTCCAAATAAGCGTTCTCCATGAAATGGGAAGCTAACCAGCAGTTTTTTACAGGGAGCTTCAGCAGACCAGTTTTTGAGCCACAGAAGCCTACGCATATGTACTATAGACAGCGTAAAGCGGGAGGCCTGTTGGATTGTATCCTTTATGGCGTCCACCGCAAAACACAAGGCTCTAGGCAGGTCAGCTAGGGCATGAGCCTGCTGATCTGGTAAGTCCCTTAAGACTTGTTTCAACTGATCTTTCACTGCTTGGCAGACTCCAATCGCTGCTACCGCAGGTTGTGTCACCATACTTGCTGTAGAGAAAGCAGATTTTAGTAAAGACTCCAATTTTTTATCTATTGGGTCTTTGAACATTGGAACATTATCTACTGGACATGTCAGTGATTTGTTAACAGAAGAGATGGCTGCGTCCACTATAGGGACCCTCCATTTTCTTATGAACTTATCCTCCATGGGATAGATCACCGGAAATCTCTTGGGGGGAGCAAATATTTTATCAGGATGCTCCCCATCCTGGTAAATAAGCCCTTCTAATAAAGGGTGGATTGGGAAGGAACAGACCGCCTGGGGAGCTTTTAGCGACCCCAGCGAGGAAACCGTAGTGGATGGTGGTTCCGCCAGAGGCATTTTAAATGCTGATCGGACCATGTTAGTCAGAGACTGAACCCATAATCTTTCAGCCTGAGAAGCTGAGAAAGGTTCTTCCACTGTTGATTCCTCTATAAGTGAATCAACCTCATCCTGATCCCCTTCAGGTAGGTCGATCTCTGTGTGGGGCTGTTCCTCCACTAACAGGCACTCTGAAGGAGGAGACGGAGATCGGACGCGCTTTTCCTGTGACAGGGAAGCAGCGATCAATGCTGTTAATCTCTCTTCCAATCCTCCCAGAGTTGAGGATAAAACCTCCTCTGTTATATATACAGGAGCAGGTGGACTGGGGACAGCCGCAGCACCAGGCATTCCTGCGGGGTTTCTACGGCTACTGACCTCTGCATTCTCAGGGGAGATTGGTGCAGTGCAAGCATGCCCAATATCCTCAGAGCCCGATGGAGACCCCTTTGGCTTCCTGGAAGATCTATTTCCGGAGCGTCTGGACGACATATCCTTTAAGCACAAAGCTGAGGTATTCCCGTCGTCATACACCAATTTTTGCTGGTAATAGTCTAACACAGGTGCTGCTATATACCAGCTGGTGTCCACTAAAGTGCCTTTCTATGGGGATGCCTGCATCAACCGCCTCTGTGTGCCACTGTTTGTTGCTAGCTCTGTTTGCATGCAGCTGACACTTGTACTGTGTCTTTTAACCATGCTGGGACGCCCGCACATGCGCAGAAGCGCCGCGGCGCGCATCGAGCGTCATCCACCCGCCCCGCCCCTTTTTTTTCATAGGAGGCGCGTGCACGCGCCCGCGCGCGCGCCCGTGCGCCAATGGCGCCCTTTTCGAAAACCAACAGAGGACTAGGAGCCAGGGCCCTTTTTGCCGGAGGGCCTGTGCGGTGGATGAACGCAGCAACAGGGCAGAGGAAGTGGATTCCCTCAGAGAAACTTACCAGCTGCCTGGATCTTTTGAGTTGAGAAAACCAAAGATCCACATTTACAAGAAAAATGGACTACAGCGGCCTCTAGTGGTTTAACACAGGTACCGCGGTCCCTGTTTTTTTTTTTTTTTTTTCTTGACTACTATTAAAATTTTACATTTTCAGTAGTTATAGGCAAACACAGATATTTAGCGGGAATACCGTTAGGTAACAGACAGAAAGACAAATTAGGCTTGGGGGTCCCCCAATAGAACCAAGTTCCTGAGGGCCCCCACTTACCTGATCCCCGCCGCAGGACTTTGGTCCACAAAAGTCCAAACTTCACCTATCACGGCAGGCATTGTAATTAAACCTTCAGGGACCGGGTTCCCAAGGATTCCACTCCCCTGGACCTGTATAGCACCCTGCACAGACAGCGTCTTGGTCGTGGGTATGACCAGAGCTCTGGATCCCAGGGTCCAGCCCTCCTAAGAGAAGCATTACAGGCAAAACCTTGCTCTTCTGCTGCAAGGCCCGGGTACCGACCGTTTAGCTATGAAGCTTTTTTGGTGGGATCCGGAACAGCTTACTAAGGCCCAAAAGAACCTGTACGCAAGCCCAGTGAAAACACATGTTACTCTTTGGCCAACACCTTAGACACTGGCAAAAAACTGAGGTGCTCCCGGGTGGGAGGGGCTTATATAGGGGAGGGTACTTCCGGTTTGGAATTGGCCAGTGCCAACACCTGAAGGTAAACTATATAACCCATTAGTAATGACTAAGTCGCTCTGTGTCCCGTGATGTACGAAAAAGAAAGTGTCAGTGTGCTATTTTGTGCTAATCCTTGTTTGTAGGGACAGAGAGGTACAGTGAGGGAAAGTGTCAGTGTGTTCCATCTCTGTGCTAATCCTTGTTTGTAGGGACAGAGAGGTACAGTGAGGGAAAGTGTCAGTGTGCTATTCTGTGCTAATCCTTGTTTGTAGGGACAGAGAGGGACAGTGAGGGAAAGTGTCAGTGTGTTCCATCTCTGTGCTAATCCTTGTTTGTAGGGACAGAGAGGTACAGTGAGGGAAAGTGTCAGTGTGCTATTCTGTTCTAAACCAATCTTGCTGAACCATATTTTCAATCCTTGAGTTTAGGGACAGAGAGGTACAGTGAGGGAAAGTGTCAGTGTGCTATTCTGTTCTAAAACTATTTTGCTGAACCATATTTTCAATCATTGAGTTGAGGGACAGAGAGGTACAGTGAGTGAAACTGACAGTGTGCTATTCTATTCTAAACCAATTTTGCTGTTCCATATTTTCAATCCTTGAGTTTAGGGACAGAGAAGGACACTCGTAGAAATTATCAGTGTGCTATTCTGTGCTAAATCTTGTTTGTAGGGAGGGACAGAGTAGGACAGTGAGGGAAAGTGTCAGTGTGCTATTCTGTTCTAAAACTATTTTGCTGAACCATATTTTCAATCCTTGAGTTGAGGGACAGAGAGGTACAGTGAGTGAAACTGACAGTGTGCTATTCTGTTCTAAACCAATTTTGCTGTTCCATATTTTCAATCCTTGAGTTTAGGGACAGAGAAGGACACTCGTAGAAATTATCAGTGTGCTATTCTGTGCTAAATCTTGTTTGTAGGGAGGGACAGAGTAGGACAGTGAGGGAAAGTGTCAGTGTGCTATTCTGTTCTAAAACTATTTTGCTGAACCATATTTTCAATCCTTGAGTTGAGGGACAGAGAGGTACAGTGAGTGAAACTGACAGTGTGCTATTCTGTTCTAAACCAATTTTGCTGTTCCATATTTTCAATCCTTGAGTTTAGGGACAGAGAAGGACACTCGTAGAAATTATCAGTGTGATATTCTGTGCTAAATCTTGTTTGTAGGGAGGGACAGAGTAGGACAGTGAGAGAAAGTGTCAGTGTGCTATTCTGTTCTAAAACTATTTTGCGGAACCATATTTTCAATCCTTGAGTTGAGGGACAGAGAGGTACAGTGAGTGAAACTGACAGTGTGCTATTCTGTTCTAAACCAATTTTGCTGTTCCATATTTTCAATCCTTGAGTTTAGGGACAGAGAAGGACACTCGTAGAAATTATCAGTGTGCTATTCTGTGCTAAATCTTGTTTGTAGGGAGGGACAGAGTAGGACAGTGAGGGAAAGTGTCAGTGTGCTATTCTGTTCTAAAACTATTTTGCTGAACCATATTTTCAATCCTTGAGTTGAGGGACAGAGAGGTACAGTGAGTGAAACTGACAGTGTGCTATTCTGTTCTAAACCAATTTTGCTGTTCCATATTTTCAATCCTTGAGTTTAGGGACAGAGAAGGACACTCGTAGAAATTATCAGTGTGCTATTCTGTGCTAAATCTTGTTTGTAGGGAGGGACAGAGTAGGACAGTGAGGGAAAGTGTCAGTGTGCTATTCTGTTCTAAAACTATTTTGCTGAACCATATTTTCAATCCTTGAGTTGAGGGACAGAGAGGTACAGTGAGTGAAACTGACAGTGTGCTATTCTGTTCTAAACCAATTTTGCTGTTCCATATTTTCAATCCTTGAGTTTAGGGACAGAGAAGGACACTCGTAGAAATTATCAGTGTGCTATTCTGTGCTAAATCTTGTTTGTAGGGAGGGACAGAGTAGGACAGTGAGGGAAAGTGTCAGTGTGCTATTCTGTTCTAAAACTATTTTGCTGAACCATATTTTCAATCCTTGAGTTGAGGGACAGAGAGGTACAGTGAGTGAAACTGACAGTGTGCTATTCTGTTCTAAACCAATTTTGCTGTTCCATATTTTCAATCCTTGAGTTTAGGGACAGAGAAGGACACTCGTAGAAATTATCAGTGTGCTATTCTGTGCTAAATCTTGTTTGTAGGGAGGGACAGAGTAGGACAGTGAGAGAAAGTGTCAGTGTGCTATTCTGTTCTAAAACTATTTTGCTGAACCATATTTTCAATCCTTGAGTTGAGGGACAGAGAGGTACAGTGAGTGAAACTGACAGTGTGCTATTCTGTTCTAAACCAATTTTGCTGTTCCATATTTTCAATCCTTGAGTTTAGGGACAGAGAAGGACACTCGTAGAAATTATCAGTGTGCTATTCTGTGCTAAATCTTGTTTGTAGGGAGGGACAGAGTAGGACAGTGAGGGAAAGTGTCAGTGTGCTATTCTGTTCTAAAACTATTTTGCTGAACCATATTTTCAATCCTTGAGTTGAGGGACAGAGAGGTACAGTGAGTGAAACTGACAGTGTGCTATTCTGTTCTAAACCAATTTTGCTGTTCCATATTTTCAATCCTTGAGTTTAGGGACAGAGAAGGACACTCGTAGAAATTATCAGTGTGCTATTCTGTGCTAAATCTTGTTTGTAGGGAGGGACAGAGTAGGACAGTGAGGGAAAGTGTCAGTGTGCTATTCTGTTCTAAAACTATTTTGCTGAACCATATTTTCAATCCTTGAGTTGAGGGACAGAGAGGTACAGTGAGTGAAACTGACAGTGTGCTATTCTGTTCTAAACCAATTTTGCTGTTCCATATTTTCAATCCTTGAGTTTAGGGACAGAGAAGGACACTCGTAGAAATTATCAGTGTGCTATTCTGTGCTAAATCTTGTTTGTAGGGAGGGACAGAGTAGGACAGTGAGGGAAAGTGTCAGTGTGCTATTCTGTTCTAAAACTATTTTGCTGAAGCATATTTTCAATCCTTGAGTTGAGGGACAGAGAGGTACAGTGAGTGAAACTGACAGTGTGCTATTCTGTTCTAAACCAATTTTGCTGTTCCATATTTTCAATCCTTGAGTTTAGGGACAGAGAAGGACACTCGTAGAAATTATCAGTGTGCTATTCTGTGCTAAATCTTGTTTGTAGGGAGGGACAGAGTAGGACAGTGAGAGAAAGTGTCAGTGTGCTATTCTGTTCTAAAACTATTTTGCTGAACCATATTTTCAATCCTTGAGTTGAGGGACAGAGAGGTACAGTGAGTGAAACTGACAGTGTGCTATTCTGTTCTAAACCAATTTTGCTGTTCCATATTTTCAATCCTTGAGTTTAGGGACAGAGAAGGACACTCGTAGAAATTATCAGTGTGCTATTCTGTGCTAAATCTTGTTTGTAGGGAGGGGCAGAGTAGGACAGTGAGGGAAAGGGTCAGTGTGCTATTCTGTTCTAAAACTATTTTGCTGAACCATATTTTCAATCCTTGAGTTGAGGGACAGAGAGGTACAGTGAGTGAAACTGACAGTGTGCTATTCTGTTCTAAACCAATTTTGCTGTTCCATATTTTCAATCCTTGAGTTTAGGGACAGAGAAGGACACTCGTAGAAATTATCAGTGTGCTATTTTGTGCTAAATCTTGTTTGTAGGGAGGGACAGAGTAGGACAGTGAGGGAAAGTGTCAGTGTGCTATTCTGTTCTAAAACTATTTTGCTGAACCATATTTTCAATCCTTGAGTTGAGGGACAGAGAGGTACAGTGAGTGAAACTGACAGTGTGCTATTCTGTTCTAAACCAATTTTGCTGTTCCATATTTTCAATCCTTGAGTTTAGGGACAGAGAAGGACACTCGTAGAAATTATCAGTGTGCTATTCTGTGCTAAATCTTGTTTGTAGGGAGGGACAGAGTAGGACAGTGAGAGAAAGTGTCAGTGTGCTATTCTGTTCTAAAACTATTTTGCTGAACCATATTTTCAATCCTTGAGTTGAGGGACAGAGAGGTACAGTGAGTGAAACTGACAGTGTGCTATTCTGTTCTAAACCAATTTTGCTGTTCCATATTTTCAATCCTTGAGTTTAGGGACAGAGAAGGACACTCGTAGAAATTATCAGTGTGCTATTCTGTGCTAAATCTTGTTTGTAGGGAGGGACAGAGTAGGACAGTGAGGGAAAGTGTCAGTGTGCTATTCTGTTCTAAAACTATTTTGCTGAACCATATTTTCAATCCTTGAGTTGAGGGACAGAGAGGTACAGTGAGTGAAACTGACAGTGTGCTATTCTGTTCTAAACCAATTTTGCTGTTTCATATTTTCAATCCTTGAGTTTAGGGACAGAGAAGGACACTCGTAGAAATTATCAGTGTGCTATTCTGTGCTAAATCTTGTTTGTAGGGAGGGACAGAGTAGGACAGTGAGGGAAAGTGTCAGTGTGCTATTCTGTTCTAAAACTATTTTGCTGAAGCATATTTTCAATCCTTGTGTTTAGGGACAGAGAAGGATAGGCAGGGGACAGTGTCAGTGTCATTGTTGCTAAGCCTCCTGCACAGTATACACCTGAAGGTAGCCCTTATTGCTCTTTTTCCCATCTCCCTGCAGGCCATCCATTAAAATGTCTGGAAGGCAACCAAGGAGAGGCAGACAGTCAGGAGGCAAAAAAAGAGGGCAAGCAGGCTCTGTGTCTGGGGGCAACAGTGCTGGTCGTGGACGCGGTGCATTGTCATCAGCACATGGCCATGGGACACGCTTGTCCTTGTTTTCGGCAGCTGGACATGTTGAGCCACATCATGCCGAAGACTTGGTAGAGTGGATGACCAAGCCCACCTCATCCTCCTCATCCTCTCTCACCCAGGCTCAGGGTACTGGCAAAGCAGCTGCCAAAGCGTCCTCTTCTCTGGTATCATTATCTTCATTAGTCAATCCTTCCCTAGACCCACCATGTCCTCCTCCTGAGGAGTCCCCCGAACTGTTTGAGCACAGTGTTGGGTACATGCTCCAGGAGGATGCCCAGCGTTTGGAAGGATCTGATGATGATACCCAGCTAGAGGAAGGCAGCAGCGTGAGAGCAGAGAGAGGGGATGCTCAAGAAGGACACCAATCTGGCAGTCATGCTCCAGCAGCTGCAGCATACTGCCAGATTGGCTCCAGTGATGAGGAGGGAGGGGATGATGAGGTCACTGACTCCACGTGGGTGCCTAATAGGAGAGAGGAGGAGGAGGAGGATGAGGAGGAGGCACATCTCCAACGAGGCAGGATGCCCTTGAGTGGCCAGCGTATGGGCAGCACACCGACGGAATCACACCGCAGAGCTCCGCCTGTGCAGGGCGCTGCCTCTGCCCGTCATTCAAAAAGTTCTTTGGTGTGGGCCTTTTTTGAGGCGAGTGCATCAGATCGCACAGCTGCTGTTTGCAACATATGTCTCAAGCGTATATCGCGTGGCCAAAACATCAGCCGCTTGGGCACCACATGCTTGATCAGACATATGTTGACCTGCCATGCAGCTCGTTGGCAAGCCTACCTTAAAGACCCACACCAAAGAACAAAGCTGACCTCTTCTTGCACCGCATCAGCTGGGATCTCCAACCCCACTATACCTTCACTCCTCTCTGAAACCTGCTCTGAGAGGAATGAAGGTGTAGAATTAGGTGTGTCACAGGCAAGTACTTGCGGGCACTCTGCTAGCAGTACACCAACGTCCGATTCTAGCAGGCAAATTTCCCTGCCCCAGCTGCTGGACCGTCGAAAGAAGTTCACTCCCAGCCATCCACATGCCCAGCGGTTGAATGCTAGCTTGGCTAAATTGTTAGCGCTTCAACTGCTGCCTTTTCAGTTGGTAGACTCGGCCCCCTTCCGTGAGTTTGTGCAATGTGCGGTTCCTCAGTGGCAGGTTCCCAAACGCCACTTTTTCGCACGGAAGGCGATTCCGGCTCTCTACAGGCATGTGGAAGGCAATGTCTTGGCCTCGCTGGACAGGGCGGTCAGCGGTAAGGTGCATATTACCGCTGACTCATGGTCCAGCAGGCATGGACAGGGACGTTACCTTTCTTTCACGGCCCATTGGGTCACTCTTTTGGCAGCTGGGAAGGATGCAGGACAAGGTGCAGTAGTGTTGGAGGTTGTTCCACCGCCACGCCTCCAAAATGCTACTACTGGTTGTGACACACCTCTCTCCTCCACCCCCTCCTCTTCTTCTTCCTCCATGGCCTCTTCCTGTGGTTTGTCCTCGGAACCAGCGGTGCTCCGTAGGCGTTCAAGGGGCTACGCAAGTACGCAGGCAAAAAGATGCCATGCCGTGCTTGCGCTGGTGTGTTTGGGGGACAGGAGCCACACTGGGGCAGAGGTCCTGTCTGCTCTGCAGGGGCAGGCCGAGAGGTGGTTGACGCCACGCCAGCTTAAGCCAGGAATGGTGGTTTGTGACAATGGCACCAACCTCCTCTCCGCCCTCCGACAGGGACAACTGACCCATGTGCCCTGTATGGCTCACGCCCTTAACCTGGTGGTGCAGCGGTTCTTGGGCAGGTACCCGGGCTTACAGGATGTCCTGAGGCAGGCCAGGAAAGTCTGTGTGCATTTCCGCAGATCTTATAATGCCAGTGCTCGCCTGGCTGAGCTTCAAAAGGAGTTGAACCTGCCCAAGAACCGCCTTATATGTGACATGCCCACCAGGTGGAACTCAACGTTGGCCATGCTGCAGCGGCTGCACACGCAGCAGAGGGCCATCAATGAGTACCTGTGCGACTACGGCACCAGGACAGGGTCAGGGGAGCTCGGGTTTTTTTCACCACGCCAGTGGGGCATGATCAGGGATGCATGCACTGTCCTGGCACCATTTGAGGAGGCCACGAGGATGGTGAGCAGTGACAGTGCATGCATCAGTGACACTGTACCTCTTGTCCACCTGTTGGAGCACACGCTGCGTGGAATAATGGACAGGGCACTTGAGGCAGAACAGAGGCAGGAAGAGGAGGACTTCCTTGCCTCTCAAGGCCCCCTTTACCCAGACAGTGTTCCTTCTGTCCCACCCATCGCACAGGAAGAGGAGGAGGAGGAGGAGGAGGAGGAGGATTGTGTCAGCATGGAGGTGGAGGCTGGCACTCAGCATCATCAGCAGCAGTCTTTTAGGGATGATTTACAGTCCCAAGAAACCAGTGGACTTGTACGTGGCTGGGAGGAGGTGGCTGCGGATCATGTCGTCCTTAGTGACCCAGAGGACTCCGGACTGAATGCCTCAGCTAACCTACGCTGCATGGCCTCCCTGATCCTGCAAAGTCTGCGGAAGGATCCTCGTATTCTTCGGATCAAGGAGAGGGACCATTACTGGCTGGCCACTCTCCTTGATCCACGGTACAAGGGTAAGGTTGCGTACCTTATCGTACCGTCGCAGAGGGAGCAGAGGATGAGACAACTCCGGGAGGCCTTGCAGAAAGGTCTGTGCAACGCGTTCCCAGAGACTGGGAGGTTACAAACTCCTGGTCCTGGACAACGAGTTGCTGAGGCTTCGGGCAGTCAAAGAAGGAGCGGTGGGGAAGGTGGCCGTCTGACCGATGCGTTCAGACAATTCTTTAGTCCGCAGCCCCAAAGTATGATCGGTTCCAGCAACCATCGCCAGCGTCTGATATACATGGTGCAGGAATACCTAGGGGCAAGGTCAGACTTGGACACCTTCCCCACCGAAAATCCTCTGGCTTACTGGGTCTTGAGGATGGATCACTGGCCAGAGCTTGCACAGTATGCAATTGAGCTACTGGCCTGTCCTGCATCCAGCGTTCTTTCAGAACGCACATTCAGTGCTGCTGGAGGATTTGTCACGGATCACAGGGTGCGCCTGTCCACCGACTCGGTTGATCGACTGACTTTCATCAAGATGAACCAGTCTTGGATCACCACCAGCTACCACACACCAGATGCTGATATAACAGACTAATTGATTTTAAAATGTCACATCCCTTCAAGACTGATGCTGATGCTGAGTGCCTGTGCTGTTATGTTGACTGGCTATCCTCCTCCTCCTCAATGATACGATTAACGATGATAGCTTGGAAGATCATTTTGGTTTATGGGTGACGCCACCAGTGGCTAAGGCCCAATTTTTCAACCCCTGTTTAACAGGGGCGTGTAATTAAAATTTTTGATGCAATACTTTGCAACAGGCCTCATTGCTGTGCTCCAAGTACAGTATCTGTGAGGGGTTGCAGTGTTGTGCCACCAGTGCCTAAGGCCCAATTTTTCAGCCCCTGTTCAACAGGGGCATGCAATTATAATTATTGATCTAATAATTCACAGCAGGGAGCATTGCTGCGCCCACCAAGAGTAACTGTCAGGCCTTACAGTGTTGTGGCACCAGCACCACCATCACCACCACCACCACCACCACCAAAGGCCCAATTTTTCAGCCCCTGTTCAACAGGGGCATGCAATTATAATTATTGATCTAATAATTCACAGCAGGGACCATTGCTGCGCCCACCAAGAGTAACTGTCAGGCCTTACAGTGTTGTGGCACCAGAACCACCATCACCACCACCACCACCACCAAAGGCCCAATTTTTCAGCCCCTGTTCAACAGGGGCATGCAATTATAATTATTGATTGAATAATTCACAGCAGGGCCCATTGCTGCGCCCACCAAGAGTAACTGTCAGGCCTTACAGTGTTGTGGCACCAGCACCACCATCACCACCACCACCAAAGGCCCAATTTTTCAGCCCCTGTTCAACAGGGGCATGCAATTATAATTATTGATCTAATAATTCACAGCAGGGACCATTGCTGCGCCCACCAAGAGTAACTGTCAGGCCTTACAGTGTTGTGGCACCAGCACCACCATCACCACCACCACCACCACCAAAGGCCCAATTTTTCAGCCCCTGTTCAACAGGGGCATGCAATTATAATTATTGATCTAATAATTCACAGCAGGGACCATTGCTGCGCCCACCAAGAGTAACTGTCAGGCCTTACAGTGTTGTGGCACCAGCACCACCATCAAAGGCCCAATTTTTACTACCACTGATCAACAATTATATGTTATTACAATTCCTGATATTATAGTTGACAGCAGGGCGTTCCAGCACCCACCAAGAATAACTGTGAGTGCTTTCAGTGTTGTGCCAACACCAACACCTAAGGGGCCAATTTCTGCAGAGTATATACGGAAGGTCCCTACTTTCAAACATCCAACTTACAAACTACTACTACTTGCAAACGGAAGAAGACAACAGGAAGTGAGAGGAAATCTACCCCTTGGAAGGAAAATTCTCTCCTGTAAGAATTAATATGGGAGAAAGGTGTCTCCTCTCTACTGATGCTTTATCACCAATCCTTGTTTCAATAAAAACACCACATTTCAAAAACAGTTGTCATTGGGACGCAAAGTGAGGTGAAATGTTCTGAACAGGGGCACAGACAGCAAAAAAAATGTGACAGGGGTGATAACCGTTCCCTATGTTTTACAAAAAGCTAAAAAAAGGAATTTGGCATGGAGCTCCACTTAAACAATGCAGCTGTTCAAAATTACAAACAGATTCTACATAAGAACAAACCTACAGTCCCTGTCTTGTATGCACCGCCTGTATACGGCTGTTCAGAGTATATAGGTCCTTTTTTATTTTTTGTGCGGGGTTCCCCTTAATATCCATACAAGACCCAAAGGGGCTGGTAATGGGCTGGGGTGGGGGGGGGGGGTTGATGGGGTAGCTATGCCATTTTTCCTAAAGATTTTCATCCATATTACCGGGACCAGACATTGCATTAAAGCCGCAAGCAGTTGTAAATGGCTTTTTTCCCTTTAGAAATGTTATTTTGTGCAGGGACAGTTCTAAACACGGGAAACACGTGGCACTTCACAGGCATACTTTAGACACCCCCCAGGTACAATATTTAAAGGAATATTTGACTTTTTTTTTTCACTTTATGCATCATTAAAATGACTGCTCCCGGAAAACGTCCGTTTTTAAAACTTATTTTTGCATTGATACATGTCCCCTGGTGCAGAAGCCGGGTTCCCAAACTCTGTTTCGGACAATAACATGGATAATAGTCGTTATAATTAGCACTTTAGAATCCGAACGTTCGCATCCATTGTATTTAATAGGGTTCTAATGTTCGTGCGAACTTTCGGTCCGTTCACGGGTTCTGGTGCGAACCGAACCCGGGGGTGTTCGGCTCATCACTACAAGACTGGTTCATCTTGATGAAAGTCAGTCGATCAACCGAGTCGGTGGACAGGCGCACCCTGTGATCCGTGACAAATCCTCCAGCAGCACTGAATGTGCGTTCTGAAAGAACGCTGGATGCAGGACAGGCCAGTAGCTCAATTGCATACTGTGCAAGCTCTGGCCAGTGATCCATCCTCAAGACCCAGTAAGCCAGAGGATTTTCGGTGGGGAAGGTGTCCAAGTCTGACCTTGCCCCTAGGTATTCCTGGACCATGTATATCAGACGCTGGCGATGGTTGCTGGAACCGATCATACTTTGGGGCTGCGGACTAAAGAATTGTCTGAACGCATCGGTCAGACGGCCACCTTCCCCACCGCTCCTTCTTTGACTGCCCGAAGCCTCAGCAACTTGTTGTCCAGGACCAGGAGTTTGTAACCTCCCAGTCTCTGGGAACGCGTTGCACAGACCTTTCTGCAAGGCCTCCCGGAGTTGTCTCATCCTCTGCTCCCTCTGCGACGGTACGATAAGGTCCGCAACCTTACCCTTGTACCGTGGATCAAGGAGAGTGGCCAGCCAGTAATGGTCCCTCTCCTTGATCCGAAGAATACGAGGATCCTTCCGCAGACTTTGCAGGATCAGGGAGGCCATGCAGCGTAGGTTAGCTGAGGCATTCAGTCCGGAGTCCTCTGGGTCACTAAGGACGACATGATCCGCAGCCACCTCCTCCCAGCCACGTACAAGTCCACTGGTTTCTTGGGACTGTAAATCATCCCTAAAAGACTGCTGCTGATGATGCTGAGTGCCAGCCTCCACCTCCATGCTGACACAATCCTCCTCCTCCTCCTCTTCCTGTGCGATGGGTGGGACAGAAGGAACACTGTCTGGGTAAAGGGGGCCTTGAGAGGCAAGGAAGTCCTCCTCTTCCTGCCTCTGTTCTGCCTCAAGTGCCCTGTCCATTATTCCACGCAGCGTGTGCTCCAACAGGTGGACAAGAGGTACAGTGTCACTGATGCATGCACTGTCACTGCTCACCATCCTCGTGGCCTCCTCAAATGGTGCCAGGACAGTGCATGCATCCCTGATCATGCCCCACTGGCGTGGTGAAAAAAACCCGAGCTCCCCTGACCCTGTCCTGGTGCCGTAGTCACACAGGTACTCATTGATGGCCCTCTGCTGCGTGTGCAGCCGCTGCAGCATGGCCAACGTTGAGTTCCACCTGGTGGGCATGTCACATATAAGGCGGTTCTTGGGCAGGTTCAACTCCTTTTGAAGCTCAGCCAGGCGAGCACTGGCATTATAAGATCTGCGGAAATGCACACAGACTTTCCTGGCCTGCCTCAGGACATCCTGTAAGCCCGGGTACCTGCCCAAGAACCGCTGCACCACCAGGTTAAGGACGTGAGCCATACAGGGCACATGGGTCAGTTGTCCCTGTCGGAGGGCGGAGAGGAGGTTGGTGCCATTGTCGCAAACCACCATTCCTGGCTTAAGCTGGCGTGGCGTCAACCACCTCTCGGCCTGCCCCTGCAGAGCAGACAGGACCTCTGCCCCAGTGTGGCTCCTGTCCCCCAAACACACCAGCGCAAGCACGGCATGGCATCTTTTTGCCTGCGTACTTGCGTAGCCCCTTGAACGCCTACGGAGCACCGCTGGTTCCGAGGACAAACCACAGGAAGAGGCCATGGAGGAAGAAGAAGAGGAGGGGGTGGAGGAGAGAGGTGTGTCACAACCAGTAGTAGCATTTTGGAGGCGTGGCGGTGGAACAACCTCCAACACTACTGCACCTTGTCCTGCATCCTTCCCAGCTGCCAAAAGAGTGACCCAATGGGCCGTGAAAGAAAGGTAACGTCCCTGTCCATGCCTGCTGGACCATGAGTCAGCGGTAATATGCACCTTACCGCTGACCGCCCTGTCCAGCGAGGCCAAGACATTGCCTTCCACATGCCTGTAGAGAGCCGGAATAGCCTTCCGTGCGAAAAAGTGTCGTTTGGGAACCTGCCACTGAGGAACCGCACATTGCACAAACTCACGGAAGGGGGCCGAGTCTACCAACTGAAAAGGCAGCAGTTGAAGCGCTAGCAATTTAGCCAAGCTAGCATTCAACCGCTGGGCATGTGGATGGCTGGGAGTGAACTTCTTTTGATGGTCCAGCAGCTGGGGCAGGGAAATTTGCCTGCTAGAATCGGACGTTGGTGTACTGCTAGCAGAGTGCCCGCAAGTACTTGCCTGTGACACACCTAATTCTACACCTTCATTCCTCTCAGAGCAGGTTTCAGAGAGGAGTGAAGGTATAGTGGGGTTGGAGATCCCAGCTGATGCGGTGCAAGAAGAGGTCAGCTTTGTTCTTTGGTGTGGGTCTTTAAGGTAGGCTTGCCAACGAGCTGCATGGCAGGTCAACATATGTCTGATCAAGCATGTGGTGCCCAAGCGGCTGATGTTTTGGCCACGCGATATACGCTTGAGACATATGTTGCAAACAGCAGCTGTGCGATCTGATGCACTCGCCTCAAAAAAGGCCCACACCAAAGAACTTTTTGAATGACGGGCAGAGGCAGCGCCCTGCACAGGCGGAGCTCTGCGGTGTGATTCCGTCGGTGTGCTGCCCATACGCTGGCCACTCAAGGGCATCCTGCCTCGTTGGAGATGTGCCTCCTCCTCATCCTCCTCCTCCTCCTCTCTCCTATTAGGCACCCACGTGGAGTCAGTGATCTCATCATCCCCTCCCTCCTCATCACTGGAGCCAATCTGGCAGTATGCTGCAGCTGCTGGAGCATGACTGCCAGATTGGTGTCCTTCTTGAGCATCCCCTCTCTCTGCTCTCACGCTGCTGCCTTCCTCTAGCTGGGTATCATCATCAGATCCTTCCAAACGCTGGGCATCCTCCTGGAGCATGTACCCAACACTGTGCTCAAACAGTTCGGGGGACTCCTCAGGAGGAGGGCATGGTGGGTCTAGGGCAGGATTGACTAATGAAGATAATGATACCAGAGAAGAGGACGCTTTGGCAGCTGCTTTGCCAGTACCATGAGCCTGGGTGAGAGAGGATGAGGAGGATGAGGTGGGCTTGGTCATCCACTCTACCAAGTCTTCGGCATGATGTGGCTCAACATGTCCAGCTGCCGAAAACAAGGACAAGCGTGTCCCATGGCCATGTGCTGATGACAATGCACCGCGTACACGACCAGCACTGTTGCCCCCAGACACAGAGCCTGCTTGCCCTCTTTTTTTGCCTCCTGACTGTCTGCCTCTCCTTGGTTGCCTTCCAGACATTTTAATGGATGGCCTGCAGGGAGATGGGAAAAACAGCAATAAGGGCTACCTTCAGGTGTATATTGTGCAGGAGGCTTAGCAACAATGACACTGACACTGTCCCCTGTCTATCCTTCTCTGTCCCTAAACACAAGGATTGAAAATATGGTTCAGCAAAAAAGTTTTAGAACAGAATAGCACACTGACACTTTCCCTCACTGTCCTACTCTGTCCCTCCCTACAAACAAGATTTAGCACAGAATAGCACACTGATAATTTCTACGAGTGTCCTTCTCTGTCCCTCAACTCAAGGATTGAAAATATGGAACAGCAAAATTGGTTTAGAATAGAATAGCACACTGTCAGTTTCACTCACTGTACCTCTCTGTCCCTCAACTCAAGGATTGAAAATATGGAACAGCAAAATTGGTTTAGAACAGAATAGCACACTGTCAGTTTCACTCACTGTACCTCTCTGTCCCTCAACTCAAGGATTGAAAATATGGAACAGCAAAATTGGTTTAGAACAGAATAGCACACTGTCAGTTTCACTCACTGTACCTCTCTGTCCCTCAACTCAAGGATTGAAAATATGGAACAGCAAAATTGGTTTAGAACAGAATAGCACACTGTCAGTTTCACTCACTGTACCTCTCTGTCCCTCAACTCAAGGATTGAAAATATGGAACAGCAAAATTGGTTTAGAACAGAATAGCACACTGTCAGTTTCACTCACTGTACCTCTCTGTCCCTCAACTCAAGGATTGAAAATATGGAACAGCAAAATTGGTTTAGAACAGAATAGCACACTGTCAGTTTCACTCACTGTACCTCTCTGTCCCTCAACTCAAGGATTGAAAATATGGAACAGCAAAATTGGTTTAGAACAGAATAGCACACTGTCAGTTTCACTCACTGTACCTCTCTGTCCCTCAACTCAAGGATTGAAAATATGGAACAGCAAAATTGGTTTAGAACAGAATAGCACACTGTCAGTTTCACTCACTGTACCTCTCTGTCCCTCGACTCAAGGATTGAAAATATGGAACAGCAAAATTGGTTTAGAACAGAATAGCACACTGTCAGTTTCACTCACTGTACCTCTCTGTCCCTCAACTCAAGGATTGAAAATATGGAACAGCAAAATTGGTTTAGAACAGAATAGCACACTGTCAGTTTCACTCACTGTACCTCTCTGTCCCTCAACTCAAGGATTGAAAATATGGAACAGCAAAATTGGTTTAGAACAGAATAGCACACTGTCAGTTTCACTCACTGTACCTCTCTGTCCCTCAACTCAAGGATTGAAAATATGGAACAGCAAAATTGGTTTAGAACAGAATAGCACACTGTCAGTTTCACTCACTGTACCTCTCTGTCCCTCAACTCAAGGATTGAAAATATGGAACAGCAAAATTGGTTTAGAACAGAATAGCACACTGTCAGTTTCACTCACTGTACCTCTCTGTCCCTCAACTCAAGGATTGAAAATATGGAACAGCAAAATTGGTTTAGAACAGAATAGCACACTGTCAGTTTCACTCACTGTACCTCTCTGTCCCTCAACTCAAGGATTGAAAATATGGAACAGCAAAATTGGTTTAGAACAGAATAGCACACTGACACTTTCCCTCACTGTACCTCTCTGTCCCTACAAACAAGGATTAGCACAGAATATCACACTGTCACTGACACTCTCCCTACCTATCCTTATTTGTCCCTAAACACAAGGAATCCAGGAATAGTAAAGGAAAAATAATGACACTGTCCCTACCTATGCTTCTCTTTCCCTGCTCCGGAACACACTACACAAGGCCGCCGCGCTAGCGGCCTTTTATAGTGTGGGGCGTGTACTAAACACCATCAGCAATAATTGGCCACAGGCATCCTGCCTGTGGCCAATCATTGCTCTCCTCGCTGCCGGCGCTGTGATTGGCCAAGCATGCGGGGTCACAGTGCATGCTTGGCCAATCACAGCGCCTGGATGACACTGCGATGGCGTAGTGCATTGTGGGCCGTTCGCGTCACTCGAATTTGGCGCGAACGGCCCAAATCGTTCGATCTTCATCGAACGATCGAACAGCCGATGTTCGAGTCGAACGTATGTTCGACTCGAACACGAAGCTCATCCCTATCTGCCAGTGATGCTGTATCTGAGGCAGCATTCTCATGTGGTGACAGAGACCTCTCAGCGGGATCTGATGTCTGCCAAACCGTTCTAGAGGAGCAGCTGTGGCATCAACTGATACCCCGAGTATTGTCTCACATTTGATATAATAAATCTTACTGATATATTGTTTTCACAAGATGAATTATCCATACTCAAATTGGGTTTGAATTTTTGCCCTGCGGATTGTTTCAATCTAGTGAAAGACAATTATTTGCTTGAAAATTTAATTTGAAATCATTTTTTGCTACTACTTCTTATACACCCGCATATCGGTCCAGATCCATGTATCAAAATTATATAAGAGCAGATTACTGCACATTAAAAACACTCACATTACTAGAACAGGAAGGAGGAGTCTGGGATCACCAGGGGGACCTTTTTCGTGATTGGAAATCTAATCCAACAAATTAGACTTTGCCAACACATACACCACCAATAAAAGAATACAAAAACAAATGCCAAGGATACAAACTTATCTCAGGGACAAAGGCAGACTCTTGAATCACTATGACAACGTGCAGATGTTGAAATTAAACCCTCGGACAAGGGTGGGAATATTGTTGTTATGTAGGGCACCCAATATATAGCAATGCGTAAGAAGATTCTAAATAACAAAAAGTGGTATCGAAAAGTAAATGTATCTGACATTTACCTATTTCAGAGACAATATGAGGCCATTTTTGATTTGGCCCATCTTAAAAACATCATCTCGCTTAATACACATCGTGAGGGGGTTAGCTTGGCAGCGGGTGTGTGTGACCCCCTGGATGGGTTCACCGCACAAAATTAGGCACAGCAGACAGTGGTAGGAGAAAAACAAAAGGGTGGGGTTTTATTTGAACTATATACAGACAAAAAAAATAACAGAAAACAAAAGAAACAGGAAAAGAAATCCTGGTCAACTTGACCGTTTACTACACACGTTGGTGTCCCTAACTAACAACTGGGTACAGCCTTGTGCTGCCCCAGTCCCTAACTCCCTGCTTTTAGAAGGTCTTAGCAATAGCCACACAGGCTTTGGCTCAGCACACAGAGAACACACTCCCCAGTCTCTACACACAGATCTGGTTCCAGGTTGGAGCATTTCCCTTAGCATGCTGGGAGTTCTTGTATAGGCCTTAATGAGCCCACTTCAGCTGGGCTCATTAACTCTTCCCCTGCAAGACTCCCAGCACTCCCCCTAGTGGTATAAATTGGCATAAAGCCTGAATCTAGGACATATATGGGGCTGATTTACTAATAACAGTGCGCTGCGCTGGTTCTAACCTTAATTGGTGCGCCGGATAACTCCTTCACTGGGCGCAGGAAGCAGCGGCACACTGTTATAGTAAATATAAATGTCAGCGGTGCTCTATTGAAAATGAATGGTTCCCTATGGGAGCCCATTGATTTGAATAGAGGTCGCCCGGGAAGTCGGATCCGACTTGCGGGCGACTCGTGTGCCAGCTGACACAGGGACAGCGCGACTTTGCGAGGTGATCTGGACATGACCTGAGCGTGCAGCAGCCGCTCAAGTCGTGTCCTAGAGGCGACTAGCCGGCCGAGAATGTGTCCAGCGCGATGTGATCGCGCTGGTCCTCGGCAGCCTCGCTGTCCCATGTTTGGTATGAATCATGAAGGGGAACTCCAGGCCAAATTTTAATGAAAAAACCGGCATGGGTTCCCCTTCAGGAGCATACCAGGCCGAAAAAACGGCGTGAGGGTCCCCCCCTTAGGTCTGGTCTGGATTTTAAGGTGAACCCCTCAAGCCGAAAAACGGCGTGGGGGTCCCCCCCAAAATCCAAACCAGACCCTTATCCGAGCACGCAACCTGGCAGGCCGCAGGGAAAAAGGGGGGGACGAGAGCGGCCCCCCCTCCCTCCTGAACCATACCAGGCCGCATGCCCTCAACATGGGGGGTTTGGTGCTTCGGGGCAGGGGGGCGACCTGCATGTTGATGGGGACAAGGGCCTCTTTCCGACAACCCTGGCCGTTGGTTGTCGGGGTCTGCGGGCGGGGGGCTTATCGGAATCCGGGAGCCCCCCTTAATAAAGGGGCCCCTGGATACCGGCCCCCCACCCTATGTGAATGAGTATGGGTACATCGTACCCCTACCCATTCACCTGGCGGAAAAAAATTGCAATAAAAAAAACACACAGCTTTTTAAAGTATTTTATTGCACAGCTCCGGGGGTCTTCTTCCGACTTCGGGGGTCTCCGGTGTCGTCGCCGCCGCTCTCCGGTTTTCTTCTGCCGGGCCACCGCTAACTTCTTTAGCTCTTTTGCTAGCGGAGGCCCGGTCTTCTCCGTCGTCTTCTCCCCTCTTCTCCTCTCCGGTTCTTCCTTTCTTCTGCCGGGCCTCCGCTAACTTCTTTTAGCTCTTTTGCTAGCGGAGGCCCGGTCTTCTCCGTCGCCTTCTTCTTCTCCCGCTATCCGGTTCTTCTCCCGGTTCTTCTCCCGCTTCTTTCTTCTGCCGGGCCTCCGCTAACTTCTTTTAGCTCTTTTGCTAGCGGAGGCCCGGTCTTCTCCGTCGCCTTCTTCTTCTCCCGCTCTCCGGTTCTTCTCCCGGTTCTTCTCCTGCTTCTTTCTTCTGCCGGCCCCTCCACTAACTTCTTTAGCTCTTTTTCTAGTGGAGGGGCCGGTCTTCTCCGTCGTCGCCGTCGGCATCTTCTTCTCTCTTCTCCTCCTCGATGTTGACTCGTCGCTTCCTCTCGCAGTAATGTTAAATTTTCGGCCCGCAGAGATTAATATAGGCTTCTCATGACGTCACAGTCACATGTTCCCATGACGTCACACTCACATGCTCCGGGGCCATGTGCCCCGAAACATGTGACTGTGACGTCATGAGAAGCCTATATTAATCTCTGCGGACCGAAAATTTAACATTACTGCGAGAGGAAGCGACGAGTCAACATCGAGGAGGAGAAGAGAGAAGAAGACGGCGACGACGGAGAAGACCGGCCCCTCCACTAGCAAAAGAACTAAAGAAGTTAGTGGAGGGGCCGGCAGAATAAAGAAGCGGGAGAAGAACCGGGAGAAGAACCGGAGAGCGGGAGAAGAAGAAGGCGACGGAGAAGACCGGCCCCTCCACTAGCAAAAGAGCTAAAGAAGTTAGTGGAGGGGCCGGCAGAAGAGAGGAAGAACCGGAGAGAAGAAGAGGGGAGAAGGCGACGGAGAAGACCGGGCCTCCGCTAGCAAAAGAGCTAAAGAAGTTAGTGGTGGCCCGGCAGAAGAAAACCGGAGAGCGGCGGCGACGACGACACCGGAGACCCCCGACGTCGGAAGAAGACCCCCGGAGCTGTGCAATAAAATACTTTAAAAAGCTGTGTGTTTTTTTTATTGCAATTTTTTTCCACCAGGTGAATGGGTAGGGGTACGATGTACCCCATACTCATTCACATAGGGTGGGGGGCTGGTATCCGGGGGCCCCTTTATTAAAGGGGGCTCCCGGATTCCGATAAGCCCTCCGCCCGCAGACCCCGACAACCAACGGCCAGGGTTGTCGGGAAGAGGCCCTTGTCCTCATCAACATGGGGGCAGGGTGCTTTGGGGTGGGGGGGCCGCAGGTCGCCCCCCTGCCCCAGAGCACCAAACCCCCCATGTTGAGGGCATGCGGCCTGGTACGGTTCAGGAGGGAGGGGGGCCGCTCCCTTGTCCCCCCCTCTTCCCCTGCGGCCTGCCAGGTTGTGTGCTCGGATAAGTTTCTGGTTTGGATTTTGGGGGGGACCCCACGCCGTTTTTTCGGCGTAGGGGTTCCTCTTCAAATCCAGACCAGACCCAAGGGCCTGGTATGCCCCTAGAGGGGGAACCCATGCCGGTTTTTTATTTAAAATTTGGCCTGGAGTTCCCCCTCAAGATTCATACCAAGCACAGTGCCTGCTATTGGCGGGGATCCAAGTCGGATCCCCGTTAATTGAAAGTCGGACATATGTCGGCTTCATGTCGCAGGGCAAAGTCGGATCCAAAGTAGGACAGATGTCGTGTCGCACTAGTGTGAACCCAGCCTAAATACAACTACACTGCTGCTCTCAGCTGCTCATATCACTCTGGTCTCACTAAATAGCTAAAATCGTAAATAATACTGTTTTTGGAGCTTAGGGCGGCTCCTTATCATATACATGCAAATCTGGTAAAACACGGCATGCAAACACCACAAAGCGCGCCTTTCTAAACGCCACTTTCAACCTTAGTTCAGAACACTTTGCACCAGCGTCCCGTCTACATGGGGCCTAAAAACGCCTATGCCATTTACAGCTCCAAAACGCCATGGTGGCCATGAGGCCATAGGCTAACATGGAGAGATGTTTTTAAGCTGCAAAAAACGCTCAAACAAGCGGTTGGAAAAACGTCCGTGTGCATGTAGCCTTATATTAACCACTTGCGCACTGCCCAGACCAAGTTTCACATTTCAGCGCTGATGCACTTTTAATGACAATTGCACGCTCATACAACACTGTAACCCAATGAAAATGTTTTATTTGTTGGCACACAAATAGAGCTTGCTTTTGGTGCCATTTGATCACCTTTGTGTTTTATTTTTATTTTTTTTCTATAAATACAAAAGACCGAGTTTAAAAAATAAATAAATGGATATTTTACCCACTTCAGCACTGGGCCTATTCTGGCACTTCTCTCCTTCATGTAAAAATCATAAATTTATGGCTATAAAATTACTTCAAAACACCAAACATTATATATTTTTTTGGAGCAGACACCCTAGGGAATAAGATGGGGGTCATTGCAAATTTTTATCTCGCTCGGTATTTGCGCAATAAATTTTCAAACGCCTTTTGTTTGCTAAAAATATTACAAAACAGTAAAGTTACGGCCAATTTTTTGGTATAATGTGAAAGATGTTGTTTTGCTGAGTAAATAGATACCTAACACGTCACACTTTAAAATTGCGCACACACATGGCATGACACCAAACTTCAGTAATTAAAAATCTCCCTAGGCGATACTTAAATTTTTTTTACACGTTACCATTTTGGCATTACAGAGGGGGTCTAGTGCTAGAATTGCTGCACTCGTTCTAACGCACGCAGCAATACCTCACATGTGTGGTTTGAACGGCGTTTACATATGTGGGCGGGACTTACGTGTGTGTTCGCTTCTGAGCGCGAGCTACCGGGGACATGGGCATTTTTTCTTATTTATTTTTTTTGTTTTGTTTTTGTTTTTTGACTTTTTTGTATTTCCTACTCTTTTTAAATTTTTTGGGATCTCTTTTATTCCTATTACAAGGAATGTAAACATCCCTTGTAATAGGAATGTGTGTGACAGGTCCTCTTTATGGGGAGATGCAGGGTCAATAAGACCCCGCATCTCTCCTCCAGGCTGGAAAGCATGATATTGTTCCAAAAAAATCGCCAATCTCATGCTGACAGCCAAGATCACGGCTTGGTTAACATACGGGAACACGGCATGATGTCATAACGTCGTGCCCGCGCCTCCGACGGTCATAGAGATGACTGATGACCATCTGGTCACCAGTCATCTCCAAATCGTTCTCCGAGCCCCAGATGGCACGGGAGAGCCCGGAGAAGCACCGGATGGCGGCAAGAGAGGGGGGGGACGTCCCCTCCCCACGTCCCCTCCCCCTGCCTATAAGAACGATCAAGCGGCGGAACTGCCACTATGGTCGTTTTTATTGTGCACAGAATCGCCGGCTGAAAAGAATGATATCTGAATGTCACTGCCCAAAGCCAAGGATGTCAATTGACGGTGGGCGGTAGGAAACTGGTTAATATTTTTTAAAAAGGTAATTTTTCTTCTTCATTGATGTACACTGATGAGACTGCACTGATGGGCACCGATAAGGTGGCAAGGGTGGGCACTGAGAGGTGGCATTGCTATTTAGCACTGGTGGGCAGTGAGAAGTGGCACTGCTAGGTGGCAATGATAGTTCGCAGTGATGGGCACTGATAGGCACTGGCAGCACTGCTAGGTGCCGATTGGCACCGGAGGTGGGCATTGATAGGTGGCACTGGCAGGGGCTACTAATTGTCACAGATGATGCAGAATTGCCTCTTCCTCTTCGGGCCCCATGTCCCCTGCACATAAGCCGGTGATTGCCTTTTTTTTATGCTCACGCTGTCAGCACAAGGAGAAAACAAAAACCATTATCCAGCTTTTGTTTACATCACGTGATCAGCTGTCATTTGCTGACAGCTGATCACATGGTAAAGGGCAGGGATCGGCCCCTTACTCGGATCTGTCATTGCCCGAGTCACAGTGACTCTGTGACCACAGCGCGCGCAAAGGGGAGGACGTTTATTGACGGACTCCCGGCAATTGAGGACCATGCTGTGGCCGTCGATCAGTTATAGCGCTGATCTCAAGTGATTAAAGAGGGTCAAAATGGGCCATTGACATGCATCACAATTCAACTTAGGAATGAGTCTTTGAAAAGTTAAACTAAATAATTTGGCCACTTTATCCTTCCAAATAATTCACTTCCTGTCACATAGCCACACAGGAAGTGAGGGAAAATCCCTAACAATGTCTTTCCTTGGGGACACACAGGTCAGTCTAAATACTTTCCCCATTATGCACATTGCGGGGTACACCACAAATTATTATTAGGTAGTTTGGACTGTGGGGTTTATTTACTAAAGGCAAATCTACTTTGCACTACAAGTGCACTTGCTGTATATCTGAGGGGGACATGCAAGCCAAAAAAAAAAACATCTTTGCTTTTACATGATTGTAACATCCAATCACCAGTACTTTCCCTCAGATTTTCAGCAGCTACACTTTTACTGCAGAGTGGATTTGTCTTTACTAAACCCCAAACTATACAATGATTTTGGGGTGTACACAACAAAGTGCTAGAGTGCAATTTGCTTAATGGGGACACTAGTTAGATTGATCTGTGTGTCCCCAAGAAAAGCCATTGGTAGGGTTTTACCTTCACTTCCTGTTTGGCTTCACTTCCTGTCACACAGCTAATGTTAAGAAAAGGAGACAAAGGCCAAACTACAAAAAAAAAAAAAAACACACACACGCAGGGGTTCTAACACTTCGTTTCCCTCAAAATGCCCACAATTAGAATTGTATGGCCTTGAGCTATTTTTAAGTGCAGTGCTCTAAATCAGTGCTTCTCAAGTACCCCCAACAGGCCATGTTTGCAGGTTTTCCTTCATCTTGCACATGTGCTTTAAATCACAGTCAATGGTTTTGATTTTTGGACAGCAATTCTCGATAAGCTAAATTCACAAAACATGTCCTGTTGGGGTTACTTGAGGACTGAGGCTGAGAACCACTGCAGTAAAAAAGGAAAATTGAATACTTACCGCTCTGTATTTTTCATTTCCTGGTGACGCTCCATGGCAGCACACAATACAATCCATGCATATACTACCATGAAGGCACCAGGGTAGACAAATCACACCTGTTTTGTTTTGACATGCCAATCAGCTGTCACATTTGTTGCAAAGAAAACACAAAACAAACATCAAAACTTTTCATGTAATTTTATTGTTCAACAAAACAAAAGGGAAGGCAAAATAAAAAACATGGTCAATTTGAAACAGTTAGACTCAACATCTTGAGCAATTTTTGGCCAAAAAAATGCAGCAGACAATTAAATCAGAGTGAACAAACAACACACATTAACAACATCAGAATTATTTCAGGGGGACATATCTCCCCCACACCAAAAATATACAATCCACATAAGTTAACCAATCACTTGTTTTGCAAAGACATAACAAATAAAATACATGTGTTACAAACGCGATACGGACACCAGCATGTACATTTTGCCCCCCACACACACACTTGCCTCTTCTTAAGGCAATCGACCGAATGCTCTGTGAGCTTTATATAACATATGTTTGTGTGCTAATAAGGCAATTGAAAACACATGCACAGTCCATGAAACACCCAGAATGCAAGTTCTCCCAATGTAGAGACTGAAATTCAAAGTGGGCACACCTGTTAAGATGTCCTTCAATTTCTAACCCATAAAAACACTCTCTGAGTGAGCATGCCCAGAAATATCCAGGCGCTGTTCACACACAAAAAGCACACCAAAAAAAAAATAACTGGCTGGGCATGTGCAGAACAAAACCAATGCAGCTAGCAAAAAATAAGCCCCCCCTCCCCCCGTCCAAAATTAAGCACATCATCCAGCATGCTACAAAATTAGAGATGGGACAATCACCCCTCCCCCCCCCACCAACAAATACTATTGCAGTCTATGGGAACTGACTTGTTAATTTTGCTAGTCCCCACTTGGCTGGCTTATCTTCTAGTAGTTATTGGCCTTAAAATGGGGGCCCAGGTCCCACCCTAAGGGACATATATCAATGTCACCAATTTGGAAAACACCAAAAACAAAACAAGGAGAAGTGCCTTTAAATAAGAAAAGCCCGGAGCAAAAAATGAGAGAAAAGAAATGAGCGGAGGGCTGGCATGACTAGGGAAACAGGGTACAGGATGTTAGAAGTATTAGGATTGGGTAGGAAGTTTAGTGGGAGGGGGAGTAAGTAGGAAAAGGAGTTGTCCCCTCCCCCAGGTCACCACAGTGTGAAGGAAAGTTCAGGGAGACAGAGCTATGGCAGAGGGGGAGCTGTTTCGGGCCTAGCTGCGGTCGGTAGTGGCACCAGGGAGCGCAGGTTGGTTACAGGAGACCCTGGGGCCAATGCTTGCTTGAAGGGTGGTGGGGGCAGGTACAGGGGGGGAGGGAGTCCACGTGAGCTTGAAGGTTACTGCCTTCAGAGCGCTTCTTACCCGACTATCCCCTAGAGCCCAGCGCCAGCCAATTAGTCTCCCCTTGGCCCCATTCGGGCCCCCCCCACTAAGCGTTCACATTGCTCACAAGGGGGGGTCCCGGGAATCATCCCCCTCATAGTCAGGGCCCAGCGGGCGGCCGCACCGGCGGTTCGGGGTGGCCAGGCAGCTCGCTCGACACATGGACCAGAAGAGTGCGGGCCTCACCCCTGATGGGACGGTAGCGGGGGGTGGAGCCTCAGCGGGGGAGATCGTCGGTCGCGGTCACTGTGCCCTCTGCAGCCTCGGCCAGGTGACCCCCAGGTGATGATGGATCGCTAGGGGAGGGTGACAACGCGCCTGATGTCTCTTGGCAGGGCGGGGGGGGAAGTCGTCCCCCCCGCCCGCGAAAAGCGACAGAGAAGTCCATGGGCGGATCTGGAGCTCAGTGGCAGGGCCGGAGGGCTGCCAGATCCTCGGCATCCAGAGACGCTGCTCCTGGAGGGCTTTCATCAGATGCGGGCGAGCCGGCTGTCCTATGGTCGCAGGGCGAGCTGACGGCTTCGGAGGACGATCGGTTTCCCCTGAGACGATCGGCAGCGATGGAGGCGAGATGGTCGGCTGGTGGGAATTTTTCCTAGGCAGCCCGGTAAGTAAAAAAAAAAAAAAAAAAAAAAATTTTTTCTTTGCCATATAGGGGATAGTATAGTGGGTCCGTGGGGGGTGGTCCTACTGCAGGTGCTGGGGAGACATTGGTAACGGGGGGCTACTGCAGGTGCTGGGGAGGCATCGGTAACGGGGGGGCTCGCAGGGTGATTCTCCCCGGGTGGACACAATGGATGGGGCTGCACTTGGGGGGAGCTTCAGGCTCGCAGGGTTTTTTATTGGTGGGGCTTAAAGATTTTGGTTGGTGGATTTGAGAAGGTGGTCGGGCCGTGTGGTCCCGCTTGCAGGGAGGGATAGTATATCCTCATCACCCGTAGCGGTGCCGGCTGTGTGGGAGTCTGCGCATGACAGCTGATAGTGGGGTGCAAGTGGAGCAGAGGGTTTTTGAAGTTCGTGGTAGCAGGGGACGCCGCGGGAAAACGGGATGTCATACGTTTGGCTGATTTAGCCACAGGTACAGTTGGTTTTAGGGTCCGCTGGGTGCTCACTTAAAGCCTGAGGTCCAGGATAAGATCTAAAAGGGTGAGTACGTAGAGATGTTGTTCACTCCTGCTGTTAAAAAAAAAAAAAATTTAAAATTTGGGGTTACGCCACGGTATTCCAACAATGGGAGGTGGTGAGAAGGGGAGGTATTGGTTGATTACATGTACTATCGGAAATAAGTTGCAAGCATTTGACATGAGGGTGATTGGGGGGAAGAACGCTGAACCTGTCGGAGCTCTTTTGTTACCCAAATTCGGTAGGGGATGCTTACAGGGTTCACGGAGGTGCGGTTTGGATGCGGTCTGGGAGCAGTTTGGCGTAGGAGGGGATACATCCGGCACTACGGTGGGATCACAACGACATCAGGCTGGGAATGCGCCTTGTGACATCTGCTAGGCCCCAAGGGCAGTTGTTTCCTGGTAGGGGCGGGTGTTACACCACCCAACCCACCCCCCCCCACAGTATAACAGTCCGGCTGGAGTAAGTAGGCCTGTTAGCGGTACACGTAGGGCACGGGTAAATTCGGTGGAGTGTGTCGGTACAAGCACTAAGGTTCTGGGTTTGGGGGGGGGGTTGGGATCACACCCTGTCGGTATGCTTCAAACATGGGAGAGGAAGGACGCCGGTGATGGGGGAACGGCGGCGGCCGTTTCTTGGTAGGTATACGGATGGTACAGCAGCGTAGCTGTTAGACTAAGGTTTTTTCTTTTCAGTGGGGTTTCACATGCCGTGTGATTTATGTTCGGCCATGCTGCGTCCCAATGTAGTTTCTGAGAAACTGCCCAGGGAAAGTAGCATTAGGACGCATAGGCGGCTCTTTCCCTTCCCAATCTTTTGTTGATTTGGGGGTTCCCCTTTGGGGTGTAGTGCCAAAGTAGGAGCTCAACAAATTTGGGCTGATGCACCACCTTTCTTCCCAAAAAGGGGGGTTGGTCAACAATGCCATTGACACGGGAGGACACATAGTGAGTTACGCTTCCTTGGATGCGGAACGGTATTGGGCTCGTCGGATTGGTCAGGGCCGCCCGGACAGCTTCCGGTTGTGGGGTTGGTGGGGTACTGGGGTTTTTTATGTCGATATGGGTCTGCAGATTGGTTGCTCTGTCTCCGGGGCACTGTTTAGCAGTTCAACTCATTGGGGGAAGGTGTGATGAGGGATGTGTCAGGAGTATCGCCCATCAGCCATTATTTGGACGATTTTCTGTGCGTAGGCCTGGCGTCGCCAACTATCTTCGGGGTGCTCCTGTCTACATTGGAGCACATCGCAAGGATCAGATCGCCTAAGCATTTTGTGCGTTGGGTGGACTCACAGGGAGGATTTGCGGGTGTGCCTCATTACTGGACAGGTTTCCCAGGAGGGGACTGGGGGGGTTTGGTGCGGTTAAGAACTATGAGTGGGGGTGGTACACAGTGTCGGGTGGCTCGACAGGTTTGGGGGCATTCTTTCAAAGGCGGGTGTAGTGGGCCTTCGGTCTTGGATTGACAGGGGTTTTCACACAAGATCTGGTGCTGCTGGAGTCATTTTCAGTGGTATGGTGGGGCGCCTCAGTAAGGGAGATGAAGGTTTGGTTCCACGGGTATAACCTGGGTATGGTACGAGTGATCAAGAGTCGCTGTGTCGTCTCCCCCGGTTGTTTCAGCTGTTGCCACACTCGGTGTGGTTATGCCTGCAAGTGCATGTGTCGTTTACTTGGTGCATCTAACGCCAGTGGAGAACGTCATAGCTGGAGCGTTTCCTCGCTTTTCAGTGGGGATAGTTTCCGGGTGGTGGAGCTGGTGGCGGGGTAACGTGGGGTGTCCCGTCCTGTCTGGAGGTGTGAGATTCCATCGGAGTCGTCCACTTCTCGGAAGGCTAGGCAGTAGTGGCAGGTGGTAGTTCACATGAGTGAAGTGGATTCGGTGGGGCGAGGGGGTTAGACTGTTGACGTTATACTTTATTTCTAGAAATAGGACCAATGGGGTGGCCGGGCTCGCGTTAAAAAAAAAAAAAAAAAAAACAGCGGGTTTGACGTTTCTGGTCAAAGGCTGGGTTGCCCAGAATTTACGGAAGAATTTTGGGTGTCTCCTGGTTATATCATAAAAAAATAAATAAAAAAAAAAAAAAAAAATATATAAAAAAATTATAATAATAATAAAATGTTTGGGCAGCTGCAGGGTTTGGGCAGCAGCATATGAGGTTTCCCTAGTTAGAGGGAGTTGTTTTCGTTGGCAAGTTTATTCTCGTTTTCCAAAAAAAAAAAAAAAAGGTATAATAATAATAAATAAATTTGGGGTCTTTTAGTTTGGGGAGCTGGTCAGCCTTTCCAAGTCCGTCAAAGGGGGAATGTGGGTTTATGAGATTAGGTGCAAGAAGGAGGGGGTGTCGTTGGTGTTACTGATATACAAGATGGAGCAGGTAGGCAGGGGTCAGTTGGTGCGGGCTTGGTTCCGCCTGGCTAGCAGTGGTGTCCGGAGGGGGTCGTGAGGGGGGTTTTTATTTGGGAGGTGCGTCCCGGGGCAGTCGGGTCCTTCTTAATGCACACGGACGGGTCCCCCTTTGTTGTTCAGGTTTCACAGGGTTTCAGTTTCCAGGAAGTGCTGCCGGGTTGGGGCTTGGATGAGAGGGCATGTTCTTCTCGTTTCTTTCAGGGTTGGGGCTGCGACCGAGGCGGCTAAGGTGGGATGGATGCTGAGGCGGTTAAGCGCTTTGGTAGGTGGGAGTCTTGTAGATTTGTGCTATACATTCGCCCCCATCAGCTGGTGGGATTCAAATAGTGGTGGGCTGGGTGGAGAGAGTGTATGGGGCTGTGATGATTTTGGGCTTGCTGAGGTCTTGGTGGCTTGTTTCTTTCTCTTCTTGCAGGTTCGGTACAGGCCCTGGCCTGGATACTGGGCCATTCGATCGTGTTTAAAAATACATTAAAAAAAATAAATAAAAAAAAGGGGTAATGAGGGGCGGATGTGGGGCCAGAGGGTCAGCAGGTGGGGTTTCCAAGCCAGGAGGTTTGTGCTAGATGGCTGGGAGTTCCGGGAATGCTATGGAGTGGAGGGGCTCCAGAGGTACAGCTTTGCACGTCTGTATAGGCCGCCTGACGTTTTGGTCCTGCACGTAGGTGGTAATGATTTAGGGGTAAGGTCGATGGCATTCCCGGACATGGTCATTGGGTGGTTGGACATTGTCACTCGGACCGCATGGAATGGGGCTTGGTCTTTAGAGGGTATCTACAGGGCCCGTACGAAGCTTAATTGGGAAGTGAGTAGATTTGTAGTGAGGAATGGAGGGTTGGTGGTAAGGCACATGGAGTTGGTGGTGGATGTCTGGAGGTACCTGCGGGGCAATGGTGTGCACCTCACTGCTGTGGGGTGTGACTTATGGGCATTGGGAATGCAATATGGCATACAGTGAGCTCTGGGGTGTGGGGGGCCCCCAAGGGTAAGGTTTTCCCCTTGGGTGCTGTGGCGGGTGTTGGTCTTTGCGGATGAAGGAAGATACCTTGGAAGGAATGAGTTCAGGACCTATCGTTGGTATGGGTCCTGATGGTTGGATTTCAGCTAACGGAGGTTTAGCTAAAATGTGTTGGTAACGGGTGCACTGCGGTCCGTGGTTGTCTCTGAGCCAGCCGGTCGGCTTGAGGCCTATAAGCATATGAGAGGTACCGCAGTGCAATATTTTATCAGATGGTTATGGAGGTTCCCGCAAAAGACCAACGCTAGGATTTTGATATTATTTTGGAAATATATTTATTTAATAAATAAGGCTGCTACGGCCTATGTTTTACTCCAATTTCGGTGTGGTCTCGTTAATTTAGGATTATGGGTAAGAAGTTGGAGCAAACAGGGGGTAAGCAGTAAGTACATCTGTTATACATTAGTCAAGAAAAGCCCGGAGCAAAAAATGAGAGAAAAGAAATGAGCGGAGGGCTGGCATGACTAGGGAAACAGGGTACAGGATGTTAGAAGTATTAGGATTGGGTAGGAAGTTTAGTGGGAGGGGGAGTAAGTAGGAAAAGGAGTTGTCCCCTCCCCCAGGTCACCACAGTGTGAAGGAAAGTTCCCGCCCACCCTCCCCTGGTTATGTCCGTATGGTCTGGTTTGTGTTGTTGTTCTTTCTATTAACAGGTATGGTGTTCTGGATGTCGTGGCAGTAGCGGGTGTTGGTCTTTGCGGATGAAGGAAGATACCTTGGAAGGAATGAGTTCAGGACCTATCGTTGGTATGGGTCCTGATGGTTGGATTTCAGCTAACGGAGGTTTAGCTAAAATGTGTTGGTAACGGGTGCACTGCGGTCCGTGGTTGTCTCTGAGCCAGCCGGTCGGCTTGAGGCCTATAAGCATATGAGAGGTACCGCAGTGCAATATTTTATCAGATGGTTATGGAGGTTCCCGCAAAAGACCAACGCTAGGATTTTGATATTATTTTGGAAATATATTTATTTAATAAATAAGGCTGCTACGGCCTATGTTTTACTCCAATTTCGGTGTGGTCTCGTTAATTTAGGATTATGGGTAAGAAGTTGGAGCAAACAGGGGGTAAGCAGTAAGTACATCTGTTATACATTAGTCATGCCAAATTGCTTAAGGGCCATTTCACACCACATGCAGTGCAATGCGTTTTTTATGCATCCAAAATGCATGGAAAGTTGGTTATATGGTTCTAAATGGCAGTGTTTGTTCCAGTGCGTTCCAGTTCCACCAAAAAAGTAGAACATGCTGCATTTTACCTGCACTGGACTGTACTGGAACACATCCAAACACATCATAAACGCACTGGAACGCACAGGAACACACCTAAATGCACCAAAAACGCACTGGAACACACTTGTCCTTATCTATGGTTAATAAAAAAGAGGGGTGAAAACAAAGCACTGGACTGCATCAAAAACTTACCAAAAATGCACTGGAACGCATGAAAAACATGCATGCAGAAAAGCACCTGGAACGCATCCGGATTGTGTTTCTATGGTGTGAACTGGCCCTAGTTCACACTATAGAAACGCAGTCTGGGTGTGTTCCAGGTGCTTTTCTGCATGCGCGTTTTTGACACATTCCAGTGCATTTTTGAGGCGTTTTTGATGCAGTCCAGTGTTTTTTCCGCCTCTTTTCACTTAGGACAAGTGTGTTGCAGTGCATCTTTGGTGCATTTAGGTGCGTTGCGGTGCATTCCAGTGCATTTTTGGTACGTTCCGTTGCGTTTTTGATGTGTTTTACTGGGGTCCAGTACAGTTTTGTACCTAAAAAATGCAGCATGACCAATTATTTTTTGGCTTTCTGAAACACACTGGAACGGACTGCAGTGGTGTGAACTATGCCATTGCCATTAATGTGATCAACTTTCTTTGCGTTTTTCAGGCATCAAAAAAACGCACTGCACTGCATCCGGTGTGAACAGGCCCTAAATATCATTCCCGGGGGGTGTCTATAGTATGCCTGTAAAGTAGCACATGTTTTCCATGTTTATAACAGTTGGAGAGCAAAATGACATTTCTAAAGTAAAATAATAGTCATTTAAAAGTCCTTGCGGCTGTAATGAATTGCTGGTTCCCGTCAATACAGATACAAGTCATTGAAAGTCTTTGCTAACCAAAAAAAAAAGCGTGGGGGTTCCCCCAAATTCCATAACCAGGCCCTTCTGGTCTGGAATGGATATTAAGGGGAACCCCGCTGCAAATTTAAAAAAAAATTACGTGGGGTTCCCCCCAAGTATCCAAACCAGGCCCTTCAGATCTGGCATGGATTTTAAGGGGAATTCCACCCCAAATTTAAAAAAAAATGGAGTGGAGTCCCCCTAAAAATCCACACCAGACCCTTTATCCGAGCACATAACCAGGCCGGCCGCAGGGGAAGAGGGGGGGATGAGAGAGCGGCCCCCCCTCCCTCCTGAACCGTACCAGGCCACATGCCCTCAACATGGGGAGGATGTCCCCATGATGATGGGGACAAGGGCCTCATCCCCACAACCCTTGCCCGGTGGTTGTGGGGGTCTGCGGGCGGGGGGCTTATCGGAATCTGGAAGACCCCTTTAACAAAGGGGACCCCCAGATCCCGGCCCCCCCTGTGTGAAATGGTAATGGGGTACAAATGTACCCCTACCATTTCACAAGGAAAGTGTAAAAAATGTAAAAAATGACAAGAGCCGGTTTTTGACAATTCCTTTATTAATGTCTTCTCTTTTCTTCCTTCTTCTTCTTCCATCTTCTTCTTTTCTCCATTCGGGTTTCTTCCTCCATCTTCATCTTCCTCTTCATCTTTATCTTCATCTTCATCTTCATCTTCCTTCTTTCTTCAGTGTTCTCGTCCAGCATCTTGCCCCGGCGTCTTCCCTTCTTCTTTCTTCTCCGGCCGCTCGGTTTGAATTGGAGGTTCCCGCTGTGCGATGCTTCAGTTCGCCTCTGGGTCCGCTTACACCCTGTGACCCCACCCCCCTCTGACGCACATGGATTTCACGGGGACTTTCCCCGTGGTGACAGAGGGGGGCGGAGCCACCGGGTGTAAGCGGACCAAGTGGAGAACTGAAGCGTCGCACAGCGAGCGGCCGGAGAAGAAAGAAGAAGGGAAGACGCCGGAGCAAGATGCTGGACGAGAAGACCGAAGGAAGAAGAAGATGAAGATGAAGATGAAGAGGAAGATGAAGATAAAGATGAAGAGGAAGATGAAGATGGAGGAAGAAACCCGAATGGAGAAAAGAAGAAGATGGAAGGAGAAGAAGGAAGAAGATGGAAGAAAAGAAAAGACATTAATAAAGGAATTGTCTAAAACCTTGTCATTTTTTACATTTTTGACACTTTCCTTGTGAAATGGTAGGGGTACATTTGTACCCCTTACCATTTCACACAGGGGGGGGCGGGATCTGGGGGTCCCCTTTGTTAAAGGGGTCTTCCAGATTCCGATAAGCCCCCCGCCCGCAGACCCCCACAACCACCGGGCAAGGGTTGTGGGGATGAGGCCCTTGTCCCCATCAACATGGGGACATCCTCCCCATGTTGAGGGCATGTGGCCTGGTACGGTTCAGGAGGGAGGGGGTCCACTCTCGTCCCCCCTTTTCCCCTGCGGCCGGCCAGGTTATGTGCTCGGATAAGGGTCTGGTGTGGATTTTTGGGGGGACTCCACGCCATTTTTTTATAAAATTTGGGGTGGAGTTCCCCTTAAAATCCATGCCAGATCTGAAGGGCCTGGTTTGGATATTTGGGGGAACCGGCACGTCATTTTTTTTAAAATTTGCAGCGGGGTTCCCCTTAATATCCATTCCAGACCTGAAGGGCCTGGTTATGGAATTTGGGGGGACCCCCACGCTTTTTTTTTTGGTTAGCAAACACTTTCAAAGACTTTTCTCTATATTGCCGGGAGCCGACAATTCATTATAGCCGCGGCTGCTTTTAAATGGCTTTTTTTTTCCTTTAGAAATGACATTTTGCAGGCGCACTGGCAAGTTCAGAGCTGCGCCGGTTCAACTTATGCAAATTAGTTTACGTGACTTGACATTTACTAAGATTTTGCCGGCGCAGTGAACCGGCGCATTTAAACCATTGAAATTCCCGCGCTGAGCTAAAAAAAAACTCCCGCAGCTCGAATCGGAATTGCCGGCGCAGCGGGCTGGTTTTGAAAAAGTTACTTTCCCACTCTATTTTGGCCATGTTTGTTATTTGGGCATGTGTCAATACACTTCCTCACATCACCCCACATCACCCCCATTATATTCTCACTTCCAACTTCTTTATATTTAGATTTTAACATGCTGTGCGCCAGGTCCATAGTAGCGCACTGAGCGCCTCCTCCCGGGCGCAGAGAACACTATAGTAAATGGGAAATAGGGCTGCGCTACAGGCGCTAATGTTTTGTAAATACCAAAACAGCCATTGCACACGCAGATGTGCCAATACTCATGGCGCAAACGTTTGGTAAATCAGCCCCATATTTCTTCCTTCCTGGATGCAACCTGGTGATTTTACCTGTCTGCTGTCACATACCACCCCCCCCTCTTGATTTAACCTTGGGGTTGCAACACAAGCAATCAGGCATGCATGTACTTGAGATAAAGCATCCACATTCCCCATTTGAACGCCAGGGCGATGCTTTACCATAAAGTTGAATTCCTGTAGGGCCAGGAACCTCCTATTTACTCTTCTATTTGTCTCTTTGTTTTGAGACATCCACTTTAAAGGATTGTGATCAGTAATCAGGTCAAAGTGCCTACCTAGCAGATAGTAGCAAAGGGAATCTAGAGCCCACTTCACCGTTAAACACTACTTCTCAATTGTGGCGTAATTTATCTCATGGGACTTCAATTTCCTGCTGAGGTAAATGACTGGGTGCTCTTCCCCGTTCCAGACCTGGGACAATACTGCTCCTAACCCAACATCTGATGCATCACTTTGTACGACAAAGTCCCTAGAGAAGTCTGGTGAGTACAACACTGGCTGGCTACATAAGGCTTTTTTTAAGAATTGGAATGCTGCCTCAGCCTCTGGGGTCCATTTAACCATGACAGACTCTTTCCCTTTTGTCAGGTTGGTTAGGGGCACAGCCTGAGAAGCAAAGTGGGGAATGAATCGCCGATAATAACCAGCGATTCCCAGAAAGACTCGTACCTGCTTCTTGCTGTTGGGACGTGGCCAATTCTGTATGGCCTCGACTTTATTGACTTGGGGTTTTATCACTCCCCTCCCAATGGTGTACCCAAGATATTTGGCCTCCTCCTGTCCAATGGTACACTTCTTTGGGTTGGCCGTAAACCCAGCTTCCCGGATAGAGTCTAGGACTGCTTGCACCTTTGGCAGATATGAGGCCCAATCTGTGCTATGGATAATTACATCATCCAGGTAAGCCGCAGCATACTTCTGATGGGGCCTCAGTACCTGGTCCATTTTCCGCTGGAATGTTGCCGGTGCATTCTGTAATCCAAACTGCATTCTTTTATATTGGAACGCCCCGTCTGGGGTTACAAATGCGTTTTTCTCCTTGGCCGATTTGGCCAGGGGAATTTGCCAATACTCTTTTGTGAGATCGAGAGTTGTCATGTATCGGGCTGTTCCAAGCCGGTCTATCAACTCATCTATATGTGGCATGGGGTAGGTGTCAAATTTTTTAACTTTGTTCAGTTGTCGAAAATCGTTACAAAATCGCCAGCTCCCATCCGGTTTAGGCACTAACACTATGGGCCTGGACCAATCACTTTGGGATTCCTCTATCACCCCCAACTTAAGCATTTTCTGTACTTCCACACGTATTGCCTCCCGTCGGGCCTCTGGGATCCGATAGGGTTTTAACTTCACCCTTTCACCGGGCGGGGTAATAATATTATGCTCTACCCCAGAAGTTTGTCCCGGCAGCTCAGAGAAAACCTCTGTGTTGCGAAGCACAAACTCCTTAACCTCCTGTTGTTGGGGTTTTGACAAGGTGACTGCTATTCCAACCTCAGGTATCACGCAATCAGACTGAGCTGGTGACAAAGTTTCTGCGACTAGGGATTCCCTATCCCTCCAGGCTTTCAACAGATTAATGTGATAGATCTGTTCGGGCTTTCGCCTTCCTGATTGTCTGACCTTGTAATTCGCTTCGCTCACTTCTTCCATTATCTCGTAGGGGCCTTGCCATTTGGCGAGGAATTTGCTTTCAACCGTAGTGACAAGTACCAATACCCTATCCCCCGGGGAAAAGGTACGGGTCTTGGCCCCATGGTTGTACACTCTCTGCTGTGCCAACTGCAAATGTTCCTTTACGATTGGCATTACCTGTGCAATTCTATCTTGCATCAGGGCGACATGCTCAATCACACTCCTGTGGGGAGAACTCTCACTTTCCCAAGTTTCCTTGGCGATATCCAACAGCCCTCTTGGGTGTCTCCCATAGAGTAACTCAAAGGATGAGAAACCCGTAGAGGATTGGGGTACCTCCCTAATGGCAAACATTAAATAGGGAATTAGACAGTCCCAATCCTTTCCATCTCTATCCACCACCTTCTTTAACATTTGTTTTAGGGTTTTGTTGAATCTTTCAACCAACCCATCTGTTTGGGAGTGATGCACAGATGTACGCAATTGTGTCACTTTGAACAACTTGCACAGCTCTTTCATAACCCGGGACATAAAGGGTGTACCTTGGTCCGTAAGCAGTTCCTTACAAATACCCACATGGCTAAAAACAAGAGATAGCTCTTTGGCTATGGTTTTGGCTGAGGTATTTCGGAGAGGAATCGCTTCCGGATAACAGGTGGCATAGTCCAATATAACCAAAAATGTACTGATGCCCCCTAGCGGACTTCAATATCGGACCTACCAAATCCATTGCAATCCTCTCAAAGGGGACCTCAATGATGGGAAGAGGTACCAGCGGGTTACGGAAATGTGGCATCGGTGCCGACCTCTGACTCACAGGGCAGGAAGAACAATAATTTTCTGTTTCTTTCATGACCCCAGGCCAATAGAATCTCTGCAATACTCTCTCTCTCTCTGGTTTTCTCTGTCCCCAGATGACCTCCAAGAATGTGCCCATGGGCCAACTCTAACACCAACTTCCTGTAAGGTTTGGGCACCACAAGCTGCTCAATAGTTTCTTCTGCCCATTTAGCCACCCGATACAGTAGGTCCTTTTCCACGATGAAATACGGGTAAGTGCAGGTCTTATCTGGATTCACTAACTCGCCATCTATTTTCACTACGTTTTCCCGTGCTTTTATTAGGGTGGGGTCTTTTAACTGTTCTGTGGCAAAATTTTCCTTGTGAACCTCGAGATCAGAAAACTCCAGACGGCATGTTTTCGTCTGAGGATGTTGGCTCCTCCCCAGTTTCTCGAGTCTCCCCTGCCAATACCGACAAGGGGAATTCTGGAGAGTCCTCACCACTCTCAGAGGAATTTTGGTTATCACATTCCTGGTATATAGGGACACCAGTGGGGGGCTCAGGACAATCCCAGAACTTTGGAAAATCCCTTCCCACAATGGCATCATGTGGTAAGTGAGACACTAACCCCACCTGATGAGAGGTTACCTTTGGAGGTCTCAAAACACACTGTAGTCACAGGATACTCTCGGGTGTCCCCATGCACACAAATAACAGTTACCTTGTTATTCCCTAGGACCTCTGTAGTAACTAATTCAGCTTTTATCAGTGTCACCAGGCTACCTGAATCCAGAAACACAACAACATTTCTACCATTAATACACATTTTGCATAAATGTTTCTCAGTTCCCCGAATGGCAGTGCATGCAACTGTTGCAAACAGCGACTGACGTCTGTCCCTTATGTAGCGGGTATTTAAATTTAGGGGAAGCATCTGGGTGGTAGTGTAACCCAGATGCACTGATTGCTAGGGAATCCGAGACCCTTTTATGGTTCTTGGAGGACTCTGGTGGTGTGAGGTTCCCTGCGGCCTGCAGGTGGCATTGTCGCCCTGGCCGGAGTTGAACTCACACCGCAAGACTGCTTCCTTTTTGTCCTTTCCTGGTGCTGGTACAGCGGGGCGGGGAACCTGCTGTGACGCAAAGGGAGAGGAGATAAAAGGGGCGGACGCCCTGACCTTGGGGTTCAGAGTCGGAGGACGTGGCCGCACCCAGGCACCTTCAGCTTGGGTGCTGGCGTTCCGGAGTTCCGGGCCCAGGTGCCCTTGACCTGGCCAGAGCGAGAGATGGAGTCCATCTCAGGCACCTTTAGCCTGAGGTGAGGTACTATGGTGGATGCCTGGGGCTCAGTACCTTCGACTGAGTTCCGCGAGGGTGGAGGAATCCGAGGGGGCCCTAACTCCTTGGGTGCCTGTGTCTGAGGTCGAGGAGACTGGTGAGCGGAACTTCTCTGGAGAGTCCGGCGCAGCATTTGCTGGTGACAGAGAGGCCTCCGGTGACTCCCTTGGATGGATATCCTTCCCCTGACAGGGGCTGTGCTTGCGAAGGTAATTCATGTTCTACCTCATATAGTCAGTGGCAGTGACTATTCACCACTGGTGACACCACAGTGGTTAGCGATACTTTAAAGGATTGTGCCTCGACCTACTCCCATTAATACTGAACTGTTGCAAAGGTCCCAACTTGACTGTGCTGTATGTTTATTCGCTGAGAAGAATAAAACTGTGTTGGACCTATTCAGTGTGTGGAACTCTGGTTACTAGGAGCAAAGGGGAGTGGATCCGAGGAAAGGATATGACCCTAGGACACCTACACAAAGCCCGATCTTTCTGGCCTTCACCTCTTCACTATGGAGGACATGGGCCGTGGTGTATCTCATCCCTCCCCCGGTACTGATTCCCCTAGACAGAGACAGACAAGCCGAGAGTGAGAAGGGGTGAGAGGGGTGAGGTCACTACACTTAGAAAGTCACATTGCATGGGTTCATCCACAACCGGGCAATTTGCTGCAATATGTCCCTCTTTCCGGCAGCGGTAGCAAACAATCCTTTTTGCTGCCTCTTGAGCCCCTGACTTCCCAGGCTGTTCTCGCCAGACATTAAGTAGAACTCTCACCCTCTCATTCTCTCCACCCTCACCTCTTGGAATCATCTTACCTGCCACTGGGAATGGTCTGGTCTTAGGGTGGAAAGTCCGTGAGTCTATGGAAGAGGCAGTCAGGTTCTCTGTAGCCAAGTACTTCTCTACACGATCCACAAGCTTATCGGCCATTTCTGGGTCTCCATGGCTTACCCACTTTTGGATGGCAGTAGGAAGAGCTCTCCGGAAACGATCCATCACAACACGTTCCACAATCTTTGGTGCGGACAAAGTCTCTGGCTGTAGCTACTTCCTGCTCAGGTGAATGAGTTCATACATTTGAGACCTGGGGGGTTTTCCAAGCCAGAAAGTCCAGTTATGCACACGCTGAGCCCAGACGGCCAGGGTGACACCCAGCCGTGCCAATATTTCATTTTTTAGCATCACATAGTCTTTTGCTTGGTCAGGCTCTAGGTCATAGTAAGCTTTCTGCGATTCACCAGTTAACAGAGGGGCCACCAGTCCAGTCCACTGCTCCTTAGGCCACTTTTCCCTTTCAGCAGTCCTTTCAAATGTGGTCAAAAACACCTCTGGATCATCCTCTCCAGTCATTTTTGTCAGTAAACGACTCACCCCAAAGGACGCAGTATTAGTGGAACTACTTGCCTCACTGGTCTGCGGACGTTGCTGCATTAATGTCTCCATTTGTTGCTGTAAGCTCTGCTCTTGCTTCTGCAACAGGTCTATGAAGCGGGCCTCAGATTGCTGCTGGGCTTGTTGCTGAGCTTCCAGACTCTGTTGGTGAGCTTGCTGCTGGGCTGCAAGGCTCTGTTGATGAGCTTGCTGGTGGGCTGCGAGGCTCTTTTGCAAACCTGCATTTGTCTTCTGCTGATTGGCATTTGCTAGAGCCAGCTGTTTCAGTATCTCCTCCATGCTGGCCTTAAAAAAAAACTGCCACTGGTTCTCCACCAACTGTGAGGGGGTTCACCACACAAAATTAGGCACAGCAGACAGTGGTAGGAGAAAAACAAAAGGGTGGGGTTTTATTTGAACTATATACAGACAAAAAAATATAACAGAAAACAAAAGAAACAGGAAAATAAATCCTGGTCATCTTGACCGCTCACTACACACGTTGGTGTCCCTAACTAACAACTGGGTACAGCCTTGTGCTGCCCCAGTCCCTAGCTCCCTGCTTTTAGAAGGTCTTAGCAATAGCCACACAGGCTTTGGCTCACCACACAGAAAACACACTCCCCAGTCTCTACACACAGATCTGGTTCCAGGTTGGAGCAACTCCCTTAGCATGCTGGAAGTTCTTGTAGAGGCCTTAATGAGCCCACTTACTTCAGCTGGGCTCATTAACTGTTCCCCTACAAGACTCCCAGCACTACCCCTAGTGGTATAAATTGGCATAAAGCCTGAATCTAGGACATATATATCTTCCATCCTGGATGCAACCTGGTGATTTTACCTGCCTGCTGTCACAACATCAATTCCTCAAAGTAAAATTTCCTGTGACCCCCACATTTTATGTGTAGCGGGGTGCTATATTTAAGGGGAGTATCTGAGTGGTAGTTAGGCTCAGATACACTAATTGTTGTGTTTCTTGGACCATTTCTGTCCCTGGGAGATAGTATTGGTGTGCTGTTCCCTGTGGCCTGAAGGTGGCGCTGTTGCCGTGGGCCAGGGTTGAACCACTGATACAAGGTTGTGCCTTTTCTTGTCCCCTCTCGGCAGCAGTATGGCAGGGCGGGAAACCTGCTATGCCTGTTGGGAGAGGGTATAAAAAGGGGCGGCCATCTTCCAGATGGGTCGCGCCCAGGCATCTTCAGCCTGGGTGGTGCGTGTGTCGTCTCCGGGTGCCCTAGGCCCAGAGGCCGAGTTCCTGTTCCACCCCAGACACCTTTGGTCTGGGGTGAGGTACTATTTTTGAGGCCCGGAGCTCAGCACCTTCGGGTGGGTTCCGCCCAGGATTGAGGGCTCCCAGGGTGCCGCCTTGGGAGGGGACCCGTATCCAAAATCGAGGAGGCCAGGGAGGTGACCCCTTCTGAAGACCCAGCGCAGAGTCGTGGTGACAGTGGGGGCCTCTGGTAACTCTCCGAAGGGAGGTTCTTCTACCTAACAAGGGCCAAGTTTCTCCAAGAAGGAAGTGCATGTTCTGTAGGTCATAGTGGCAGTGACTCTACGCACACCAGGTCAGTGGCAGTGACCAAATAGGGCAAGGCCCTGTTCACCAGGTCAGTGGCAGTGACCAACTTCACCAAGTCAGTGGCAGTGACTTTTCATATTCACCAGGTCTGTGGCAGAGACCGTACGTCCAAATCTGTTCGTGAACGCAGAACAGTAAGAGAAGCCTAAATTGAGTTTGTGACTGGACCTCCTTCCACCTTATCTGACCTGTGTCTCATGTCAACCTGTCTGCTCTCAAAGAGACTATTTGTTATCCGTGGTGAAATAAATACTAAGGTTGGACTTTCAGTTGGTGTGGACAGTTACTTTGCTGGGGAGAATTAAGGACTTGTCTCTGGCTAATGCAGAGACGAGATCAGCTTGGGAGGATTCTAACACTAGCCGCAGGCAGACCCGAAAACTAACACCGCTCAACCTCCTCATCCAGGAGGGTACGGGCTGCTAGTGTGGTGTGCCTCATTCTTTTCCTGCGGAGGAGCCAAATAAAGAAGTAAAAGCAGGTAAAGTATGAGGTGAGTGCGCTAGATATGCTTTACCAAAAATGCACAAATGCACAAAAGAACCCCCAGGTAGACCCATTGTTTCGGGTATCGACTCTCTTACACACAAGGCAAGTAAAATAATGGACGATTATCTGCAACCTCACATAGAGTCTTTACCTTCACTTCATACTGTACCTAAAAGACACCATACATCTTCTTACCATCTTAGGTAACTTACACATTATGGAAAACACCATCTTAGCCTCCATAGATATGGAGGCTTTATACTGGAGCATCCCACACAATAAAGGACTACAAGTTACTGCATCTTTCCTATGAGAGAGAAGCATTGAATGTGAAGGGTATAATCAATTTGTGTTAGACCTCAAGTTCATTTTAATCCATAATGTGTTTTTGTTCCACGGCTCCCACTACCTCCAGGTGCAGAGGGTTGCGATGGGGACTACCTGTTCCCCATCGTACACCAAACTGTACCTGGGGGGGGTGGGGTGGTAGCAGACGATCTTCGGTGACGAGGATCTATCTCAATACCTGCGCCACAATGTGGATGATATCTTGTGGCCTGACATGGGGGAGTCCTTTACGGCATTTGTGGATAGACTCAATGTCAACGAGTTTAAAGTGGATGTAAACCCGATTCATTAAATTTGAGCTGGGCGTATACAGTGTCTCACAAAAGTGAGTACACCCCTCACATTTTTGTAAATATTTTATTCTATCCTTTGATAACACTGAAGAAATTACACTTTGCTACAATGTAAAGTAGTGGGTGTACAGCTTGTATAACAGTGTAAATTTGCTGTCCCCTCAAAATAACTCAACACACAGCCATCAATGTCTAAACCGCTGGCACCATAAGAAGAAAAAAAAGGGAGGTGGAAAACCGCGCGGCCAGTGATGGAAGATGTAGCTGCCTACACAACAGATGTACTGTAATTGTGGAAAAAGTGAAAGTGGGAGAGTGCGGCGCTCAAAATAATAGTATACTCAGAAAGTATATGGTGATATAAAAAATTTATGAAACCCCGTATGGTGATACACGGACTAGTGAGATAAAATTATGGTAAGTGGTTGATACAAATGTAAACACCTACGATAACTATTGACCAATGTACCTTAAGGACAAGTGTACAAATTGCAATATAGATAATGTAAATAAAAAACATATAGTGACAAAATAAATATACAGTAAAGCCAATATGTTAGAAGGCTGGACCGCAGGTCAGCCTGAATTTGTAGGAGGAGTCGGAGGGTATTTAAACCCGCCCTCTCTCCTCCTTGCCTGTCGACGTTGCTCTCGTGGGATGCTGTGACAGGTCATTTCCGGTGCGACCGCAACGTAATTTCTGGTTTCCTTTCAGCAGGAGGGATGTGTGGCTGCTGCTGGTTTCGCCTCTCCGCTTCTCGTGCGGACACAGGTATCGGTCAGGGGGGTCTACGGGTGGGGGAGGGGCTGCTGCTTCTTGTCCGTCTCATGGCCGCGTGTGTTGGTTGGCGTTTGGGGGGGCCTGCTCCATCCCCCCCCAGAACAGTGCAAGACTGGTAAGTTGGTTACATCCATCCTTCCCCTATAGCAGGTGCTGGCAGTGATCGGACTTACCGGGACTCCCTTGTCAGCAGTGATCAAAGGCCGGATCCCGGTCCAAGGAGAGTCAGGTGTGTTTTCCCCGGCCACACTCCGGGCACAGAACCATCTCCAGGTGGTTGGGGGAGGGATAGAGGCGGTCACCGAGCACACTGCACACACATCGCTTCATTCCAGCTGTGCAGGATCATGAAAGCCGAGTGCTGATTAGCTGAAGGTGCGTCTTCCCCAGTGCGGCCTGTCTCCCCCCCTGTGACAGGATGTGTCTTCCAGTGACAGCCAGTGGTGCTGTGGGCTCCCCAATTTGACCGCTCCTCTGTATCCCCAGTAGTACCGCTCCTCTGTGTCTCAGGGCGCCGCTCTTGAGACTCGGAGGGGAGGGGGTGGTTGGGGGTGTAACTGCATGGTGGGGAGGTGGTAGCAGGGTGTGTGTGTCATTTACGGGGCTGGCCACATGTGTTGGCATTGGGTGCCCGGTGGTCGGCTTCACCCCCCCCGCAGGTCAGTAGCAGGTATAGGTACGAGCGCATCTTTCCTTCCCCAGATTTGGGGGCTGGCAGTGTTCTTCATACCGCCCATCTCCCTGCTGCAGGTTCAATCGCTTTCACTTCGCACTCACATCGTTTCCTTCAGCTGGGCAGTAATTGGCTCAAGCAGCATCTTCCTCAGTACAACCTGTCTCCTGTCTCCTCCCCCATGGTATGATGTGTCTCACAGTGATAGCCAGTGTATGCTGAGGTGATGTGGGGGGGTTTAGAGGGGCTCTTGGGGTTCCTCTCAGACTGAGGGCAGTGTTTAGAGTAAGCGGCCATATTTTGGTGTTGGTTGGGGGGAGTGTCACGCGATCGGCCTCTACGTTCGATCTCCCCCTGTGTCAGGATTCTGGTTGGAGCGTGTATGTGGTCAGTGTTTTAGTTAGTGTGCTCAGTGAGTGTATGTTTCAGTCAGATACGGTATGCTATTCAATTTACGTTTCTATGTTTACGTTTCTCATGTTTTTTACGTTTCTCATGTTTTGCGTTTCTCATGTTTTGCGTTCATGCTAATGTTCTCATGCGATTACGTCTCGCATGCTAGTTTGTTCCCATGTGTGGCGTTCTCATGCTAATGTTCTCATGCGATTACGTTTCTCATGCGGTTACATTTCATGCATTTACGTTTCTCATGCGGTTACGTTTCTCAGGCTAGTTATGTTCTCATGTGTTACATTTCTCATGCTAGGTATGTTCTCATGCGTTACGTTTCTCATGCGATTACGTTTCTAATGCTAGTTATGTTCTCTTGTGTTGTGTTTCTCATGATAGGTAAGTTTCTCATGCGGTTACGTTTCTCATGCAGTTACGTTTCTCATGCGATTACGTTTCTCGTGCGGTTAAGTTTCTCATGCGGTCATGTTTTTCATGCTAGTTTTGTTCTCACGTGTTACGTTTCTCATGCGGGCACTTTCTCATGCTAGTTATGTTCTCATGTGGTTACGTTTCTCATGCGGTCATGTTTTCATGCTAGTTATGTTCTCACGTGTTACGTTTCTCATGCGGTCATGTTTCTCATGCTAGTTATGTTCTCATGTGTTACATTTCTCGTGCTAGTTATGTTCCCATGCATTACGTTTCTCATGCTAGTTATGTTCTCTTGTGTTACGTTTCTCATGCGGTCACGATTCTCATGCTAGTTATGTTCTCATGTGTTACGTTTCTCGTGCTAGTTATGTTCCCATACGTTACGTTTCTCATGCTAGTTATGTTCTCTTGTGTTGCGTTTCTCATGATGGGTACGTTTCTCATGATAGGTATGTTTCTCATGCGGTTACGTTTCTCATGCGATTATGTTTCTCTTGCGGTTACGTTTCTCATGCGGTTACGTTTCTAATGCGATCACGTTTCTCATGCTAGTTACGTTTCTCATGCTAGTTACGTTTCTCATGCTAGTTACGTTTCTCATGCTAGTTACGTTTCTCATGCGGTTACGTTTCTCATGCGGTCATGTTTCTCATGCGGTCATGTTTTCATGCTAGTTATGTTCTCACTTGTTACGTTTCTCGTGCTAGTTATGTTTCTCATTCGTTACGTTTCTCATGCGTTACGTTTCTCATGCTAGTTATGTTCTCATGTGTTACGTTTCTCGTGCTAGTTATGTTCCCATGCTTTACGTTTCTCATGCGTTACGTTTCCCATGCGTTACGTTTCTCATGCGTTACGTTTCTCATGCGTTACATTTCTCGTGCGTTACGTTTCTCATGCTAGTTATGTTTCTCATGCTAGTTACGTTCTCATGCTAGTTAAGTTCTCATGCTAGTTACGTTCTCATGTGTTGCGTTTCTCACGCTAGTTGTGTTTCTCCGGTTGCGCTTCTCATGCGGTTGCGCTTATCATGCGGTCGCGTTTCTCATGCGATCACGTTTCTCATGCGATTACGTTTCTCTTGTTAGTCATGTTCTCATGCGATTACGTTTCTCATGCGATCATGTTTTCATGCTAGTTATGTTCTCACGTGTTACGTTTCTCATGCGGTCATGTTTCTCATGCTAGTTATGTTCTCATGTGTTACATTTCTCGTGCTAGTTATGTTCCCATGCATTACGTTTCTCATGCTAGTTATGTTCTCTTGTGTTACGTTTCTCATGCGGTCACGTTTCTCATGCTAGTTATGTTCTCATGTGTTACGTTTCTCGTGCTAGTTATGTTCCCATACGTTACGTTTCTCATGCTAGTTATGTTCTCTTGTGTTGCGTTTCTCATGATGGGTACGTTTCTCATGATAGGTACGTTTCTCATGCGGTTACGTTTCTCTTGCGATTATGTTTCTCTTGCGGTTGCGTTTCTCATGCGGTTACGTTTCTCATGCGATCACGTTTCTCATGCGATCGCGTTTCTCATGCTAGTTACGTTTCTCATGCTAGTTACGTTTCTCATGCTAGTTACGTTTCTCATGCGGTTACGTTTCTCATGCGGTCATGTTTCTCATGCGGTCATGTTTTCATGCTAGTTATGTTCTCACTTGTTACGTTTCTCGTGCTAGTTATGTTTCTCATGCGTTACGTTTCTCATGCGTTACGTTTCTCATGCTAGTTATGTTCTCATGTGTTACGTTTCTCGTGCTAGTTATGTTCCCATGCTTTACGTTTCTCATGCGTTACGTTTCCCATGCGTTACGTTTCTCATGCGTTACGTTTCTCATGCGTTACGTTTCTTGTGCGTTACGTTTCTCATGCTAGTTATGTTTCTCATGCTAGTTACGTTCTCATGCTAGTTAAGTTCTCATGCTAGTTACTGTTGTGGAGATTTTTATGGAGATGTATTTAATATGTATTGTCATAGTGTCACCCAGTGTTAGTACTTCCGCAACCCGCTCTAAAAGAGCTGATTGGGGTAGTCTGAGGCTGGTTGAATCCCGTCTGATAGGGGAAAACGTCTTGAGGTTGGAGTGTGATGTTTGCAGGGTGCGGATATGTCCGCCAACGGGGGCCCTCTGTGCATTAGCATGGACGATCGTTGAGGAGGGGGTATCCTCGCTCTGCAATGACATCATTGGTTATGGGCAAATGCGCGCTCTTGTCTCGGCTGTGTCTGATCAACATTGGTTGGAATTCGTAGCGCGCGTCTGCAGATAGCCTCCCTCCCCCATTCAATAATAGTATAATCTGAATATGCGTTATTCTATGGAATGGCGCAGAATAAGGATTTCTATCAGCGGTGACTTTAGCCATCCTACGTTTATTGTATTCACTGTATGTATTATTGTATTGAATCCTTTTATTTCCTGTTGGAAGGATGTCCTTGTATGGTCATTCTCCTGTGTGGAACGGACATCCTATGAGGTTCCCGCCCATGGGGAGGGGATTGGTTGCTGCAGCCAATCACCTCCTGTCTTGAGATCTTTTGAGTTTAATAAAAGCCTATGAGTAGGCGTCGGCTTAACAGTCTTTGCTGGAATGGCCTGATAAGAAGACCTGTGTTGGTGGTTTCCTTGATTGAATGATGGAATGAACGGTGAGTGGACTTTAGCAAACTTAACGATAGCATTACTTCAAAAAGATGAATCTCAAGTGTGTGCTTATAGAGCACAGGAATTATAGGCTGTGTGCTCTGTAAACAGCAGCCTAAAATTCCACAACAGTAATGGCGACTCACGGTTGGGACCAATTGCGGCCTCTTTGAGCATCAGATCAGCAGAGGGGGGAGAGTGGACCTGCGATGTGATGTGTAAAGAGGCTGTACTTTGAAACGAACAAAAAAAAATAAAAAATAAAATTGTCTTTTTGAAATAATGTTTCAAGTTTGCAGCGTGTGTATGTGTGCGTGTGTATGTCTGCGAATCGCATGTGTGTGTGTGTGTGATTTTGTCATGGATCGTATGCCTGTGAATTTGATTGTGTGTGGGTATGCCTGCATGTGCCTGTGTGATTAGATTGTACGATCTATTGAGCAGTTGGCTGCCAGCAATGGCTGCTGCATTGTCCTGGTCTTTGTGAGCCATGAGGTTTAGCGGGGGTGGGGCTGCCAGCATCTCAGTTACAATGGTAAAAGTTGGTGACTTTCTGTAAATAGCATGCAGGAGTTTTGTAGTGGGAGGGCCCTGAGAGATGATCTGATGGAAACTGTGGGCTGTAAGAGTGTAACTAAGCGAGAAATATAAACTGTATATTGTGTATGAAATGAAGGTATAGATGTGGTATTTAGTGCACTGAGAAGTTTGTAAGTAGATTGTTTGTTTGGCTGCCATGTGCTTGAATGGGGGAAGGGCTTGCCCACTGTTTTGTGTTGCAGGGGCTGTGCCCTGAGGGAAAGACACTCTAAGCAGATGTACAAGCAACAATATACTGTATGTGTGTAGTGTTTGATTTCTATGAAAAATAGAAATGAATAGATTGTGATTTTTGCCTTTATAGGGGACAAAGACACATGTCCCCATAAGTGTAAAAATATTAAGTGTTTGGTTTTTGAGTTGAAAGTTCCTGCCAAGTGGCCAGGCATTGTTGGAAGCCAGACAATAGTAGCTGTTTGTTGAAAGGAATACGCCCTTTGAATGGTTGCAGGCTGTTTTGGATGCTAGCATTGAGGAGTTATATTTCTCAATGGCTTGTTATGAAAGCTGATGCCACAGTGTGTATATGAACTTTATGTAGAGAAATGAATATGTTTTTAATATTGTCATGTAACTCACATTTATTGAATGTGCTGTTTAGTTGGCCAAAGGGAGGCTAAGTTTGTAAGTGTACATGTGGTCTTTGTAGAGTGTAGCTGACACCTTTTTCAGTGGATTTTGATGATAATTTAGAAAAGTTTCAATGGTGTAGTCAGTCTTTGTGGAGAGAAACATTTTTGATTTTCTTTTAAAGAGATGCTGGTTTTGGCGGGAAAAATTGCATGCGTCAATGGCGCAATATTTGTTGTCCATGAGGTGCTGTGGTGGGTCATCCACCATTTTGTAGTCCTGGCTTGTCGGCCATTTTGAGAGACGTTTACCATTTGAGATAGGAAGTTCCAGTTTGGCAAACACGACTCCTGAATATGCTGTATTGGCATTTGTTGATCGGCGCAGTTTTCTTATGTTTTATGCGTTTACAGTTTGACCTGTGCACTGCTGGGGAGAGTAGTGAGACACCAGGGGGACATACTGAGGATGGTTTTGTCTCTGGTTTAAATTGCTTTTCTAAGCATCGCCTTTTGAGTTGAGTGGTATCTTAAAATAGCGCGGTCTTACCCTGAGGGGCCACAACGTGCTTGCGGACACACGCACATGCTGGGGCCTATTTATGGATGGGATCTGGCTGGCCTACCAGCAGTTGGAGTGTGGGAGGAGGCCAACGCAGACACAGGGAGGACATACAAACTCCATGCACATGATGTTAGGTTGGGGATTTCTCTGTTTTCATTTAAGTGAATGTAAGCTATTGCAGGGTCAGCTGACTTTGCAGTATATGCGCGGCGTTTTTTTTTGCATTGGATTTTGGTTTTAAGAAAAACTTCACTTTACACTGAATTTTGATGGATTGTAAGACTAACAGAGTTTTTGTACAATGATGTGTTTTTATGTTTAAATATTTCCTTCCCAGAAGGCAATTCATATGTTTTGAAGCTTGTATTGTATAGCCTGTAGAGGAGGAGTGGGGGTTTTGGTCGAAACCCCTAGAGCCATCTTTTTGCAGGAGTTTTGCATTTGAGTCAACTTGTGGTTTTGCTTGCAGGGGATGTTTGGGTCAGGACCCTCCCATTTGCAAAGGGGGGTTTTATTCCACCATCTTCTTGACAAGGTTTTAAATTGTTGAAATATATAATGTGTAGCCATGGATTTTTTTGGAGTCTTGATAGACACAGCAATGTGGCTGGGCTCCCCCCTCCCCCTCCCTCTTCCTGAACAATTGATATGTAAATAAACCAGTTTGGTTTTTTAAGAGCTGAGCATAACCGGAAGTTTCTTTTCAGCATTTATATATCAGCAGAAAGTTAGTGGGAGGAGCTTGGGGTTTTTAAAGGTGAGAAATGAGATTTGTGTTTGGAAGGAAAATGGAAAGCATTTTGGCGTTTAAAAGTGTTTTATATTTTGTTCCAGTTTTGTGAAGTTTTGTACTGTAAATACAGTTTTGGGTAGAGAGAAAAACAGGGGGTATCACCATTATTTTATCTAGATACAGAGAGAAGCCACATTGTTCTGCAGGTGGTAAACTGGCGTAATTGTTCTGTGTGGTTTAGTCTGACAACGCAGTGTATGGGTGTATAGCGGAAAACGCTTGTGTATGCATGCACTGTGAGGGGTAGAGGCCTAATTCGGGGGTTGATCTGTGGTTGTTGCTGTAGTTCCAAAAGTGTTGGGACAACAAGCCATAGAGTTGACACCTCGGTTAGGGTTTCTAGTTGGAGGACTTGACCATATAGTGGTTGTAGTTCTGCAATTCACCGTATAAGACACCGGGCGGTGATCTCCGAAATGGGTGCAACGGTTTAACCTGGACGCAGGTTTAAGACGATAAGCCGATTCGAATCGCCATGGACACAAGGAGGTCTGTGCAAAGGGAAGGAATGGAGGCTTCCCATAGTCAGACGGTCACACAGTGCACGAAGCCTAGTTTTGGGGCAAAGGCCTTTGAACCCCAAAAAGATTAACATAGGTGGTCCAAGGATACTATTTTGGGTATCCCTCTGGAATGGATGTAGTTGATCTGCGGCTTCAGAAATCTGTAATGATGAGGAACGTGGCTCATGTCCGTTTGTTTGAACCTTGTATGGCTGGTCCATGCAAGCTTCTCGAGTTGCTCTCATGTTCCCATTGTATTTTTTTCCTATTGCTGAAAGAGTGAAGGTAGAATCCTGGCTGTTTTTGTTTTTTTTTCATTTGTGGTTTTGGAAACTGGGAAGTATTTCCCCCACGTTTGTATCGGAATGTTTGTATGTAGTAATGTGAATATGTTCGAACTTACCGCGGCGATCCTTCGATGCGTCGCGGCTGTTGTATTTTTGTAGGAACGGGAAAAGTAAGGGTTACAGAGGGTTTTGTTTGAATCAGTTTTGAAAGAATGTCATTGACAATTTACCAATGTACAGGAATGTCATTATTGTTTTACCATTCTTTGCAGGTTAAATATGAAGGATAGAGTAATGATTTTGCTTATAAGTATTTTTCAGGTCCAAGGAGTTTGTACACAGAGAACAGGTGTATGTAGACAGCTGTACATATGGATAAATATGAGTCTAAGGCGGTAAAAGTATCATAGGCTATTTCATTGTTTCTTTTTTCCTGCACCACACATTTCTTCCTTCAGTCTGTAATGAGGAAGAAAAGGGGGGAGAATGATAAATGTAAGAGTGACAGGTTTTTTTTCTGTCAAACTAATAATAACCTCTGTAATTCTAACCAAGTTTGTGCCAAGACGGTCTTTCTTTAATAGAATTTGAATCGGCAAGCAGCAGTCTGGTGAAGTAGGTTCCCATCCCAGAGGCTAAGAACCTTGTCAATGGTTTCAGGTATTGTAAGCCACGCACAGGTTATGCAGTGACCACAGTCCCGATGTCTGGGTTATTGTCATATGAGGGTTGTTTGGAGGTCAATCAAAATCAGGGTCGTACTCTCCTCATTAGCTGTCACTTATATTCTCGGCTGATGGGGTGGGTGCGATCGTTGTGACATGAACTTCAAAATGTCCACCAAAAGGTTTTCACGATTCCCTCCCGGACCCTGACTTAATAATCAGTTTACATTCTTTCCAACCAGGTGACTGGGTCGTTGTAAAGAAGCTTGAGGGATGAGACCACGCCAGCCACTGCAAGAAGCGGCTCAACCACACCAAAGAATGAGGAGTATCTTTGTTTATTTATATTTTTGTTGTTTAGTAAATTTTAGCGAGGGTAACGGTGAAAAGCATCCCAAGTTATTATTTAAAGTGTATGTCCTGACTAGCTCAGAAAGCGAACAGGACCGATGGTCTGTTCTGAGTCTTCACCGAGTTTTAGTCCTCAGCGATGACAGCGGTACATGTCATTTATGATGTTATTATGGGTATGAGGAGTTTTGACAAACTAGTGAAGACTCCAGACAGACACTTGTCAATGGAATCTAACGATGCATTTTTAGAGGGTATAATTGGTTTTAGTTTTAATGGCTCTGTCTCTTGTTGGTTTGGGTATCTAGGCAGCCCACAAGTGTGTTTAAACTTTAGTTTGGTGTTTATGTGGATCTGCAGCTTATAAAGGTAATTCCCCCAAAGCAAGAGGTTCATGCGCGATGGTGAAGCTGTCCCAACATTTTAGGTCGCGGCCGATCGCGAGGATCTGATGGCGCAGGAAATTAAGAATGGCAGGGACAGCTAGTAGGGATTTGTTCACCAATCCCGACCAGGTCTGGGCATGGGGTCCTGCAAGTACAAGGTGGGGGGGCTCGGGCTAGGGATACAATTGAACAATTCTCATCCGTTAAGGATAGGGTTCTTCATGTAATTGTTGAAGCCAGAGCTGTAGCTAAGTGAAGGTTGGGAGTCCTTTTTTTAAGGGTCTGGGAATCTTTGGGGATCTAATTTTTTATTTTACAGCGGATCGTGGTTAAAGAAAGTGGGAATATATATACTCATGTCGTTTTTATTTCTATTCTTTCTATGCCGTGACGAGGTGCTCCTGTTGCCTGATTTGACGCGTGACCAGAGTTTCCTTGATGAGACGCCCCGAAGCCGGACCCACATACAAGACACAGAGGATCACAGACGGATCAGCGATTACTACAGCTCACCATGTCGTGTCCTCCTTTATAAGTCATGCCCCTGAAGAGTAGAGTCTACATGTCAAGCCGTGTTTTCCTTTTTATGGACTAATAACTGATTGATTTCCAGGTGTAAGAAGCAGATCAACTCTCATCGAGGGACACATAGGGTGCATATGACAAAAAAGGGAGGACTGTTGTGGAGATTTTTATGGAGATGTATTTAATATGTATTGTCATAGTGTCACCCAGTGTTAGTACTTCCGCAACCCGCTCTAAAAGAGCTGATTGGGGTAGTCTGAGGCTGGTTGAATCCCGTCTGATAGGGGAAAACGTCTTGAGGTTGGAGTGTGATGTTTGCAGGGTGCGGATATGTCCGCCAACGGGGGCCCTCTGTGCATTAGCATGGACGATTGTTGAGGAGGGGGTATCCTCGCTCTGCAATGACATCATTGGTTATGGGCAAATGCGCGCTCTTGTCTCGGCTGTGTCTGATCAACATTGGTTGGAATTCGTAGCGCGCGTCTGCAGATAGCCTCCCTCCCCCATTCAATAATAGTATAATCTGAATATGCGATATTCTATGGAATGGCGCAGAATAAGGATTTCTATCAGCGGTGACTTTAGCCATCCTACGTTTATTGTATTCACTGTATGTATTATTGTATTGAATCCTTTTATTTCCTGTTGGAAGGATGTCCTTGTATGGTCATTCTCCTGTGTGGAACGGACATCCTATGAGGTTCCCGCCCATGGGGAGGGGATTGGTTGCTGCAGCCAATCACCTCCTGTCTTGAGATCTTTTGAGTTTAATAAAAGCCTATGAGTAGGCGTCGGCTTAACAGTCTTTGCTGGAATGGCCTGATAAGAAGACCTGTGTTGGTGGTTTCCTTGATTGAATGATGGAATGAACGGTGAGTGGACTTTAGCAAACTTAACGATAGCATTACTTCAAAAAGATGAATCTCAAGTGTGTGCTTATAGAGCACAGGAATTATAAGCTGTGTGCTCTGTAAACAGCAGCCTAAAATTCCACAACATTACGTTCCCATGTGTTGCGTTTCTCACGCTAGTTGTGTTTCTCCGGTTGCGCTTATCATGCGGTTGCGCTTATCATGCGGTTGCGTTTATCATGCGGTTGCGCTTATCATGCGGTTGCGCTTATCATGCGGTTGCGCTTATCATGCGGTTGCGTTTCTCATGCGATCACGTTTCTCATGCGATCACGTTTCTCTTGTTAGTCATGTTCTCATGCGATTACGTTTCTCATGCGATTACGTTTCTAATGCGATTACGTTTCTCTTGTTAGTCATGTTCTCATGCGATTACGTTTCTCATGCGATTACGTTTCTCATGTGATTACGTTTCTCTTGTTAGTCATGTTCTCATGCGGTCACGTTTCTCATGCGGTCACGTTTCTCATGCGGTCACGTTTCTCATGCGGTCACGTTTCTCATGCGATTACGTTTCTCATGCGATTACGTTTCTCATGCGATTACGTTTCTCATGCGATTACGTTTCTCATGCGATTACGTTTCTCATGCGATTACGTTTCTCATGCGATTACGTTTCTCATGCGATTACGTTTCTCATGCGGTCACGTTTCTCTTGTAATTTTACGTTTCTCATGCAATTTTACGTTTCTCATGCAATTTTACGTTTCTCATGCAATTTTACGTTTCTCATGAAGGTTCAGTTATGATGTTTTCCTAGTTGGTAGAGCTGGTATGTTCATATTAGATTCATGGCATTTCACTGCTGGGGGTCACCCATCACGTTTATGGGTGGTTACAGATTGAGATGAGCGTTTCTAGTTGGCTTGTACGGTGGCAAGTCTCCTCATCCGTTTCTCATACATTTCACATACATTTCATGCATCTGGGCATTTAATTTCATGCATCTGGGCATTTCTTTTCTCATTTAAAGGCCTGACACGTCTTCAGGTTCATCAGGCCTGAGTGTACGTTTTTAATTCACCTACTACGCCTCAGGTTGCTCGGCCTGTGGAAATTCTTGGGATTGTCACATTCTCAGTCCTGCTCATATTTTGTATTGTCAGTACATTGGTTCATTCTTCACATTGTAGGTTTTGCTACGTCGCATCACGGCAGTATTCCTATCTCGTTACTCCCGAGACTGTCACGGTTAGTCCAGCACTTACCTACATTTCATTGTCTTGTATACATGTCAGGGTCATATCTTCACGGTTAGGTCTTATGACTATACACGACGCTACTGCGTCTTTTAATCACGGTCACCTGCATAAGTAGCGGTAAGGGTAGGAAGGGGTTTTTCCTGTTTCTTAGGGTTTGTTGGTTATTGTTTTTAACGGTGTTCTTGTTTGCAGAGGTCATGTCACGGGCAGTAGATGTCGAAGTCTTTGCCGCCATCCGTCCTTCTCCGGTTAGGGTTCTGTACATAGGAGCTCGCCCTCCTTGCAAACTCCCGTTCCGGCTGTCTCTCTAGCAAAGGCATAGGGTTAGGTGGAAGGGTCTACCTGCGCACTGGCACTCAGCTGGATGCTCTTCCATGTAGTAGGCTGTTAGGTAGTCGTCCACTGTCGGGACGGTTTTTTCCTCGTTGAAGTGTCCAAACGGGGTCCTGCTAATCTACGGAAACAGACGTTGCTGAAGTTTGATCAGCAAATCATTTTCAATTTTAGCCTAGGAAGCTCATGTCACGGTCTGGGATACCTTCCAGGCTTTTCCATCTTGGTATCCTGGTTTCTTTTGTCACGTACATTCGATGTCTACTTGCTTTTGTTGTCTTTTAGTTTTATTTTTGGCACTTTCAGCTCAAGCGATCCTACAAGCTGGTGCTCGGTCAGTCTTGGGTCGTCTCGTGATGGCGTCTGTGGACGTGCCCAGGGATGGGCCAATTGCCTTTCCCTGGTGCGCTCTTCTTCGCTAGCTCGGTGCATGACACGTTGCTGTTCCCTGCTGCCTAAACCAGGGTTGCTCCTTATGCTCACGCCGGCCGTGCTTTCAGGTTAGGTGCAGTGTCTGCTGATTCTCGCCAGGGGGTCTGTATTTACGTTGTTGAGGAGTTGGGTTGGTGGGGTTCAGCATTCATTTCCGGACATGTTCCGGATCCACATGTCAAGTTATCACAAGCTTTCTTGCATTGGCTGCTCAAGGTTGCATACGGTTACTTCATTTCAGTCTCTTTGCGAGCTCATCCTACTGTCTTATTTTTGCCCCCTTTTAGGCATACCGACCATGTGACCCCAGCACACCCCAGGTCACTTTCCCTGTTTTCCCCTCGTTCATTTCCAGCACGTACCTGAGACTCTGAGTACAAGTTAGAAGGCTGGACCGCAGGTCAGCCTGAATTTGTAGGAGGAGTCGGAAGGTATTTAAACCCGCCCTCTCTCCTCCTTGCCTGTCGATGTCGCTCTCGTGCCAGACCCACCCTTCCCCCTTTTTCTTGTTATTTCTTCTCCTTTACTTTTACTTGGGTATGCCCCCTTTTAGGCATACCGACCATGTGACCCCTGCACACCCCAGGTCACTTTCCCTGTTTTCCCCTCGGTCATTTCCAGCACGTACCTGAGACTCTGAGTACAAATAAAATTAACACCATCAAAGTGATGAACCAAGTAGGATAGTGAGTATGTGAATATAATGTCCAAATATTCCAAGAGTGAATGAGGTAACTGTATAATAAGTTGTCTGCAGGTAATCCAACACCATGAAGATCTAAGGCTTACCAGACAGGGTGGTTCCAGCAAGGCTTACGACTGATGAGTCAAACAAGCTTGATGGTGTAGCAGACCAAAGGAGAGGTACAGCGAGCACGGCTTCCAATAAGAACAAGGAAAGGATGTATCACAGCAACGACATCAATGAATATCCACCATGGAAATAGACAGCGGTACTTCACAAAGAACTCCTACCAAAGTGTTTAAATAGTAAAAGGAGAGAAATGGGGCCACATAGTGTAATTCTGTTTAAAAGAGGAACATTTATTGATAAAATTATAAAATGGTCACTCACATTAAGACAAGTAAAAGCGTATGTGATCAAAATGACACAGTGGCATCAGCAGAGCTTTGTGAAGTACCGCTGTCTATTTCCATGGTGGATATTTATTGATGTCATTGCTGTCATTGCTTATACAGTTACCTCATTCACTCTTGGAATATTTGGACTTTATATTCACTAACTCACAATCCTACTTGGTTCATCACTTTGATGGTGTTAATTTTATATATTGGCTTTACTGTATATTTATTTTGTCACTATATGTTTTTATTTACATTATCTATATTGAAATTTGTACACTTGTCCTTAACCACTTGCTTACTGGGCACTTAAACACCCCTCCTGCCCAGACCAATTTTCAGCTTTCAGTGCTCTCACACTTTGAATGACAATTACTCAGTCATGCAACACTTTACCCAAATGTTTTTTTGTCCTTTGTTTCATACAAATAGAGCTTTCTTTTGGTGGTATTTGATCACCTCTGGGCTTTGTATTTTTTGCTCTATAAATGAAAAAAACAAAACAAAAATTTCGAAAAAAAATCATTTTTTTTCTTAGTTTCTGTGATAAAATTTTGCAAATTATGAATTTTTCTTCATAAATTTTGACCACAATTTATACTGCTACATATCTTTGATAAAAATAACCCCAAATTTTTGGAAATTATTTGGTCTGTGTGAACGTTTTAGAGTCTACAAGCTATAGTGCAAATCATAAAAAATTTATCACATCTGACGTACTGGCGGCCTATCTCATTTCTTGAGACCCTAACAAGCCAGGAAAGTACAAATGCCCCCCAAATAACCCCTTTTTGGAAAGCAGACATTCCAAGGTATTTAGTAAGAGGCATGGTGAGTTATATGAAGTTGTAATTTTTTCCCACGATTCTTTGCAAAATTAAGATTTTTATTTTTTGTTTTTATTTTTTCTCAAAATTGTCATTATAATAGCTTATTTCTCTCACATGGAATGTGCATACCACAAATGACACCCCAAAATAAATTCTGCTACTCCTGAGTATTACGATACCACATGTGTGGGACTTTTTTACTGCCTGGCCACATAGAGAGGCCCAACATGCAGGGAGCACCATTAGATGTGTAATTTATGCTCCTAGAACACCTAACTAGTTGACTACCTATTACAATTTTGAAGGCCCTGGAGCATCAGGACAATGGAAAAACCCACAAAATGACCCCATTTTGGAAAACTAACATCCCAACGTATAATCTATGAGGCATAATGAGTCTTTTGAATGGTTCATTTTTTTCCAGAAGTTTTTGGAAAATGTGGAAAAAAAAATGAAAACGCATTTTTTTACGCAAAGTTGTCCATTTATAAGATATTTCTAACACATAGCATGTACATAGCAAAAATGACACCCCAAAATACATTCTGCTACTCCTCCTGAGTATGGCAATACCAAATGTGTGGGACTTTTACACAGCCTGTCCACATATAGAGGACCTACATTGAAGTAGCACCTTCAGGCGTTCTAGGCGCATAAATTACACATCTCATTTCTCAACCACCTATTAAACTTTTGAAGGCCCTGGAGCACCAGGACAATGGAAACACCCACAAAATGACCCCATTTTGGAAAGCTAACACCCCAACGTATAATCTATGAGGCATAATGAGTCTTTTGAACAATTCATTTTTTACCAAAAGTTTTTGGAATCTGTGGAAAAAAATGAAAACGCTTTTTTTTTTTTTACACAAAGTTGTCCATTTATAAGATATTTCCAACACATAGCATGCACATAGCAAAAATTACACCCCAAAATACATTCTGCTACTCCTCTTGAGTATAGCGATACCACATGTGTGAAACTTTTACACAGCCTGTCCACATACAGAGGCCCAACATGCAAGAAACACCATCAGGTGTTCTAGGGACACATAACATGCACATACCAAGAATTACACCCTAAAATACATTCTGCTGAGCAAAGGGTAAACAAAATATTACCTGTGGTTTTAGAAGTGCAGTTGTCCACAGGAGGATAGCACTGGTCCAGGCAGCAGACAGGGACTTGGTCAGCAAAAGCGAACGCAATTGTCCAGGCAACAGGCAGGAATACTGTCCATAGTTAGTACAGGCAGCAGGCAGGGATACTGTCCATATACAGTCCAGGGTCAGTGCAAGCAGAGATTGTCAGCAGTGCCAAAAAATTGGTCCTGTGGTGTGGTCCATGTGGCAGGTCCATGTGGTGTGGTCAGTTCATGCAACAGGCAGAGGCTTGATGGCATAGGTCCTACAGGCAGCAGGCAGAAGGAGGGCCTTGTTCAGGACAGAATAGGGACAGGGGTAGAGGCTTCTCACACCCAAATCTCTTGAAGTCTCCAGACCCTAATCTAGGAATGAGAAAACAAAAACAATTGTTTTCTTCATCCAGAAATACAATTCTGGAGCCCCTCACATATGTGAGACCCCTGTGTTATGAATCCAGCTAGTCCGCTGGCAGGGTAAAAGATCAGTCCAAGAGGCAGGCAAAAAGCATGGTCAAACAGTCCAGGGTCAGTTCCAGATCAGGCAGAGGTATGTACAGAATCGGTAGGCAGAAGCGTGGTCAAATAACAGTCCAGGGTCAGTTCCAGATCAGGCAGAGGTATAAATAGAATCGGTAGGCAGAAGCGTGGTCAAATAACAGTCCAGGGTCAGTTCCAGATCAGGCAGAGGTATAAACAGAATCAGTAGGCAGAAGCGTAGTCGAATAACAAGCCAGGGTCAGTTACAGAGAAAGCAGAGGCATAAGGGGTGTGAAGGTAAATGGCAGGAAGTGAACTAATAATTGAGTTTGGTATGGTAACGGCAGACACAATCAACCATGCAGAGGCCTGGTTGGGAAGGACATTGGGCACAATGATAAGTGGTGTCTCTTCTCACTCCTCTTTTGGAGCACACCCGGCATTTTTTCTGACGTTTTTGGCCTGTTGGTCTGGGAGGGATTTTATCTGGAAAGTGCCGCTCAGAGAGTCGGCTAATCACATAGGATCGAATGTTTAATGGTGGGTTGTTCGGGTATAAAAGGTTCAGTGGTGATTTCCACCTGGTAGAAAAGGAAGGGTTTGTGTCTTTCAGTGGATTTCCGATAGATGACATAGGAGTTGTACATGGCTAAATTAAACAAATAAATGGAAACTTTTTTATACCACTGGTATGTTCTTCTTGTGGAAAGATAGGGTTCGAGCATCTGGTTGTTGAAGTCGACACCCCCATGAACTTATTGTATTCGTGGATGTGTGTGGGTTTTTGGATCCGGCCATTCCTCCTGGTGATCTGAACGAATTCATTGTTGTGGATGGAAGAAAGTAAGTAGACATCCCTTCTGTCCCTCCACTTCACAGCCAGAATTTCCTCATTGCGTAAACTCGCCGTCTCCCCTCTTCTCAATTTTTTGTTGACGAGGCTTTGAGGAAAGCCCTCCCGGTTCGTCCGTACGGTGACGCATGCTGGAGTGTTCATTCTGTGAAGGTTTCGGAACAGGGGCAAACTTGTATAAAAATTGTCCACATACAAGTGGTAGTCTTTCTCCAGGAGTGAGTTTATGAGTTCCCAAACTACTTTCCATCTGGTTCCAATGTAGTCTGGGCAATTAGGGGGGTGCAGTTGGGTGTCCTTCCCTTCATATACAATGAAGGCATACACATACCCTGTGGCTCGGTCGCACAATTTATACAGCTTCACCCCATAGCAGGCCCCTTTGCTGGGTATAAATTGTTTTATGCCCAGCCTGCCAGAAAATTTTATAAGGCACTCATCCACGCATATGTGTTGGTCTGGGGTAAACAACTGGGGGAAGATTTCACAAAATAAATTTAGTAGCAGCCGAATTTTATAAAGCTTATCAAAATTTGGGTCATTTCGGGGAGGGCACTGGGTATTGTCGTTGTATTGTAGGAATCTCATAATCATGAGATATCTGGTCCTGGGCATTACTGAGGAAAAGATGGGCATGTGGTAGATGGGGAGGATTGACCAATATGAACGTAATTCATTTTTTCAGTTTAGTCCCATGCAGAATGTGAGGCCCAAAAAAATTCTAAACTCCTCCACTGTAAGGGCTCTCCACTGGTAGGGACGGGCATAATAGGACGTTGGGTTGCTTGTTATGAATTGTTGGGCATATAGGTTGCATTGGGCCACAATTGATGCAAGCATGTCGTCAGTGAAAATTAGATTGAAAAAGTCAATCGGGGCAAAATTTTCTGTGTCCACCTGGACTCCTGGCTGGGCAGTGAAAGGAGGAATGTTGGCTTCTCCTGAATTAGGAGGAAGCCACAAGGGCTACTGAAGGGAATAGGGAAGGCTGGCATGGGACCTAACCCTTTGGGACTGAGGTGACACACCACTGGTACGTGGCCTTGCTTGCCGTGGTACTGTGGTGCTGGTGGATGGCACTGCGGTGCTGGTGGATGGCACTGCCTCCTCTGGTGGGCGGGCCCTCCTCCTCCTCCTCCTCCTCCTCCTCCTCCTCCTCCTCCTCTTCTGAGGCTGTCAGTGTTTTACTGCTTAGGACAGGCTCGTAGTCCACGTCAGACTCATAGTCTGAATTTGCAGAGAAATCCGAATCGGAGAGCTCCCCGTTGCTCTCGACGGCCGCAAGAATATTGTATGCCTCCTCGGCTGAAAATAATCTTCTAGCCATTGTTGGCACTAAAGACACATGGCATTAATGTGTGGCACTGATGACACTGATATGTGGCACTGATGACACTGATACGTGGCACTGATGACAGATACGTGGCACTGACAGGTGGCACTGATGGCAGATGGCACTGGCAGATGGCACTGGCAGATGGCACTGGCAGATGGGACTGGCAGAGAAACTGAGAGCTACCTCATCACTATAAAACACAAGGGAACTCTCCTATGTCATGTGCTTTCAGTCCCAGTGGACATATCTCCACTTTCGACAGGCAGAGGAGCGGAGAGTAGTGTTGAGCGAACCCGAACTGTAAAGTTCGGGTTCGTACCGGACTTTTGGGTTTTTGGTACCCGGAACCGAACCCGAACAAAGTACTGTATGTTTGGGTTCGGGTTCGGTGTTTGGCAATGTAATGGCGCATTTTAAAAAGCTGCAGGGCAGCCAATCAACATTCGTTTAACTTGTGTGCCCTTAGAAGCCATCACAGCCATGCCTACTAATGGCATGGCTGTGATTGGCCAGTGCAGCATGTGCTAGAGGCACATAGCACAGCACGTCACTCTGCTTCAGTTAGTGTAGGGAAAGGTTGCTGCTGCTGCTGCTTTGAGGGAGAGAATTAGATAGGAGTCCTGATTCAGAAATCAATTTACTCAGCGATCTACATTGCTTTTATTGTGTGGGTGCAGTGCACAATCTTTTTATCCTGCCCTGAGCCCAGTGCCAGAGAAAAGATAACTTTTATCCATCTGTTAGTTAGGTTGGCTTCGGCGGGCATTTTATGCAAGCTCAGTGCACCAGCACTGCATATGTTACTGTGAGACACTTTAGAAACTATTCTGCTATTCAAAAAAAAAGAATTTAGGGCAAAAAAATATTTTTTGGTGCATTTTCTGCATATCTGTACATATCTGTACATGTGAGATACACACTTTAGATACTGTTCTCCTATTCTGCTCTTCAAAAAAAAAAAAAATTAGGGCAAAATTTTTTTTTGGGGTGCGTTTTCTGCCATAAAAATAAATTTTGGTGCATTTTCTGCATATCTGTACATGTGAGATACACACTTTTTTTTTTTTTTTTTTTTTAAATCTTTTTTATTTTATTTGTACAAACACAGACAATACAAACGTACAACAGCACAGCCAACATCTGGCTAACAGCATGAGCGGGACCCACGCAGGGGTCACAAGGTAGAATTACAGATCCAAGATATGTTAGAGTATTTGCGTATACCCTAATAAACCATCATCAATGAGCTGGCCCGGCTCAGGCTCCAGGGGTAGGGTGATAGTTAACTAGCTCACCTAAGTTGCTGTGTTAGCAAGGGTTGGTCTAACAAGACTTCAATGGATGGTATCAGAATTCAGTGAAGCCTCCTAGTCTGCTGCCGCAGTGGAGGGCTCCGCCAACCATTTAGACCAGACCCTGTCATATTTTTTCGGACAGCCTCTATGTACATAAGTCTCTTTGTATAACGGTATCACATTATTGACAAGTGTTTTCCATAGACCTACAGAGGGAGGGGCCCACCGCTTCCAGCATAGGACAATGGACTTCCTGGCATAGAACAGCAAGAGACTCAACAGGGTTCTCTCAGCCACCCTGGGCACCAGGTCCTTCACCAGCCCCAGCAGGCATATTCTTGGGGATGGGACAATAGAGATACACAACACTTAATTCACCTCCAGAAAGATTTGTGACCAAAAGACTGTAATTACCGGGCAGGAACAGAATATATGAATGTAGTCCCCCGGAGCATGGTCACAACGCCAGCACTCCGGGGAGAGGGAAGACCTCGTCCTGTGCACCCGGGCGGCAGTGAGATATGCTCTATGGACAATCTTGTATTGAATGAGGCGATCTCTCAGGAAAACAAGAATTTTAAATGGGAAGTCCCATACCTCCTCCCAGTCCTCAGAGTCCAGCTCCGGAACATCCCGGCCCCATTGCTGATGGAGCCTGGTCAACTCAGGAGAAGAGACCCGGAGGAGATGTGTGTATAACACGGAGGTGGGTTTATTTCTACAGTCAAAGCGCAAAATCCGCTCCAAGTCAGACTACACCAGCTGCCTCTCGCCTGATGGAAACTGAGCTCTGAAAGCATGGGACAACTGAAGATATCTGAACCCGTATGAGGGCGGGGCATTGTGGTTAGACATTAAATGATCAAAGGAGAAAATCGAGAGGTCTGAGGTGACATCTGAGAGTATTTTAACATGGTACTTGGTCCACACCACCGGGTCTGGGATTTCGAAAAAGTGATATAGGTTGGGATTGTTCCAGAGGGGGGTGTTCGGGGATACTGCAGTCGAAGGATACTTTTCACAGGCCAAGCCCTCCCTCCAGGCCTTAAGGGTGGTACACATAGAGGGGGTCAGATCGTACGGAGCCTTCGGACCCCGCAAAAGGAGGTTCGACAAAGCCTCCACAGATCGTAACACTGCAGCTTCAGTGGCCCAGGCCGAGTTGGATCTATCCGGAACCAGCCACCAGAATGCAGTGACTAATTGAGCCGCAATGAAATACTTGTGGCAGTCCGGGAATGCCAGACCCCCCTGCGAGCAAGGGCGCATGAGAGTGGTCAACTTGAAGCTGGGAGGACGTGGGCCCCATAGAAAGGAGGAGAAAATTTGATTTAGGTGGGAAAAAAATGATTTGGGGATCCACTGAGGGGAGTTACGAAACAAATATGTAAATTTGGGGAGGATTTTCATTTTAATGAGGTTGATACGCCCCAGCAGGGACAGAGGAAGATTCTCCCATGCTTTCAGCTTGGCCCTGACTGAGTTGACTACTGGGGACAAGTTCAGCGAAATGAAGTCAGCCACATTCTTCGAGATACGTACCCCTAAGTACGTAAATTCGTCCACCCATTGTAGCTGAAGAGAAGCCGAAGCCTCTCCTTTAGCGTTCTCATCTATGGCAAGCAGTTGCGACTTTGACCAATTGACCCTAAGCCCCGTTACCTCAGAGAACCTTTCTAGGACCAGCAATGCTCCTTGCAGAGAAGGGCCAGCATCGTTTAGAAAAAGGAGGAGGTCGTCTGCGTACAGGGCCACCCTCTCCTCCAGCCAGGCCAGACGGAGCCCTTTAATGTGTGGCGAGACACGTAGTGCCTCAGCCACTGGTTCCATAGCAATGGCAAAGAGGGCTGGAGAGAGAGGATAGCCCTGCCGCGTACCCCTAGCAAGCCGAAAAACAGGCGACAGCCGACCCCCTAAACGAATGGCAGCCATCGGCGAGTGATATATAGTCTGCAACCAACGGATAAAAACCAGGGGGAATCCCATTCTCCGTAGAATCTCCCACAGGAAAGCCCATTCTAGTGAGTCGAACGCCTTCTCAATATCAAGAGAGGCAACTACTCTGGTACCCAGATTGTCATGTCTAGCATGAAGATTAGTGAACAATCTACGAAGGTTAATATCCGTAGACTTGTGGGTCATGAACCCAGTCTGATCCGGGTCTATGAGGGAGGGAAGTAAAGTGTTAAGCCTAGCAGTGAGGAGCTTAGTGAGAATTTTAAGGTCATTGTTAAGAAGTGCTATGGGCCTATAGGAGGCACAGAACTTTGGATCTTTACCAGCCTTGGGAATAAGAATAACATGCGCGTGCGCCATGGAGGGAGGGAGAGAGCCCTGCTTCAGGCAATGAGTAAATAGGGCAGCCATCCGGGGAGCCAACATGCCAGCATGTTCTACGTAAAAATCATCCGGAAGACCATCTGGGCCAGGAGCCTTGCCAGTGGACAGGGAATTAATCACGGCAAGAACCTCCTCGGTGGTTATTGGGGCCACTAGATGCGATCTCTCCGAGTCAGAGAGCCAACCATGGGCTATCGGATCTAGGAGGGGATTTAGTCCCTCTGGGTCTAAGCCCTTGTGTAACGTGGTGGTATACAAGGATTGGTAAAAATCATGGAATGCTAGCAAAATGGCCTCAGGAGATGAGATGGCCTCACCCGTGGGAGAGGTAAGTTCGGGAATTACGGTATTCGGAGTGTCATGGAGGGACATCATTGCCAACAGTCTGCCATTCCTGTCCCCCTGTTCAAAAAATGTTTGCTTCGTATGAAACAATTCTAATCTAGTAACCTCCGTTAAGTGAAGATGAAGACTGCGTTTGGATGCCTGCAACGCATCAAAGTTTGAGGCGGAGGGATCCAATCCATAGTGTGCGGAAGCCAACTCCACCCCATTCTCCAATGCCGCAGTGGCAGCAGTTTGCTGTACCCTAACCGCCTTGATGGCCGAGATGTAATGGCCCCTTGTGAATGCCTTGAAAGCATCCCAGACTATCTCAGGAGAGGATGACCCGTCATTAGAGTCCCAGTAAGCACTAAGGGCTGGGGGGCTTGTTCCGCTATGTCAGGTTGGAAAATCCATTGAGCACCAAGCCGCCACATTGAGCCACTACGAGAGGAGGAGGTGCGCAGGGTCAGAGGTGCGCAGGGTCAGAGCGACCACTGGGCAAATAAGATGCGTCTAGAACGTCCGTCAGCATAGAGGGGTTAGCAAAAGCATAATCAATTCTGGAGGCGGTTTTGTAGGATGTAGAAAAACACGAAAATGTTTTAGTGGATGGGAATTTCCACCTCCAGACTTCTGTAACACCCGCAGATAATGCCCAATTTGACAACTCCCCGGTGAAGGACTTAGGTGGCAAGGGTCTATCCAAATCTGGGGAAAGGATGGCATTAAAGTCACCCAGTAGTAACATTTTTGCAGGACAGTAGGGGGTGATCCTCTCCAGTATAGTATACAGAACCTCTGACTTAAAGGGCGGCGGCACATATATACCTGAAAAGACATATCTCTGCTGCCATATCGTGAGTGCCAGTATAACAAAATTACCCAGCGGATCCGTGTGAACCGCATCTATGACACATGGGAGAGACTTATGCACCAAGATGGAAACACCCCTAGCATACGTTGAGTAAGAGGCATGAAAAGCCCTCTGAACCCAGGGCCTTTTCAAAGCCATGAGCTTACTGCCCACCAGGTGTGTCTCCTGCAGGACCAGAATGGCCGGACTATATTGTTTGACATATTGAAAAAGAAGCGCCCTCTTAAACTTAGAGTTGAGGCCACGCACATTCCAGGATACCACGGAAAAGGAATCCCGATCACGTGATGCCATAGGCGTTTTGGCTAAAATAATAAGAGGAGATTAATAGTCATCGAGCAGGCGACACCCGGTGAGCAGCAGTGGAGCATGAGCCATTGTACGTGAAACACAAAAAAACACATGTAAACGAACACAGCAACTAAACTAGAACTTCCAAAGCACCAGGTGCTTATCCTACCAATCCCCCCTACCCCCCAGAACATCATGGGAGAGGTCAGGAAGCGGTCTTTACCCAAAAACAAAAACAATACTTGTAAAGCTAATCCTGAGAATTAGGCCACAATACAGTCGTCTGCAGCACTGAACTAAAACTGCAGGCTCAACCCTATTATAGAGTTTTTCCAAACAGGTGGAGAGTAACAGTTCAGGGAACTTCTGGTGATCTTTGCAGAGTCAAACCGCAAGGGGTAAGTGCGTATCCAGCGTAAAGGTGTGCTTGCCGTAGCTCCGGCATGCGTGAAAAGGAGAACAATAGGATAGGTAGTTCAGGACTTGTATGCTCCGTGCATCAAATAACTTTTAAGCGATAGGAGACCATTATCTTAGAGTGGCCAGCCAGCCAGCCGTCAGCCTCCGAAGGGGTGTCAAAAAACCAAACTTTGCCGTCATGCTGTACCCGGAGCCGGCTAGGGTAAAGCATGCCGTATTTAATATTTTTTGCTCTAAGCCGTTTACGGACATCATTGAAGGTCTTTCTCTTCCTCTGCAACTCGGCCGAGAAGTCAGGGAAGAGGAGGACGGAGGTGTTGTCGTATTTAAGTGTGGGATGTTTACGAGCTTCTGACAAAATCCTGTCCCTGTCTCGGTAGTTCAGAAAGCGGACCAGGAAGGGTCTGGGGAGATTCCCCGGGACGGCTCGGCCCGTGGGCACCTGATGGGCTCTTTCCACCACATAGGTAGGAGTAACAGCGGTAAGACTGTTGTGGAATTTTAGGCTGCTGTTTGCAGAGCACACAGCCTATAATTCCTGTGCTCTATAAGCACACACTTGAGATTCATCTTTTTGAAGTAATGCTATCATTAAGTTTAGTTTGCTAAAGATCCACTCACCGTTCATTCCCATTCATTCAAGAAAGGCAGCACCACAAAAGCTTATCTTCTTATCAGGCCATTCCAGCAAAGACTGTTAAGCCGACGCCTACTCATAGGCTTTTATTAAACTCAAAAGATCTCAAGACAGGAGGTGATTGGCTGCAGCAACCAGTCACCTCCCCCCATGGGAGGGGACATCACAGGATGTCCGTTCCACACAGGAGAATGACCATACAAGGACATCCTTCCAACAGGAAATAAAAGGATTCAATACAATAACGTATGATGGCTAAAGTCACCGCTGATAGAAATCCTTATTCTGCGCCATTCCATAGAATATCGCATATTCAGATTATACTATTATTGAATGGGGGAGGGAGGCTATCTGCAGACGCGCGCTACGAATTCCAACCAATGTTGATCAGACACAGCCGAGACAAGAGCGTGCATTTGCCCATAACCAATGATGTCATTGCAGAGCGAGGATACCCCCTCCTCAATGATCGTCCATGCTAATGCACAGAGGGCCCCCCATCGGTGGACATATCCGCCCCCTGCAAGCATCACACTCCAACCTCAAGACGTTTTCCCCTATCAGACGGGATTCAACCAGCCTCAGACTACCCCAATCAGCTCTTTTAGAGCGGGTTGCGGAAGTACTAACACTGGGTGACACTATGACAATACATATTAAATACATCTCCATAAAAATCTCCACAACAGTCCTCCCTTTTTTGTCATATGCACCCCATGTCCATCAATGAAATTTGATATGCTTCTTATACCCGGAAATGAATCAGTACTTAGTCCATAAAAAGGAAAACACGGCTTGACATGTAGACTCTGTTCTTCAGGGGCATGACTTATAAAGGAGGACACGACATGGTGAGCTGTAGTAATCGCCGATCCGTCTGTGATTCTCTGTCTTGTATGTGGGTCCGGCTTCGGGGCGTCTCATCAAGGAAACTCTGGTCACGCGTCAAATCAGGCAACAGGAGCACCTCGTCACGACATAGAAAGAATAGAAATAAAAACGACATGAGTATATATATTCCCACTTCCTTTAACCACGATCCGCTGTAAAATAAAAAATTAGATCCCCAAAGATTCCCAGACCCTTAAAAAGGACTCCCAACCTTCACTTAGCTACAGCTCTGGCTTCAACAATTACATGAAGAACCCTATCCTTAACGGATGAGAATTGTTCAATTGTATCCCAAGCCTGAGCCGCCCCCACCTTGTACTCCAGGACCCCATGCCCAGACCTGGTCGGGATTGGTGAACAAATCCCTACTAGCTGTCCCTGCCATTCTTAATTTCCTGCGCCATCAGATCCTCGCGATCGGCCGCGACCTAAAATGTTGGGACAGCTTCATCACGCATGTACCTCTTGCTTTGGGGGAATTACCTTTATAAGCTGCAGATCCGCATAAATACCAAACTAAAGTTCAAACACACTTGTGGGCTGCCTAGATAACCAAACCGACAAGAGACAGAGCCATTAAAACTAAAACCAATTTTACCCTCTAAAAATACATCGTTAGGTTCCATTGACAAGTGTCTGTCTGGAGTCTTCACTAGTTTGTCAAAACTCCTCATACCCATAATAACATCATAAATGTCATGTACCGCTGTCATCGCTGGGGACTAAAACTCCTCATACCCATAATAACATCATAAATGTCATGTACCGCTGTCATCGCTGGGGACTAAAACTCGGTGAAGACTCAGAACAGACCATCGGTCCTGTTCGCTTTCTGAGCTAGTCAGGACATACACTTTAAATAATAACTTGGGATGCTTTTCACCGTTACCCTCGCTAAAATTTACTAAACAACAAAAATATAAATAAACAAAGATACTCCTCATTCTTTGGTGTGGTTGAGCCGCTTCTTGCAGTGGCTGGCGTGGTCTCATCCCTCAAGCTTCTTTACAACGACCCAGTCACCTGGTTGGAAAGAATGTAAACTGATTATTAAGTCAGGGTCCGGGAGGGAATCGTGAAAACCTTTTGGTGGACATTTTGAAGTTCATGTCACAACGATCGCACCCACCCCATCAGCCGAGAATATAAGTGACAGCTAATGAGGAGAGTACGACCCTGATTTTGATTGACCTCCAAACAACCCTCATATGACAATAACCCAGACATCGGGACTGTGGTCACTGCATAACCTGTGCGTGGCTTACAATACCTGAAACCATTGACAAGGTTCTTAGCCTCTGGGATGGGAACCTACTTCACCAGACTGCTGCTTGCCGATTCAAATTCTATTAAAGAAAGACCGTCTTGGCACAAACTTGGTTAGAATTACAGAGGTTATTATTAGTTTGACAGAAAAAAAAAACTGTCACTCTTACATTTATCATTCTCCCCCCTTTTCTTCCTCATTAAAGACTGAAGGAAGAAATAGAAATGTGTGGTGCAGGAAAAAAGAAACAATGAAATAGCCTATGATACTTTTACCGCCTTAGACTCATATTTATCCATATGTACAGCTGTCTACATACACCTGTTCTCTGTGTACAAACTCCTTGGACCTGAAAAATACTTATAAGCAAAATCATTACTCTATCCTTCATATTTAACCTGCAAAGAATGGTAAAACAATAATGACATTCCTGTACATTGGTAAATTGTCAATGACATTCTTTCAAAACTGATTCAAACAAAACCCTTTGTAACCCTTACTTTTCCTGTTCCTACAAACATACAACAGCCGCGACGCATTGAAGGATCGCCGCGGTAAGTTCGAACATATTCACGTTACTACATACAAACATTCCGATACAAACGTGGGGGAAATACTTCCCAGTTTCCAAAACCACAAATGAAAAAAAACAAAAACACCCAGGATTCTACCTTCACTCTTTCAGCAATAGGAAAAAATACAATGGGAACATGAGAGCAGCTCGGGAACCTTGCATGGACCAGCCATACAAAGTTCAAACAAACAGGCATGAGACTACACCTCCATCAACACTCATCATTACAGATTTCTGAAGCCGCAGCTTAACTACATCCATTCCAGAGGGATACCCAAAATAGTATCCTTGGACCACCTATGTTAATCTTTTTGGGGTTCAAAGGCCTTTGCCCCAAAACTAGGCTTTGTGCACTGTGTGACCGTCTGACTATGGGAAGCCTCCATTCCTTCCCTTTTCACAGACCTCCTTGTGTCCATGGCGATTCGAATCGGCTTATCGTCTTAAACCTGCGTCCAGGTTAAACCGTTGCACCCATTTTCGGAGATCACCGCCCGGTGTCTTCTTATACGGTGAATTGCAGAACTACAACCACTATATGGTCAAGTCCTCCAACTAGAAACCCTAACCGAGGCGTCAACACTATGGCTTGTTGTCCCAACACTTTTGGAACTACAGCAACAACCACAGATCAACCCCCGAATTAGGCCTCTACCCCTCACAGTGTATGCATACACAAGCGTTTTCCGCTATACACCCATACACTGCGTTGTCAGACTAAACCACACAGAACAATTACGCCAGTTTACCACCTGCAGAACAATGTGGCTTCTCTCTGTATCTAGATGATAAAATAATGGTGCTACCCCCTGTTTTTCTCTCTACCCAAAACTGTATTACACAGTACAAAACTTCACAAAACTGGAACAAAATATAAAACACTTTTAAACGCCAAAATGCTTTCCATTTTCCTTCTAAGCACAAATCTCATTGCTCACCTTTAAAAACCCCAAGCTCCTCCCACTAACTTTCTGCTGATATATAAATGCTGAAAAGAAACTTCCGGTTATGCTCAGCTACTTAAAAAAACCAAACTGGTTTATTTACATATCAATTGTTCAGGAAGAGGGAGGGGGAGGGGGGAGCCCAGCCACATTGCTGTGTCTATCAAGACTCCAAAAAAATCCATGGCTACACATCATATATTTCAACAATTTAAAACCTTGTCAAGAAGATGGTGGAATAAAACCCCCCTTTGCAAATGGGAGGGTCCTGACCCAAACATCCCCTGCAAGCAAAACCACAAGTTGACTCAAATACAAAACTCCTGCAAAAAGATGGCTCTAGGGGTTTCGACCAAAACCCCCACTCCTCCTCTACAGGCTATACAATACAAGCTTCAAAACATATGAATTGCCTTCTGGGAAGGAAATATTTAAACATAAAAACACATCATTGTACAAAAACTCTGTTAGTCTTACAATCCATCAAAATTCAGTGTAAAGTGAAGTTTTTCATATACTGCAAAGTCAGCTGACCCTGCAATAGCTTACATCTACTTAAATGAAAACAGAGAAATCCCCCCTCCTAACACCATCTGCATGGAGTTTGCATGTCCTCCCTGTGTCTGCGTTGGCCTCCTCCCACACTCCAACTGCTGGTAGGTCAGCCAGATCCTATCCATAAATAGGCCCCAGCATGTGCGTGTGTCCGCAAGCGCGTCGTGGCCCCTCAGGGTAAGACCGCGCTATTTTAAGATACCACTCAACTCACCTCAAAAGGTGATGCTTACAAAAACAGTTTAAAACAGTTTTAACCAGCGAATTCAACATTAAACAAAAACAGCCTCTCAGTATGTCACACTGGTGTCTCACTACTCTCCACAGCAGTGCACAGGTCAAACTGTAAACGCATAAAACAGGCGAAAAACTGCGCCAATCAACAAATGTTAATATAGCATCCAGGCGCTGTGTTTGCCAACCCGGCACTTCCTATCTCAAACTGTAAACGTCTCTCAAAATGGCCGACAAGCCAGGATAACAAAATGGTGGATGACCACCACCCCCACCTCATGGACAACAACAAAAATGGCGCCATGCAATTTTTCCCGCCAAAACCAGCATGGGACGTCACAATGAACACCACATGGGTTCCCCCACACAAAGACAAACACAAATGGCCTCCAGCAGGTTAAAAAGGCCGCACTACCCAATTCGCACTAAACATCAAAAACTGAGAAATTCTATCAGCAACATAGCTGACGAATGCCACATGGTATAGTGCCCAAAAGAAAGGTGTCTAGCCTGTGAGTATCATATAAGGGAAGGTGCCAAGAAAAACTGTGCCTCAAAATGGCAGACAAACCTGCAAGGCTAACAAAAACCAAGAATGGCGCCATTGCTTTTTCCCGCCAAAACCAGCATCTCTTTAAAAGAAAATCAAAAATGTTTCTCTCCACAAAGACTGACTACACCATTGAAACTTTTCTAAATTATCATCAAAATCCACTGAAAAAGGTGTCAGCTACACTCTACAAGGACCACATGTACACTTACAAACTTAGCCTCCCTTTGGCCAACTAAACAGCACATTCAATAAATGTGAGTTACATGACAATATTAAAAACATGTTCATTTCTCTAAGTTCATATACTCTGAGATATTCACCACGTCTCTACCTAAAGTTCACACACAGTGGCCTCAGCCTGGCCACTTGGCAGGAACTTTCAACTCAAAAACCAAACACTTAATATTTTTACACTTATGGGGACATGTGTCTTTGTCCCCTATAAAGGCAAAAATCACAATCTAACCATTTCTATTTTTCATAGAAATCACAAACACTACACACATACAGTATATTGTTGCTTGTAACATTTGCTTAGAGTGTCTTTCCCTCAGGGCACAGCCATTGCAACACAAAACAGTGGGCAAGCCCTTCCCCCATTCAAGCACATGGCAGCCAAGCAATCTACTTTACAAACTTCTCAGTGCACTAAATACCACATCTATACCTTCATTTCATACACAATATACAGTCTATATTTCTCGCTTAGTTACACTCTTACAGCCCACAGTTTCCATCAGATCATCTCTCAGGGCCCTCCCACTACAAAACTCCTGCATGCTATTTACAGAAAGTCACCAACTTTTACCATTGTAACTGAGATGCTGGCAGCCCCACCCCCGCTAAACCTCATGGCTCACAAAGACCAGGACAATGCAGCAGCCATGGCTGGCAGCCAACTGCTCAATAGATCGCACAATCTAATCACACAGGCACATGCAGGCATACCCACACACAATCAAATTCACAGGCATACGATCCATGACAAAATCACACACACATGCGATTCGCACACATACACACGCACACATACACACGCTGCAAACTTGAAACATTATTTCAAAAAGACAATTTTTTTTTTTGTTCGTTTCAAAGTACAGCCTCTTTACACATCACATCGCAGGTCCACTCTCCCCCCTCTGCTGATCTGATGCTCAAAGAGGCCGCAATTGGTCCCACCAGAGTTGCCATTAACTGTTGTGGAATTTTAGGCTGCTGTTTGCAGAGCACACAGCCTATAATTCCTGTGCTCTATAAGCACACACTTGAGATTCATCTTTTTGAAGTAAAGCTATCATTAAGTTTAGTTTGCTAAAGATCCACTCACCGTTCATTCCCATTCATTCAAGAAAGGCAGCACCACAAAAGCTTATCTTCTTATCAGGCCATTCCAGCAAAGACTGTTAAGCCGACGCCTACTCATAGGCTTTTATTAAACTCAAAAGATCTCAAGACAGGAGGTGATTGGCTGCAGCAACCAGTCACCTCCCCCCATGGGAGGGGACATCACAGGATGTCCGTTCCACACAGGAGAATGACCATACAAGGACATCCTTCCAACAGGAAATAAAAGGATTCAATACAATAACGTATGATGGCTAAAGTCACCGCTGATAGAAATCCTTATTCTGCGCCATTCCATAGAATATCGCATATTCAGATTATACTATTATTGAATGGGGGAGGGAGGCTATCTGCAGACGCGCGCTACAAATTCCAACCAATGTTGATCAGACACAGCCGAGACAAGAGCGTGCATTTGCCCATAACCAATGATGTCATTGCAGAGCGAGGATACCCCCTCCTCAATGATCGTCCATGCTAATGCACAGAGGGCCCCCCATCGGTGGACATATCCGCCCCCTGCAAGCATCACACTCCAACCTCAAGACGTTTTCCCCTATCAGACGGGATTCAACCAGCCTCAGACTACCCCAATCAGCTCTTTTAGAGCGGGTTGCGAAAGTACTAACACTGGGTGACACTATGACAATACATATTAAATACATCTCCATAAAAATCTCCACAACAAGACCCAGCAGGTCCTTAAAGAATTCCTCCGCAAATTCCGCCAGTTGATCCCCCTCAGCCCCCTCAGGTAGGCCAAGGACTCTAACGTTGTTCCGCCTGAGCCGGTTTTTGGCATCGTCAGATTTTGCAACGAGGGCCTGCACTGTGCGCTGTAACTCAGCAATGGAGGTGACGTGGGTAGCGGTGAGATCCTCAGTAGCCGAGATTCTGGATTCAGACTCCGTCATCCTCCCCCTGATATTGTCCAAGTCGTTTCTTATCAGGTTGCATTCCTCAGCGAGATGATCGATGCGCATAAGCAGTGAGGTTCTGCTCTGCTCAATTGCTGCAAGGATCGTGGTGGTACTATCTTGCGGCAGAGGAGCAGATGTCGTCGCCACCGGAGCGTCCCCGGGGTCCATCTCCAATTCAGCCAGTAAGGCCTGTAGCCTCCCGACCAAAACGGCGTCAGGTCTCGGCGAGGGGGAGGTCAGCGGCTTCTGCTGCGGAGTGGGCTTAGCAGGCTTAGGATGCATCTTTTTGGAGGGCATCTGTGCCGAGGAAGACACAGGGGGGGTCCGCAGAGCCCGTACCCGGGGTGGCTGAAAGGGGGCAGGCAATAACCAGATGTGGCTGCAAACACGTACCTCTAATGGAGCAGGTAGTCAGAAATCCCTCCTCACCCGGAAGGAAGATGGAGAAGAGGGCAGAGATGTGGGAACCGTGCACCCGGGCCCGTGATGTGAGGAGGCCAGAGCAGTTCAGCAGGATGGGGCCCAGGAAAGTGGTGGCCGTCACTAGGCCTCAGCCAGGTCCAGCAGTTAGTGTCAGCCCAGCAGGGGGGGAGGAAGTGATGGGATTGCAGGCCTGTCCGCGCTCCGGAGCCCTGGATGGGGAGCAGGCTAGCAAGATGGCCACCGTCAGCTAGGCCCCGGGAGGCCTCCACAGGGATCGTCAGCCCGGCGGCCCTCCGAAACACAGCCAGGAGATGAGGAGGCAAGGAGGAGGCACTAGGATGGCCTGACAGAGCACCGGAGCCACAGATGGTCAGGGCTCAGTGGACAGATGGGAAGCTCCGGCCAGGAAGATGGCGGCAGCGACAGCGAGTACAGGCCGACTATGTCTTCTCCAGCGGGTGGCTTCCCCGCACAATATCTGGCCAGGACAGAGCAGGAGAGAAAGGGAACCAGTCCCGAGGATGCAGCGGTGCTCACCGGGTCGGCAGATGCGCGGATGGCACAGGATGGAGGGAAGCTCCGGCCGGGAAGATGGCGGCGCAAGTACAGGTCAGCTATGGCTGGGCGGATGTCTCCTCTGGCGAGCGGCTCCTCCGCACAACACATGGCCAGGTCAAAGCAGGAGAGGAAGGGGACCAGTCCTGAGGCTGTGGCGGTGCTCACCGGGTCATCAGATGCACGGATGGTACAGGATGGAGAGAAGGATTACCGGAGCTCTCTTGGAACACTTCCGCTGCTGCTCACATCGGGACACGCCCCCGAGATACACACTTTAGATGCTGTTCTCCTATTCTGCTATTCCAAAAAATAATAATTTAGGGAAAATAAAAAAAAATTGGTTCGTTTTCTGCCAAAATATTTTAGGGCAAAAAAAAAAAATGTTTGGTGCGTTTTCTGCATATCTGTACCTGTGAGATACACCCTTTAGATACTGTTGCTCTATTCTGCTATTCAAAAAACACCCATTTAGGGCAAGATCCTAAATTTCAGAAATATGAGGAGACCGTCTGTAACGGCACCCCAAATACGAAAGGGGGTAGCGCCGTTTAGATCCCTTCCCTCTCCTGGACACAAATTCCCTGTCGATCCTCCACAGCCAGACGACCACTTCCCATAGGAATTAATCCTTCTGGAAGAACGAGACGCACTCTGTATCTTCCTAGCATCGAATGACTTTATTGAGAAAAACATTGTAACTTTTATACCCATCCAATACTGCATTAACCTAAAATGAACAATGGTCCAGCTCCACCCACAACATAACAAGATACAATACACATTATTTTGACACCTCCTAAAAGACAACAGGTTAGCTTTTGTCTCCCAATACCCATCAGACCCAATTTACACGAGTCAATTAGCTACAGCTGCTGTCTCAGACCCATGACCTGCAATACACATCTCACAATGAAAGGATTTGTAGCCTGTACAATTACACATAAGGACAGACTTAACCACTTCCCTACCCGCCTATAGTCAAATGACGTCCACAGATGGGATCTCCCATCCTGGGTGGACGTCATATGACGTCCTCGGCTTTGTAGGGGGATATCTGAATGATGCCTGCAGCTAGAGGCATCATTCAGATATCCTTTTAAAGTGCCGGCGATTCTGCGCACCATAAGAATGTTCATAGCGGCGGTTCCGCCGCTTGATCGTTCTTATAGGCGGCGGGAGGGGACATACCCCCCTCCCGCCGCCATCCGGTGCTTCTCCGGGCTCTCCCGTGCGATCGGGGACCCGGAGCAAATCTTCCGGCGTCGTTGGTGGGGTCATGTGATGAGCATAGAGATGACTGGTGACCAGATGGTCACCAGTCATCTCTATGATCGTCGGAGGCCCGGGCGCGATGTGATGACGTCACGCCCGGGCCTCAAATGTAAACAAAGCCGCCATTGCGGCTGTAAGTATGAGATCAGTGAAAAATGTTTCACTGATCTCATGCTTCCCAGCCTGGAGGAGAGATGTGGGGTCTTATTGACCCTGCATCTCTCAATAAAGAGAACCTGTCACACACATTCCTATTACAAGGGATGTTTACATTCCTTGTAATAGGAATAAAAGTGATAAAAAAAAAGTAAAATCATTGTAAAAAAATAAATAAATAAGTAAAAAAAAAAAAAAAATAAGTAAAAAAAAAATTAAAACACCCCTGTCCCTGGTAGCTCACGATCAGAAGCGAATGCACACGTAAGTCACCCACATATGTAAACGCCATTCAAACCACGCATGTGAGGTATCGCCGCGTGCGTTAGAGCGCATGCAACAATTCTAGCACTAGACCTCCTCTGTAATTCTAACCTGGTAACCTGTAAAAAAAATTAAAGCGTCGCCTATGGAGATTTTTAAGTACCGAAGTTTGGCGCCATTCCATGAGTGTGCGCAATTTTAAAGCGTGACATGTTAGGTATCTATTTACTCGGCGTAACATTATCTTTCATATTTTCCCCAAAAATTGGGCTAACTTTACTGTTTTGTTATTTTTTAATTCATGAAACCATTTTTCACAGTAGGTATGGTGTTCTTTGGTTGCAACTCAGCATTCTCTCTCCTCCAAACACGACGAGTTGTGTTTCTACCAAACAGTTCTACTTTGGTTTCATCTGACCATATGACATTCTCCCAATCCTCTTCTGGATCATCCAAATGCTCTCTAGCAAACCTCAGACGGGCTCGGACATGTACTGGCTTAAGCAGGGGGACACGTCTGGCACTGCAAGATCTGAGTCCCTGGCGGAGTAGTATGTTACTGATGGTAGCCTTTGTTACGTTGGTCCCAGCTCTCTGCAGGTCATTCACTAGGTCCCCCCGTGTGGTTCTGGGATTTTTGCTCATCGTTCTTGTGATTATTTTGATCCCACGGGGTGAGATCTTGCGTGGAGCCCGAGATCGAGGGAGATTATCAGTGGTCTTGTATGTCTTCCATTTTCTAATTATTGCTCCCACAGTTGATTTCTTCACACCAAGCTGCTTGCCTATTGCAGATTCAGTCTTCTCAGCCTGGTGCAGGTCTACAATTTTGATTCTGGTGTCCTTCCACAGCTCTTTGATCTTCACCATAGTGGAGTTTGGAGTGTGACTGTTTGAGGTTGTGGACAGGTGTCTTTTATACTGATAACAAGTTCAAACAGGTGCCATTAATACAGGTAATGAGTGGAGGACAGAGGAGCCTCTTAAAGAAAAAGATACAGGTCTGTGAGAGCCAGAAATCTTGCTTGTTTGTAGGTGACCAAATACTTATTTTCCACCATAATTTGCAAGAAAAATTATTTCCAAATCAGACAATGTGATTGTCTGGATTTGTTTCCACATTTTGTCTCTCATAGTTGAGGTATACCTATGATGACAATTGCAGGCCTCTCTCATCTTTTTAAATGGGAGAACTTGCACAATTGGTGGCTGACTAAATACTTTTTAAATATATATATATATATATATATATATATATATATATATATACATTTATATATTTATACACTGTATTGAGTTTAGATAGATCCGTTCCTGTTAGTCTCTATACTGTGACAGGCAGGCAGGTGATTGTGCTAGCTGCAGACAGTCAGTGTTTCACTTAGTGTACTACTGTGTGCTTTGCATAGCGATCACCTAAAGCTTAAATTTTTGATGCAATACTTTGCAACAGGGCTCATTGCTGCGCTCTAAGTACAGTATCGACGGAACGATCCCCGCTGAGCAAAGCGGAGCCCGCACACGGACACGGATCGTGTGAAAGGGGCCTTAGTGTACTACTGTGTGCTTTGCATAGCATTCACCTAAAGCTCACCTGGATACAGTTATTCTCTATACTGTGACAGGCAGGGCGGTGATTGTGCTAGCTGCAGACAGTCAGTGTTTCACTTAGTGTACTACTGTGTGCTTTGCATAGCATTCACCTAAAGCCTACATTTTTGATGCAATATTTTGCAACAGGGCTCATTGCTGCGCTCTAAGTACAATATCTGTGAGGGGTTGCAGTGTTGTGGCACCAGCACCAGTGCCTAAGACCCAATTTTTCAGCCCCTGTTCAACAGGGGCATGCAATTACAATTCTTGATCTAATAATTCACAGCAGGGCCCATTCCTGCACCCACCAAGAGTAACTGTGAGGGCTTACAGTGTTGTGGCAACACCAACACCTAAGGGGCAAATTTCTGCAGAGTATATACGGCAGGCCCCTACTTTCAAACATCCAACTTACAAACGACTCCTACTTGCAAATGGAAGGAGACAACAGGAAGTGAGAGGAAATCTACCCCTAGGAAGGCAAATTCTCTCCTGTAAGAGTTAATATGTGAAAAAGGTGTCTCCTCTCCACTGATGCTTTATCACCAATCCTTGTTTCAATAAAAACCCCAAATTTTCCAAAAACATTTGTCATTGGGACGGAAAGTGAGGTGAAATGTTCTGAACAGGTGCACAGACAGCAAAACAAATGTTACAGGGGTGATAACCCTTCCCTATGTTCTCCAAAAAGCTTAAAAATTGATTTTTTGGCTAGAGCTACACTTAAAAAATTTACCTGTTCTAAATTACAAACAGATTGTACTTAAGAACAAACCTACAGTCCGTGTCTTTTCTTTCTCGTACATCACGGGACACAGAGCGGCATAGTCATTACTATGTGGGTTATATAGTTTACCTTCAGGTGCTGGCACTGGCAACTTCCAAACCGGAAGTACCCTCCCCTATATAAGCCCCTCCCATCCGGGAGCACCTCAGTTTTTTGCCAGTGTCTAAGGTGTTGGCCAAGAAGTAACATGTGTTTTTCACTGAGCTTGCGTACAGGTTCTTTTGGGCCTCAGTAAGCTATACCGGATCCGACCAAAAAAGCTTCATAGCTAAACGGTCGGTACCCGGGCCTTGCAGAGAAGAGCAAGGTTTTGCCTGTAATGCTTCTCTTAGGAGAGCTGGCCCCTGGGATCCAGAGCTCTGGTCATACCCACGACCAAGATGTTTTCTGTGCAGGGTGCTATACAGGTCCAGGGGAGTGGAATCCTTGGGAACCCGGTCCCTGAAGGTTTAATTACAATGCCTGCCGTGATAGGTGAAGTTTGGGCTTCTGTGGACCAAACAGAGTCCTGTGGCGGGGAAAAGGTAAGTGGGGGCCCCTCAGGAACTTGGTTCTATTGAGGGGACCCCCAAGCCTAATATGCCTTTCTGCCTGTTACCTAACGGTATTCCCGCTAAATATTTATGCATGCCTGTAACTACTAAAAAATGTAATAATTTTAATAGTGGTCAAGAAAAAAAAAAAATATATAGACTGCGGTACCTGTGTTAATCCACTAGAGGCCGCTGTGGAACGTTTCTTGTCATGTGGACTAGTTTCTTTTCATCAGAGCAAGTCCAGGCAGATGGTGAGTTCTCTTGTGGGAAACTGCTTCCTCTGCCATGTTGCAATGCTCGTCCATCCCCCGGCCTGCGGCAAAAGGGCCCTGTCTCTTGTCCCTAGTTTCCTTTTTCAAAAAAGAGCGCCGAAGGCGCACGTGCCCGCGCGCGTGCGCGTGCACGCGCCTCTATATATAGAGGTGAGCTGGGAAAGGGGGCGGAGCTTGGGGGATGATGCTCTGTGCGTGCCGCAGCGCTTCTGCGCATGTGCGGGTGTCCCAGCATGTTAAAAAGCACAATTATGTGTTGTGAGCTGGCTATGAAGTGCAGAGACAGAGCTGGCAACATTTAAAAAAGGCATACAGCAAGCGGTTGATGCAGGCATCCCCATAGAAAGGCACATTAGTAGACACCAACTGTTTTTATAGCAGCAATTGTGCTAGACTATTGTCAGTAAGTGGTGTATTTCGGCTGGAATACCTCAGCTTTGGGCTTAGGAATATGCCGTCTAAAAACTCCGGGACTAAAAATCCCAGGAAGCATAGGGGGTCTCCATCGGGCTCTGAGGATCTTGGGCATGCTTCGGCTGCACCAATCTCCCCTGAAGAATCAGAGGTTAGTGACCGTAGAGCACCCTCAGGAGTACCTGGTACTGTGGCTGTCCTCAGTTCACCTGCTCCTGTGTATGTAACAGAGGAGGTTTTTTCCTCAGCTCTGGGAGGGCTGGAAGAGAGATTGTCAACATTGATCGCTGCTTCCCTGTCACAGGGAAAAAGCGCTCGATCTCCGTCTCCTCCCTCAGAGTACCTGTTAGCAGAGCAACAGTCCCATACAGGGATCGACCTACCTGAAGGGGATCAGGATGAGGTTGATTCTGTTGTAGAGGAATCAACAGTGGAAGAGCCATTCTCAGCATCACATGCTGAAAGATTATGGGTTCAGTCCCTGACTAACATGGTCCGATCAGCATTTAAAATGCCCCTTGCGGAGCCATTATCCACTTCTGTCTCCTCGTTGGGGTCGCTAAAAGCTCCCCAGACTGTTTGTTCCTTTCCGATCCATCCTTTACTGGAAGGGCTCATTTACCAGGATTGGGAGCATCCTGATAAAATATTTACTCCTCCCAAGAGATTTCAGGTGGTCTATCCCATGGAGGATAAGTTCATCAAAAAATGGAGGGTCCCTACAGTGGACGCAGCCATCTCTTGTGTGAATAAATCACTGACATGTCCAGTGGATAATGTCCAAATGTTCAAGGACCCAATAGATAAAAAATTAGAGTCCTTATTAAAATCAGCTTTTTCTACAGCAGGCTTGGTGACACAACCAGCAGTGGCAGCTATTGGGGTCTGCCAAGCAGTGAAGGATCAGTTGAAACAGGTCTTAAGAGACTTGCCAGATCAGCAGGCTTTTGCCCTAGCTGATCTACCTAGAGCCTTATGCTTTGTGGTTGACGCTATAAAGGATTCAATCCATCAGGCCTCCCGCCTTACGCTGTCTGTAGTACATATGCGCAGGCTTCTGTGGCTCAAAAACTGGTCTGCTGAAGCTCCCTGTAAAAAATTGCTGGTCAGCTTCCCATTTCATGGTGAACGCTTATTCGGGGAAGACCTGGACAAATATATCCAGAAAATTTCCAGCGGAAAAAGTACACTTTTGCCGGTTAAAAACAGAGTTAGAGGTCCCTCTTTTAAGAGGCCTGCTTCTCCAGTCCCTAGGACATCGGCTGTGAAACAGTTCCGACGGCCTCCTCGGTCAAATCCCGGGGGTAAAAATCAGGGACAATTGCAGGGTAACAAGAAACCCTGGATCAGGAGAGGTACAAAACCTCCCCCAAAGTCAAATGCATGAAGGGTTGCCCCCACTCAATCGGGTGGGGGGAAGACTTCAGTTGTTCGCAGAGACCTGGCGGGACACGATCAGAGACAGATGGGTGCTCTCCGCAGTAAGTCTGGGATACAAATTGGAGTTAAAAGACTCCCCTCCTTCCCATTTTATAGGGTCAAACGTGCCAAGGGATCCCCAGAAGAGAGGATCCCTCCTGTTGGCACTAGAACAATTATTGCTCCAAGCAGTAATTATAGAGGTTCCCCTGGAAGAATGGGGGTTCGGGTTTTACTCAAACCTCTTTACAGTCCCGAAGCCAAACGGGGACGTGAGGCCCATATTAAATCTAAAAGGGCTAAACAAATTCCTACATATCAGGACTTTCCGGATGGAGACGATCCGATCGGTGGCCACTGCCCTACAAGGGGAGGAATGGTTAGCCTCGATCGATATCAAAGATGCTTATTTGCACATTCCCATCTTTCCAGTCCACCAAAAATTTCTACGCTTTGCGGTAGAAGGGCGCCATTTTCAGTTCAGAGCCTTACCCTTCGGTCTGGCCACAGCACCACGAGTGTTCACAAAAATTCTGGCCCCATTATTGGCCAATCTAAGAACACGAGGTGTAACGATAATGGCATATCTAGACGACTTGCTGCTGATAGACCACTCAGTGGAAAAACTAGAAGTGGTTGTTCACGAGACAATCGAGTATCTGGAATATCACGGTTGGATTATCAACCGAGACAAGTCAGCCCCAAAACCAGTCAAAAGTCTGGAATACTTGGGGCTAAGGCTGGATTCAGACCAGAGAAAAATTTTCTTGCCTCAAGAAAAGGTGTCGTCTTTGAGAGATTTGATCCACCTAGTGGGTACAAAAAGACAGCCATCCATACGCCTGTGCATGAGGCTGCTGGGAAAAATGGTGGCATCATTCGAAGCAGTACCTTACGGTCAATTCCATTCAAGGAATTTGCAAAGGGCCATACTGTCAGCCTGGAACAAAAAAGTTCAGGCCCTAGACTTACCAATGTCCTTGTCCCCTTCCGTTCGCAAGAGCCTCCGTTGGTGGTTGGTTCCCCAGAATCTGGAAAAAGGGAAAGCCTTCAGTCCGATTTCTTGGAAGGTGGTCACTACAGATGCCAGCCTTATAGGCTGGGGAGCAGTACTGGAGCAATGGTCTCTCCAGGGCAGATGGTCGGATGCAGAAAAGGCCCTGCCCATCAATCTCTTAGAGATACGAGCAGCCCGGTATGCCCTAGTATCATGGACATCCAAACTCCAAGGGTCCCCTGTCAGAATTCAATCGGACAATGCCACGGCAGTGGCATATATCAATCATCAGGGTGGCACCAGGAGTCGTGCAGCCCAGAGGGAAGTAAATTGCATCCTGAAATGGGCAGAAAGATATGTCCCAGCCAAATCTGCGGTATTCATTCCAGGAGTGGAGAATTGTAAGGCAGACTTTCTAAGTCGCCAACAATTATGCCCAGGGGAATGGTCCCTTCATCCCGAGGTTTTCCGGACAATATGTCAGCGGTGGGGAACACCAGATGTAGATCTGCTAGCATCCAGATTCAACGCAAAAGTGGACAGGTTTGTCTCTTGGACAAGGGATCCCCTAGCTTGCGGCTCGGATGCCCTAGTGTTCCCTTGGGATCAGTTCAAGCTGATATATGCATTCCCACTGCCACAATTGTTACCTCGATTACTCCACAGAATCAGGGTAGAAAAGAAACCAGTGATTCTGGTAGCTCCAGCGTGGCCCCGAAGAGCATGGTACGCGGAGATTGTAAAGATGTCTGTGGGGAGTCCTTGGACCCTCCCACATCGTCCGGACCTGCTTTCGCAAGGACCGATATACCACCCTTCCTTACCAGCCCTAGGTTTGACGGCCTGGCTATTGAAGCCCACATTCTAAAAAAGAGAGGTCTCTCTAATCCTGTGGTATCTACCATGATCAATGCCAGGAAGCCGGTATCCAGGCAGATCTACTATAGAATCTGGAAGGCGTACATCGCCTGGTGTGAAGCCAAGAAATGGCATCCACGTAAGTACGTAATAGGTAGGATTCTGGACTTCCTACAGTGGGCTGTAGATAGGAAGCTTGCCTTGAGTACTATCAAGGGTCAGATTTCGGCCTTGTCAATATTTTTTCAAAGGCCCTTGGCTTCGCATTCACTAGTCAAAGCCTTTATACAAGGAGTGATGCGTATTAGCCCTCCGGTTAATATTCCCATATGTCTATGGGACTTAAACCTGGTTCTGTCGGTTCTACAGAAACAACCATTTGAACCATTACAGCATATTTCCCTGGTTCTTCTCACCAGGAAATTGATTTTTCTAGTAGCCATTTGTTCGGCTAAAAGAGTGTCGGAATTAGCCGCTATGTCCTGTAGGGAGCCATATTTGGTTATCCATAAGGACAGAGTAGTGTTACGTCCTCATCCAGCCTTTCTTCCTAAGGTGGTATTGAGGTTTCATTTGAACCAAGATGTGGTTCTTCCTTCTTTTTTCCCCAAGCCTAGTTCGGTAGAGGAAAAGTTATTACATTCTTTGGATGTAGTAAGAGCAGTTAAAGCTTATCTAAAAGCCACTGCTCAGATTCGCAGAACGGATACTTTGTTTATTCTGCCGGAAGGCCCCAGAAAGGGTCAGGCAGCGTCAAAATCTACTTTAGCCAAGTGGATTCGACAGGTCATTATGCAAGCCTATGGCTTGAGAAGGAGACCACCTCCGTTCAAAGTTAGGGCGCACTCCACGAGAGCAGTTGGAACTTCATGGGCAGTGCATCACCAGGCCTCCCTGGCTCAAATCTGTAAGGCCGCAACATGGTCTTCAGTACACACGTTTACTAGGTTCTACCAGGTGGACGTTAGAAGTCAGGAGGATGTCGCCTTTGGGCGCAGTGTGTTGCAGGCCGCAAAAGATCCTCATGTCTGATAGCGCTCAGCTTATGTATGGTGTACCCCCCCCCTCATTGGGCATTGCTTTAGGACATCCCACATAGTAATGACTATGCCGCTCTGTGTCCCGTGATGTACGAGAAAGAAAATAGGATTTTTATAACAGCTTACCTGTAAAATCCTTTTCTTGGAGTACATCACGGGACACAGAGCTCCCACCCCTCTTTTGGGGACACTTATTGCTTTGCTACAAAACTGAGGTGCTCCCGGATGGGAGGGGCTTATATAGGGGAGGGTACTTCCGGTTTGGAAGTTGCCAGTGCCAGCACCTGAAGGTAAACTATATAACCCACATAGTAATGACTATGCCGCTCTGTGTCCCGTGATGTACTCCAAGAAAAGGATTTTACAGGTAAGCTGTTATAAAAATCCTATTTTTTGCACCGCCTGTATACTGCTGTTCAGAGTATACTGTATAGGGCCTTTTTTTATTTTGGGTGCGGGGTTCCCCTTAATATCCATACAAGACCCAAAGGGGCTGGTAATGGGCTGGGGTAGGGTGTGGGGGGGGGGGGTGATGGGGTAGCCATGCCATTTTTCTCAATGATTTTCATCCATATTGCCGGGACCAGACATTACATTAAAGCCGCAAGCAGTTTTAAATGACTTTTTTTTCCTTTAGAAATGTCATTTTGTGCAGGGACAGTTCTAAACACGGGAAACACGTGCCACTTCACAGGCATACTTTAGACACCCCCCAGGTACGATATTTAAAGGAATATTTCACTTTTTTTTTCACTTTATGCATCATTAAAATGACTGCTCCCGAAAAAACGACCGTTTTAAAAGATTATTTTTACATTGATACATGTCCCCTGGGGCAGAACCCGGGTCCCCAAACCCTTTTTAGGACAATAACATGCATATTAGGCGTTATAATTAGCACTTTAGATTTCGAACGTTTGCGTCCATTGTATTTAATAGGGTTCTAAAGTCCGTTCAAAGGTTCTGGAGCGAACCGAATGGGGGGGGGGGTGTTCGGCTCATCCCTAGTAGGTATCCTTGGAAAAGTCAGAATGCCTCTAGTGCCATCATACACAGTTCATTCTAAAAATTTAAAACAAATAAGTTATACTTACCTGTGCTGTGTAATGGTTTTGCGCAGATCAGCCCTGATTCTCCTCTTCGACAGTCTCGCACATATGCTCCTAGCTCCCCCCAACCACTGAGTGGCCACCAGGGGGCAGACTGACAACTCATGGGGCTCCCGGGCAATAGTAGATTGTGTTCCCACCCATACTCAAGCCACACCGACATACGGCACTGCCCACATTACATGTGTTCGGCACAGAATTTCTCTTATCTATGCTTAAAATAAATGTTTATTCTGTTAAGAAAATAAAGATAAACTTACTAGAAAGTGTAACAATGTTACATTTCCAAAATGTACATCAGAGTGCCCCTTACATCAGTGCTCTGTACATCACTGTGCCCCCTTACATCACAGTGCCCCTTACATCACAGTGCTCTGTACATCACTGTTCCCCCTTACATCACAGTTCTCTGTACATCACAGTGCCCATTACATCACAGTGCCCCTTACATCACAGTGCTCTGTACATCACGGTGCTCTGTACATCACTGTTCCCCCTTACATCACAGTTCTCTGTACATCACAGTGCCCCTTACATCACAGTGCTCTGTACATCACTGTGCCTCCTTACATCACAGTTCTCTGTACCTCACAGTGCCCCTTACATCACAGTGCTCTGTACATCACTGTGCCCCCTTGCATCACAGTGCTCTGTACATCACTGTGCCCCCTTACATCACAGTTCTCTGTACATCACAGTGCCCATTACATCACAGTGCTCTGTACATCACTGTCCCCCCTTACATCACAGTGCTCTGTAAATCACTGTGCCCCCTTACATCACAGTGCTCTGTACATCACTGTGCCCCCTTACATCACAGTGCTCTGTACATCACTGTGCCCCCTTACATCACAGTGCCCCTTACATCACAGTGCTCTGTACATCACTGTGCCCCCTTACATCACAGTGCTCTGTACATCACTGTGCCCCCTTACATCGCAGTGCCCCGTATATCACATAGTGGGTGCAAAGATGGGGAAAGTCACTGGGCGACAGACACTTCTTGGATGTAAAAGAGGTTTTATTTCTTTTGACAGTCCTTTTTTTATTTTTGGGGGAAAGAGGGATAGGGCCAGGACACCCTTAAGTAGTTAGACATTCAATTGGCAGACTCTGAAGCCCTGTACACACGATCGGATTTCCCGATGAAATCCGTCCGATGGATTTTTATCATCGGACAAACCGATCGTGTATGGGACCCATCGGTCTTTTTTCCATCGGTTTTAAAAAATAGAACATGTTTTAAATTTTTCCGATGGATCCAAAACTGATAGCAAATTCCGATCGTCTATGGGCAAGTCCATCGGATAAAAAACCCACGCATGCCCAGACTGAATTAGGAGACGGGAGCGCTCGTTCTGATAAAACTAGCGTTCCTAATGGAGAGAGCACATTCGGCATTCTGCAAGTTATTGCCTCGTTTAATGCAGCGCATTGTTTTTTCCTTTAGAATGGTTTTTAAAATGTCTTTTTTGCTGCAGATATTTATCCCGAGTTCTGACAAACTTCTGTCTTTCTTGTTTATTGTGTGTGTTCTTCTGAATTTGATTAATTATTAAAGCCAGACCTCACTAATGTCAAAAATGTTTTACAATCCCTTTTTTTTTTTTTTTTGGGTCTTTTTTTTGGGTGTCAATTTCTCACACCAACATATGTTTCTTTTATTTTTCCCTCATGGAGGTGTGTGTCCCTTGTTATTAATTACACATTGTATTTATGATATCTTATTGCTACTCACAATAAAAACACATCAGGCAAGTATTTTGGCTGAAAATAAATCTCCATTTATTCTGGCAAAATAAATCCATAAACACGAAGGGCAACAATTGGAGTCTCCAGTTGAAGGGCCATTGCTCGAAACATGTTGGGTTTTTAGTCTGCTGCCACCCTTGTTATCACGCAATCATCTAAATTTTTTCCTCGAGGTCCTCTTTCTTTGTATTTGCATTTATTAACATTGCATGTACCATTTTTTACCATGATGTTATGCCAATAAAGGCTATAAAGGCTATATTTTTCTATACGATACCCTGGTTTTACTTACACCATATGGAGCCATCCATTTTTCTCCCTTTATGACACCATGTTGAAGGCCTTTTCAATAGTTGCCCGACATACACCACTCTTGTGGTAAGCTGGATGTTTGATCTCCCACAGATTGCGTAGTTCTTTATACTTTTCTATGAACACCAACATCACCTCCGGCTCCTTTAATTTATGCATTTTCAGGTCTGCAAGTAAAAACACAAGAAATGAACCGTAGAGGTCAGATTCCATTCTCCTAATCTTATCCCAATATTGGCCTTTACAATCCTGAACCATTATAGGCCATTGCAGGCCCAAGTTCCCTTCTTACCTTAGTTGTTGTCTTTTCTGCACTTCTGGTCGTTCTTACTCCGCGCAACCCTAATAACTTCGTTCCCATTTTATACCCTGTGCATGCGTGTAACTCCGCCCGCGTCGCCCGCCCATGACGGTCTTTTCCTGCATTTCCCCGCCCCTTCTCGTTCGACGCACAGTGGGAGACGACGACATGTCGGTGACACAGGTGGCTTCTTTATTAGAAAGTACCGACAAGGAAAGCCCGGAGGCGGGCACGTCCCGATCCAGGAATAAAAGATACAAGGCGACTAATATGTCATTTGCTGAGATGGCGGAGATGGTGGACATCCTGCGGAGGAAAGATTACGATGGGAAGCATGGCCCATACGACACCCCTAATCTCCGGAAGTCGCAAATAATGGACAAAGTAGCGAGGAGTCTCTATCAGAAATATGGGGTCAGGAGATCCAAGGAGCAGTTCCGTAAAAGGTGGTCTGATCTGAAGCTGAGGGAGCCGGAGCAGTATAGGAAGCTTATCAAAGGCATTGAAAAAAGTAAGCTTTTATTTTTACTGTGTTCTTTCACATTGTAATTTGTATTCTTGCATGTTTTGCTCCATGTGCTTGGCTTGACTGGTTTTACATTGTAAAATGGCAACTTTTATGTTAAGTTGAGGGTCCACTTATTTGGTAATGTTTCCTAGTAAACACTTGATCGTCTTCCCAAAAACATGTTTGGCTCATATCCACGTCAACCACATGTGGTCATGCCTCTTTTTCATAAAACAACGTTTCTACACATTGTTGGCTAGATGATGTGTTGTAAGTAAAGTAGAATGTGAATGAAAGGCTAAACTGGATTCTGTGTAAAGGAGATGACACTCAAGCAGTTGGTTACACAGCTTTTTGCTCAGGAGCAATATACTATAGTGTGGGCACATGGCCACATTTTTAAGGGTGTCACACACAGGTGCTCCAGTGGATACCAAAGTGTGTTTTTTAGGTCCAAAAATGAAAAATTACAGCTTTGTAGAGTTCTCAAGATCTCGTGTTCATCTTGGAACTCAGGCCCAAATATCAATTGGACCCCACTTCCAAGCAATGTTTACAATTTCTGTCCGCAAATCTCTGTGTGCTAAAGGATACCTTTTTATTTTGGAGCTCATCACCACAACAGGTCAGTGTCTGTCACCACAACTTCAAGGTAAATACAGATGTAGGCCTGCATATTTATAAATTTCTCTTTTTTTTAGGGGATGAACATGGTGGTGTGTCAGGAACTCCAAATCCTCCATTCTCAAGTGCTAGTGCCAAAATAATTATTCAAGAAATAATGGAATGTAGTAGCGAAATGGACATTATGAGGAATAGAATGAATGTGATTGAGCAAAAATATAAAAACATTATAGATATTTTGGGGCGAATAGTCTGACCCCCCCCCCCCCTGTTTTTGTGTATTTTTGCGCCTAAAAAATTTGCACTGATATTCCCACCATCCAAAATGTGAAGATGCACACAGTGTGTCAACATGGGCTATCTGCCATCACAGGATATCTATGTCCCTGTTTTGGGGGTGCAACCTCTTCCTCCCTACTCAAGTAGGTGAGAGGAAGGGTTTGCACACCCAAAGCATGTCCATTGATCCCCCATGATGGCAGATAGCACATGTTTACTTTAGCCATGGGATCATGTTGAAAATACCCATTTGAGCGACAAAAATAAAGTGGGGATATTCACATTTGGGATGGATCAGGGGTGACCTCACCCCATCTCAGGTTTCTCTTTTTCAGATTGTATTTTTATATTTCCGTTTTTTAAAAATGTTTACTATTTTGACCCATGCATGTTTCTGCATAACAAACCACCAAAAAAAAACAAAAAAAAAAATTGTGGAGGAAAAAGTTTCTACATTGTATTTGTTAAAAAGGCAAAAAAAATGTGGTGCACAGAGTAAAAAGTATCTTGGACACTCAAAAAGGTGTGGCTTGTTCATTCTCTGCTCAATAGCAGTTCAGAAAATGCTATGTAGCGGGTGTTTGATTTTAGGGGAGGCATCTGGGTGGTAGTGTAACCCAGATGCATTGATTGTCAGGGAATCTGAGACCCTTTTGTGGTTCTTGGAGGACTCTGGTGGTGTGGGGTTCCCTGCGGCCTGTGGGTGGCACTGTCGCCCTGGCTGGGGTTGAACACTCACCGCAAGACTGCTTCCCTTTTTGTCCTTTCCTGGCGCTGGTACAGTGGGGTGGGGAACCCGCTGTGACGCAAAGGGAGAGGAGATAAAAGGGGCGGACGCCCTGACCTTGGGTTCAGAGTCGGAGGACGCAGCCGCACCCTGGCACCTTCAGCTTGGGTGCTGGCGTTCTGGAGTTCCGGGCCCAGGTGCCCTTGACCTGGCCGGAGCGAGAGATGGAGTCCATCTCAGGCACCTTTAGCCTGGGATGAGGTACTATGGCGGAAGCCTGGAGCTCAGTACCTTTGACTGAGTTCCACGAGGGTGGAGGAATCCGAGGGGGCCCTAACTCCTTGGGTGCCCGTGTCTGAGACGAGGTGGCCGGTGAGCGGAACTTCTCCGGAGAGTCCAGCGCAGCATTGCTGGTGACGGAGAGGCCTCCGGTAACTGTCTTGGACGGATGTCCTTCCCCTGATAGGGACTACGATAGCAAAGGTAATTCATGTTCTGTTCTATATAGTCAGGGGCAGTGACACTACAGTGGTTAGCTCTAAGTAGAAGAATTGTGCCTTGGCCTACTCCCTACAAATACTGAAGTGGTATATGGGTCTCAACCTGTCTGTGCTGTATGACTATTTATTGAGAAGAATAAATACGAGTTGGACCTATTCAGTGTGTTGAACTCTGGTTACTAGGAGCAAAGGGGAGTCAATCCGAGGAGAGGATTTGACTCTGAGACACATACACAAAACCTGATAGTTCTGGCCTTCACCTCTACACATTGGAGGACATGGGCCATGGTGTATCTCATCCCTCCCCCCAGTGTTAACTCCTAGATGAGACAGACAAGCCGTGAATGAGAAGAACTGAGATGGGTGAGGACGCTACAGCTAAATACATGTTTTTTGAAGTGACAATTGTGGCTGTTTACTAAGGACAAATACACTTGGCACTACAAGAACCTGGGAGACACATAATTAAAAAAAACAAGAATGACCAAACAAGATATGAAATTATAAAATTATATTTTATTTTGTTGATAAAAAGGTCAGATAGGGTCTGGCATTGCGATGGCCCCCCCTACCCGTGAAGTACTCAACATATTTCTCACGTACTTCAAGGGCACTTTGGGGGGCCAAGCCAGTACGGGCAGTGTCCAGGCCGGTCATAATGTTCATCTCTGATGGACCGGCCTCAGGCCCAACTGAAGATATATATGTCGCTGAGAAATGTCTCAAAAAGTTGTGCAAAATGCAGCAACAGAAAATAATGTGGTTGAGCTTGTATTCCGCCATATGGATAGCTGTCTGAAACAGGCGGAACCGGCTGACCATTATCCCGAAGGCATTCTCCACAACTCTCCGGGCTCAGGCCAGCCGGTAATTAAAACCCCTCCTCTCCGGGGTGAGGGTGCATTGGGGAAACGGCCGCATCAGGTGTGGTCCCAGTCCAAAGGCTTCTTTTTTTTTTTAATTCTCAATTTTATTTTCTTACAACAGGGTATACAGATACAGCGTTCCCTTTTAAACATATCATATAAAGCAATATCAATAATCAGTCTATCAAGTGCCTTATTTTACTATAGTCTTATGATCTATTCTTCCTATTGTCCCTCTGCTTTCCTTTCCCGCTGCATCTCCTACTTCTTTTGACCCTGCTATCTTTTCCTATTTCCCCTATTCTCCCCCCGTTTCCCTTCTCTCGACCTCCCCCTCCTCCCCTGTTTTACGCTAGAAAGGATCACACAAACAAATGAAAAAAAAAAAAAAAGAAAACCACGTATTCTTTAGCTGGATATGAAACTTCTCTGAAGTCCCTTACTCTTATTTCACATCAATCAAGTTTTTTTTTTACTCTTCCTCTGTTTTTACAAATTGCTCCCATGGTGCCCATATATCTTGTACTTGTTTTTTTCCCTCCAACGTTGTCGGTAAGTATTTCATTATTCCTACCCTTCTAACTTTATTTGACCACATTGAAATCATAGGGGCTGTAGGATCTTTCCATTTCATCGCAATACAACTTTTCGCCGCGTTTACCAAATGACACAAGACTGAATTTTTATATTTTTTCGGTGGGATTTGTGTATAATGTAGCAAGAAGAAAGCTGGTTCTTCTGCAATCTGATGTTCAGTAAATATTTGAGTAATTCTCTGTACAGTTTGCCAAAATTGTCTAATTAATGCCCAAAATATATGTATCATAGTCCCTTTTTAACCACATCCTCTCCAGCACCTGTCAGATATTTCAGGAAAAAATTTGTTTAAGGCCGATGGCGTATAATACCAGCGTGTTAAAATTTTATAGTTTGATTCCTGTGTTTTCGTACACCTTGAAGATTTTAAAGACAAATCTATAATTTTCTGACATTGTGCTGGAGAGAAAGTTTGGCCTAAGTCTATTTCCCATTTGGTAAGACAGTCCATTTTAAAATCCTCTGAAGGTGTGGTCAAGATTATGTATATTCTAGAAATTAGGTGGCGTAGGGGTTCCTCTCCTTCACAGTACTCCTCGAATTTAGTTTGTGTTCGCCTATATCTTTCTGCAGGTCCCAATGTCTCCAAATAATGTCTGATCTGTCTCGCTTGCCATATGGGTATTTCATATTGCCCTCCTCGTTGTGTTAATTCACCAACCTCTGTCTTCCAAAAAGTGTGAGGCTTGAAATCTTCCCTTTTCTCTCAGTTTCCTAAATATTTGTGAGTTCATGCCTGGTGGAAACTCTGGGTTTCCTAAAATCGGAAACAGAGGGGAGTTTTTGGTGGAAAATTTAGGATTCTGATTTACTTTATTTCCTATTCGTAAGGTTTCTCCTATTGTAGGGTGATTTTTTACTTGTGGTGGCAAGGTTGTATAGCACCATAGGGCTCTTTTTAGGGGAACTAGACTCATTTTCTGCTCTATGGTTACCCACAGTTTATAGTCCCCATGTCTACTCCAGTCTACTATCCTACCAAATTGAACCGCCTGGTAGTATTTATACATATCTGGTGCCGATATGCCTCCAACCCATTTAGGTGAGGTGAGCAATGTTCTACATATTCTTGGCCATTTACTGGCCCATATGAATTTAATAAACACTCCACGGACTTGATTGAAGTAGATCATGGGAATTCTAACCGGTAGTGCTTGGAAGAGGTAGAGGAATTTTGGCACCACACTCATTTTTAAAATATTACATCTCCCGAACCATGAGTGTATTGCTTTACTCCAGCCTTCCAATAAAGCTTTAACTGTACAAAGTAATGGTACAAAGTTTAACTCGAAAATGTTTAGTAGATTCGGTGGTATTCGTGTCCCTAAATAATTCAAGGCCCTAGTTGTCCATCTGAACTTAAAGCTATCTTGTAGCCCATTTTTGATGTTTTCCGGAAGTGCCACCCCCATCGCCTCCGATTTGCCGTAATTTATTTTTAAGTTTGACATAGACCCGTATATTTCTACTTCTTTCATTAAATTTGGTAGCGAAATTTGTGGTCTTGCTAGTGAGAAGAGCATATCATTCGCATAAGCCGATACTTTATATTCCTTTCCCCCCACCTCAATACCCACTATATCTGGGTTCTGTCGTATCTTATTTAGAAGCAGTTCTAATGTTAAGGCAAATAAAAAAGGCGACAGGGGGCAACCCTGCCGGGTTCCATTTGTAACATCAAAAGGCCTAGAGTAGATCCCATTTACTTTTACTAGTGCTCGTGGGCCCGTGTACACTCCTATTATCCATTGGACCATTCTCTCGCCTAATCCCATCTGTTTTAGAACCTCGAACATAAATTTCCAGCTTACTCTGTCGAATGCCTTTTCTGCATCCGTATTTAAAAAAACACTCGGTATCCTCTTGTGATTTACCCTATGGATCAGATTTAACACTTTTATAGTGCTATCTCTTGCCTCTCTTGTCGGGATAAATCCTACTTGGTCAAGATGTACTATTTCAGGTAGATAGGTCTGTATACGGAATGCTAAGATCTTTGTCAAAAATTTTATATCCACATTTAACAGGGATATTGGTCTATAGCTACTACAGTTCGCTGGATCTTTCCCCTCTTTTGGTATAACTGTAATATGTGCTGTTACAGTCTCTGATGGTAGCACCACTGTTTGTCCTACTTTATTAAACATCTTCGTCATATATGGGCCCAAATGTGTAATAAAGCTCTGCTAATATTGTATAGTTAGACCATCCGGGCCTGGTGCTTTACCATGTTTTATTGTTTTCATAATTTTTTGCACTTCTTCTATCGTAATTGGTCTCTCTACTTCTCTCCGAGCTGGCGATGATAGTCTAGACAGTCGTGCAGAAGATACATATTTCTCAAGGGTTCGCGGGGAAACCGATTTCTCTGACAAGTTGTATAATGTAGAGTAATATTCCCCAAATTCTTGCGCTATTTCTTTTGGGAGATAACGTTTTTGATCTGCTTTTGTTTTAATCATTGGTATATATGACCTTATCTGTTGTTTTTTAATTTTTTTTGCTAATAGTTTACCGCATTTGTCTCCTGAGTCATACTCTGTCGTCCTCCCGTACTAAAGAATTGCTTCGGCCTTATATCGTAAGAGGTCGGCTATTTGTCTTCTAAGATGGGCTAGTTCTATCCCTACACTTATTTCTGTTCTCTTTTTGTGTTGTATCTCGAGTTCCTGTAGCTTTCCTAGTAAGCCTTTTAATTGTTCTTCTCTAGCTTTTTTCACTCGCGATCCATGTTTAATTAGGCAACCTCACATTACTGCTTTATGGGCCTCCCATACTATACCCGGGTCACTCTCTTCAGTATCGTTTATCTGGAAATACCACCTAATTTCATTGATCAGATCTTCTATAATTTGGGGGCTCTGTAGTAAGCTTTCATTTAAACACCATCTCCAATCTGTTGATTGGGTTCCCCCCTTTAGAGTTAACTCCATCGTAACTGGTGCATGATCTGTCCATGTTATATTTCCTATGGATATGTCCTTCACCGACTGAAATAAATGATGGGGTACCAGAAAAAGGGAGAACTTTTGATGTGGATTCGAGAAACAAGTATAATCCCTCTCCTCTGGATGTATAGTTCGCCACCCATCTACTAATTGAAAGTCATGTAATTTCCGCAAAATGCGTCTTCTAATTCCACTAGTTACCGATGAGGTCCCGTTGGATGTATCTACTTTAGGGTCTAGGGGCATATTTATATCTCCTACGCATATCAACTTTCCGTCCTTAAAATCTGTCAATTTTGAAAGTACTTTAGTCATAAAATTATCTTGGTGTTCATTTGGTGCGTACATAGTGGCTATGGTTACTTTCTCCCCGCCTATCGCACCTTTAAGAAAAAGGTATCTTCCCCCAGAATCCAAACATTTATCCGTAAGTGTCCATGGTATTCTATTTGAGATTAGAATCGCCACTCCTTTTGTTTTAGCTTCTTTATTCGAAGCTTGATATACATTTGGAAAATGTCTATTTTGGAGGTAGGGGAAGACACCTTCCTTAAAGTGGGTTTCCTGTATAAATCCCACATCGATCTTCAGACATTTTAGCTCTTTCAATAACATCTTACGTTTTTCAGGGATATTGAGCCCTCTAACATTTAATGACGGGATCCGTATTTTATCCATCCTCCAACCCAGCTACTAATTACCTCAATAGTCCACTCAAACAGCAACAGACAGAAAAAAAGAAAAAAAAAAAAAAGAAGAAAAAAAAAACCCCAAGGGGGGGAAGAAGGTCAAGGGTCAGGGGAATATAAAACGGCTCCTACTTGGGAATTCTGTTTTCCCGTAGCTGCCGGAATTGGGGTGTTGGTCTAAAATAAAGTTAATGTCCGAGCTCCCCCCCCCCAATGTATTCTTACATTATCTAACCCTCTAATGCAACCCGTCTCCTCCTCCCTTCCCTTTTCATAAATTTAATTCTGCATCTTTGTTTAAATACATTTACCCGCCCTCACAGTCTATACAGTATTTTTTTATACATATTTTCGGTCCAAAGGCTTCATCCGCGATAAAAACAAACGGTAGTCCATCCACGTTGTCTGCATCTGGAGGCAGTGCCAAACCCACAGAGTGCAGACGATGAGAAAACTCCGTCTGAGCGAAAACTCCGCCATCGGACATCCGGCTGTTCTTCCCCACGTCCACATACAGGAACTCATACCGTGCCGACACCACCGCCATTAACACTATACTATTAAAACCTTTATAATTAAAATAGTATGACCCCCGAGTGGGGTGGCGGCACTATGTGGATGTGCTTGCCATCAATTGCCCCTCCACAGTTGGGGAAGTCCCACCGCTGGGCAAATTGATCAGCCACAGTCTGCCATTCCTGTGGTGTGCAAGGAAACTGTGGAGTCAAACAAAAAGAATACATTAGTATGTTTTCACTTTACATTGCAAACAGATTACACCAAGACATTGTTGACCAACATCAGTATAACATTTCTGATTTTAAGGAGTATTTCAACACAAAAATAGAAGGCCCACTCATCAGATGACTCACCCCCGCTGAGGGGACATTAGAAAAGATTCTAAGGGGGGGGTGTTAGAGGTGATTTTGGGGGCCCCAAAAAAAGGCTCTACCACTCTGGTGAACTTGAATGAGAACTAAAACATTTGTACACATTTTAGGGGGGGGGGGGAGTGGTTCAAAACTACTATGGCACTGACCCAAAAAACGGGAGTAAAAAACTAGGCTAGCTGTGTATGGGCCCAGGATAGCATGCTGGAGAGGTTAGTGAAGGGAAATAGGCATGTAGGCCCCAAAAAAGGCCATTAGAGGTAAAAACATGCATGGGGAGAAAGGGGACATTCCCAGCATATTCCAAACAGGGTAATTTGTGAACGAGGAAAGAAATAAAATACATTAGCAAACAATCTAAACATATAATGTGATGTTAAAGGAGCAAACTTACCTTCATATAGTCCTTCTGCAGGACCTGAATGATGGCAGAACACGTTTCAGGGATAATGATCCCGAGAGCCTGGGGGGAGATGCCTGTTGTAAACTCGAGGTCCTGCAAGCTTCTCCCAGTCGCCAGGTATCTCAACGTGGCAATAAGTCTCTGCTCGGCAGTGATGGCCTGGCGCATCACAGTGTCCTGCCTCGTGATATAGGGGGACAGCAAATCCAATAGACGGTGAAAAACGGGGTCCGTCATCCTGAGATAATTACTGAAATCATCAGGATTATTCTCATAGATTTCAGAGACATATGAGAGAATTGGTCCCGCTGGAGCAACCAATTCTTGGTCCATGAACTCCTCCTCACCCTGTTTACAGACTGAACTCGGGTTACAGTGTTAACCGCAACACCAAGTCCATAGCCAGCACGAGCTCGAGAATGAGAACGCACTTCAAACATGGTCTTAAACCGGTCGCCTGGTCAGAACGTACTCAAACAGAATGCACCGTGGAACAGCAAGGCCTGAGAAGAACGAACTGAAAAACAGTAAACGAACGGCCAAGAAAGCACTGCAAAACAGTAATGACCTGACTGCACGCACTGAATAACAAATACGAACCCACGAGCACAAACTGAACACCAGGAAAAAATCTGCAAAGCACAGAGACTGAAAATCGCGAATCGGCTCTCACCAAACTTTTACTAACACGTGGTAACACAAAATCAGCAAAAGCAGCCCAAGGGGTGGCGCCATTAGATTTGAACTTCCCTTTTATAGCGCCGTCGGACGTGTTGTACATCACGTCGTTTTGGTGTGGTCGGTTTTTTGACTGATGGTGTGTGGGCAAGACTGATGGAAAACCGTTTCATCGGATTTCCGATGGACAAATCCATCGGACTAGAATCCATAGGAAATCCGATCGTGTGTACAGGGCTTGAGACTTCATTAGGAGGACAGCCGTGCAGGGAAAGTCCCCAGCATGGCACCACATCTGCACATGCAGGAATGCTGTCTCCTATGGCAACAATCTTTAAAGCCCCGTACACACGATCGGTTTGACTGATGAAAACCGTCCGATGGATGGTTTTCATCAGACCAACCGATCGTGTATGGTACCCATCGGTCTTTTTTCCATCGGTTTTAAAAAATAGAACTTGTTTTAAATTTTTCCGATGGATAAAAAACCGATCGAAAACTCAGATCGTCTATGGGCAAGTCCATCGGATAAAAAACCCACGCATGCTCAGAATCAAGTCGACGCATGCTCAGAAGCATTGAACTTAATTTTTCTCGGCTCATCAGAGTGTTTTACGTCACCGCGTTTGGAACGGTCGGTTTTTTGACTGATGGTGTGTGGGCAAGACTGATGGAAAACAGTTTCATCGGATGTCCGATGGACAAATCCATCGGACGAAAATCCATAGGATATCCGATCGTGTGTACAGGGCTTTACAGTTCCTAACTCAAATGTAACAGTTCTTTTAACTCCACTACAACTGCCTCTTGTAGTTCTTTAACACTGAGCTCCTGGTCTCTCACTAGACCCTCTAATTCACTGACTCTAAATCCCTTGAGCTCCTCCAAGGTTGGTGGTGGTATCTCCCTCAAGCATCACCCACGCTTCCCTGCTGGGTCCCTAGCTTGGCACTCCAGATACTTCTCAAGCTTCACCCCTGATAATCAGCGAGGTTCCTTATTTGACTTACAAGGCTGCCCTGCAAGCGTCTCCTCCGCGGGTTGGGTCCCTGACTTGATCACTGCCTAAAGTTTCCCGATTCTCCACCGTGCCCGTTCAGTGAGAATATGGTTCCGGTACTTTCTTCAGTTACTCACTGTGGTCCCTGGTAAACGTGGTTGGTCCCTTTGTGGTGACAGCTTCCCTTCTACCTCCGACCCCTGACAGGTTCTCCGGCTGACAGAACCGTCACTTTCGGTTGGACTGCAATCCCAACCCTGTGCTGCCCTCTTACTTCCAGATAGGCCCTCACACAGCCTGGCAGCCAGATGTCCCCGGGATAGGCCCAATCTCCAACCTAGCAGCCTGAGGTGTAGGACACACGTCCACCCAGACAGCCATCCAGGTGGTACAGAACAGCGATCACCTGACTCCACCCGAATATATAGGTTCTCCCAGCAGGCCAAGGGATTCAAGAAAACCCATGCCCATTGGCTGAGATACCCCATATACCCATAACCTGACCTTGGGTTACCCTTCTCATATCTAGTACCACCAAGTACCCGGCCACCTAGTGGTAGAAGAGAAAAGTGCAACAAGGCCAAACTTAGGGAGAAATCAATAGATCTCTATCAATCGACCAAGGTGACTACTCTTGGCAAGTAAATTTGTGAAGAGCTCCCTGAATAAACCCCAGGGTGCTACACAGTTTTAACCCCATAGTTAAGACGTGTTTTTATCACCCCCACCCCAGCCGTACCCGCTTTAGCTGCAGTGGCAGTGGTATTTATCTCCTGCACTTGCTGCCTGCCCCGACTCCGCTCTGTATTTCTCTCCTGCACTTGCTGCCTGCCCTAATCCCCTCTGTACTTCTCTCCTGCACTTGCTGCCTGCCCCAATCCCCTCTGTACTTCTCTCCTGCACTTGCTGCCTGCCCAGATTCCCTCTGTACTTCTCTCCTGCACTTGCTGCCTGCCCCAATCCCCTCTGTACTTCTCTCCTGCACTTGCTGCCTGCCCCGATCCCCTCTGTACTTCTCTCCTGCACTTGCTGTTTTCCCCAATTCCCTCTTTACTTCTCTCCTGCACTGACTTGCTGCCTGCCCCGATCCCCTCTGTACTTCTCTCCTGCACTTGCTGTTTGCCCTATTGCATCTGCAATTCTCTCTTGCACCTACTAGCAGTTTAACATTAACAGCTAATGTTTAATCATTTACAAAATTAATTGTCTAGCAGATATATATACTACATCAGTTTTATAATGGATACAGTTTGAGCAGTTTCTGTACAGTCTCTTTTAAATTTGTCAATATTCATGTAGCACAAGGGCCCTACCCAAACAATTGCTTAAATATGCAGCCAATCACAAAGACATTATACACAGTTGCTTCTCAATCTCATTATAATGTGTGTGGCTAGCTTATAATATTGATGACAGTGTATAAATCGTAATAGTCTAGATTTTCTTACTTTTCTTGATAATAGAGCAGGAGTGTCCTCTGGTGGTTGAAAGCAATGCTTACATGTAAAAATACATTGGTAAAACGAATTTATCTGTTTAAAGCTACAGTATTGTACATACAGGTAGATTGCTTTATCTAATAGAAGGGATTCTGACACCTCTGAAGAATGGGATCATTTAAACCATGTACCGAAAAGAATAATGTGCACCCAGTTTTTGTCTGGTAAACAGCTGCATTGTCAAAGCCTGCACATTGCTGCAAACCCAAGTGTTCTTGTTGTGCCATGCAAAATGAAACATGTGTTTTGATGAGATCATACATATTTTAATGATTTAATCTAAGAGACACCAACACCACAATATCCAGCACCAGTCTTTAACCACTTGTCTACTGGGCACTTATACCCCTTTCCTGCCCAGGCCAATTTTCAGCTTCCAGCACTGTCACACCTCATTGGGTGGCCCTTGGAGCAGCGGTCGTTTCTTCCGGATGTGGTTTTATGGTGACCTTATGTCACCCATCTAAGTTCTGGATACTATATAGAACCTGTACCGGTAAACTATCTTACTTATATTTTGGCTGCTGTATGCCGATGTTGATTAATTATTGATGGGCCCTGGTTAATTGATGACCCTGCCCCCTTGGTTTCCACGCAGAGTACTCAAGCGACTGGTGACATGCCCCGCAGTCCCCGCTGCCTCCCGAACATCTCTATGTGTTTTTATTATACTACTCCAACCATCTTATATACATTAACACATGCCTAAGCTCCTAAAGAAGCGCTGGTGCACGTAACATGTAGAGCAACATTATGTCATACCAACCTACACCAGGCCTGATGGGATATTGTTGATTGCTACACCTTGGATGCTCTCACGACCATTTAGAATACAGTTTTGGTGTAATTACATCTATTAGGCATCACTTATATTGTTTTTTCTTTTAGTAATATATGTCTATTTGGTGGAAGTTTTGTAATAAAGTTGCTTACTTTTTAACTACGTCTATGATGGTGGCTATCAAGTCCAATGTATTGTTCCAAAGCTAGTAACTGTCACACTTTGAATGACAATTGCACAGTTATGCAACACTATACCCATATGACATTTTTATCATTTTTTCACACAAATAGAGCTTTCTTTTGGTGGTATTTAATCACTACTGGGTTTTTTATTTTTTGCTAAAAAAACAACAATTGTAAGACCAAAAATTTTGATAAAATAAAAAATCAATTTTCATAGTTTGTTATACAATTTTGCAAACAGGTAATTTTTCTCCTTCACCGATGTGCTCTGATGAGGCTGCACTGATGGGCACTGATAGGCACTAATGAGGCGGCACTGATGGGAACTGATAGGTGGCACTGATGGGCACTGATGAAGCTGCACTGATGAGGTGGCACTGAGGAGGCACTGATGAGGCTCCACTGATAGGTGGCACCGATGGGCACTCAGAGGTGGCATTAATGGGCTTTGATAGGCAGCACTGAAGGGCACTGAGAGGTGGCGCTGATGGGCACTGATAGGTGGCACTGATATGCACTGATATGCAGCACTGATAGGTGACACTGATAAGTCGCACTGGTGAGCACTGATTGGCAGCACTGGTGGGCACTAATAGATGGTACTGGAGGGCACTGATATGTGGCACTGGTGGGCACTGATAGGTGGCACTAGTGGGCATTGATGGGCACTGATTAGCAGCACTGGCGGGCATCGAGGCAGGGACCGATGTCCCTGTAACAGAAGCATTGGGTGACATCTGATCACGTGGTAAAGGGACCGCTGTGATTGACCCTTTATCCTGTTCTGCGATCAGCCAAGTTCGAAGGACGCCCTCCCGGCACTGGAAGCCCACGCTGTAGCCGTAATTCGGCTATAGCGGTAGCAGAAAGTGGTTAATCACTTGACCTCTGAAAGGTTTTACCCCCTCATGACCAGAGAATTTTTTACTATTCAGTACTGCGCTATTTTAACTAGAAATTGTTTGGTCATGTAATGCTGTACCCAAATGAAATTTATATACAGTGGAACCTCGGTGCCACCAATGTAACGACACCCTGTGTATGAAAGGGGTTAACGTAGTTTAGGATATTTCATTCCCGAACACGAAGGCAGCTACCAGACACTCCAACCCGCCGAACAAGAACCCCATACAAATGATTCTCCCCCAAATACGAGACGAGGCTCCGTGTTGAGGGTCAAACAGGAATATGAACTTTATTGGAAGGAATACAGGCTCTTTATATACACTTTGTCAGGGTCACCTGTGGCCAGGTGACAGATGCACACCGTAGGGGGACAGGAGTGCACCGCGAGGTAGTGAACCCTATGGCTGGCTTCTGTGGATAGGAAACTGGGTGGTTGTGGAAAGCGGGACCAGAGGAGCACAACCGGGATCCCAACGGAAGCGAGAGCCAAGATTCCCCAGGGCGCGGAGTCTAAGACCCAGCTGGTCTTCTCCAGGGCCTCTAGTGGTGAGGATGTTACGCTGCAGGCTGGGACCAGGTCGCGGCCCCTGGAGTTTCCTAGCTCACGCCCCGTAGGATAAGGGGAAGCAGCAACACACGATAGAGAGAACCGAATAACAAGCCGAAGGTCAGGGGCCACAAGCAGACAAGGATAACGAAGAACGAGCCGAAGGTCAAGGGTCACGAGCAGACAGGGATGGTCGGGGACAAGCCAATAACGTAACAGAGAGACAGACGTAGCACACGGCAGGCAGGAACCCAAACACACAATGCCTAACAAACACGTTGATCAGCAAAGCAGGCTTGCAGTGCACAGGTTAATATAGTGTTCTGTGATAGGGCCTGGGGTGGAGTCTGGCTGGGAGGAGATTATAAAGGAAGCCAGGTGAAAGGGCTCAGGCCTCTAAGATGAACACATGGGAAGGAAGGTAAGCTGACAGACAAACACTACTGCATATCCATGACACACTTGAGAATACTGCAGTAACCACATGAACAATGACCCGGATCCACCACAACATCACACAATGGTTACATAAAGAGACCCCAATATACATTATTCTGAGTGTCAATAAAACCCTTAGCAGACAACAGGTGAGTTCATTAGCACACTTAATAATAGGTGAATGGAAAGCTGCCTCAGACAAGATTAACATACTTTACTTATCCAGACAAACGCAATATTGTTAAGCAAGAGACAATAGAATACAGTCACACCCCACCCCATCACAGCAAATAGTACACAACAGCCAACACATAATATATACAATGTATACAGCATTGAATCTGACTAGTACAGATCATAGTGGGGTTCTCATTCACCCTGTGCCCCTATTAGAGACACAAGGTGATTTAGACATGAGAGGTGCATGGGGAGCTGAAACAAGGGTATCTCATACTTTCCAAGAGATTCTGGGTTCCAAGGGCCCTCCCGTTACATCTCTCCCCTTTCGGCAGGAGACTAACACAGGAGGAGACCTCAGACGGGTTGACTCCGAAGTTAGTCCATATTTCCATTCCCCCAATGCCGGTATTCACACAGTACCCCAAACAAATTGCTACAAACAGAGCATTACTCACCCAGCCAACCTCTGCCTCTCTCAGAGAACATACCCGCCGCTGGGGAGAGGCCTGGACTGGCCCTTCTCCCTGGAGTCCTTTCAGCCGCTGGAGAGAAGACAGGGTAACTAGGCTCAGTCCGTCATGCTGTTGGGGATCTGGGCCAACTGCCCAGCATCCCTGGAGTATACAAGTGGAGACTGAAGTCCCATCCACTTGTGGTAGGTTAAAATCCCCTAGTGCTTGCAAAGCAAGGCTGACATCCTCCTGTCTCAGTGTCGCACCATTTTCTGGGGTTGTGACAGTGAAGACCGAAGTCCCATCCACTACCACAGGAACTCCCTCTTCTGTTAGTTGAGAGCAGAGGCCAGCAGCACTCTGCTCTGTTGCCAGCTCTTCTGTTGGGTTGCTGTGAGTGGAGACTACAGTCCCATCCCCCGATATCAGCTCAAGGTGCAATTGTGTGCAGAGGCCAGTAGAATTCTGCCCTGCTGCCAGTGATTCAGCTGGGAGTAAAAGCTTTACTACCTCAGCTTGTTGCTGGAGAGAGGGGAAACTGCCCTGGCTCCCTGGAACTCCACAGTTGTTTCCGGTGCTGGGCAGAGGCTGGTAGAACTCTGCCCTGTTGCCAGCACTTCTGCTGGGAACTCCACATCATCCGCTTCGGCTTTAGGGATGGCAATCTCCAGATTTCCTACTGCCGATTCTCTGGCCTGCTGCTGGATAGGTACATTCCTCCATCCAATATCATCCCAAGCAGAAACAGGATCATCAAGGTCAGTCAGCAATTCAGCTTTGGGGATGGCAATCTCCAGATTTTCCACTGCCGATTCTTCAGCCAGGACTTCAGAGTTGTCAACTGGTATTTCCTGATAGTCCCGGGCAAAGGGAGCCCCACCCTGCTGCTGAGCAGAATCTAGCAGCTGTCTCTAGGCGATCTCCAGCTCCCATTCCTGAACGGCCAGAAACTCCAAATATTCCTCTGCCCAGTGGCCTTCCGAGACATTCAGTCTTTGCTCTCTGTGCTCCATGATTTCCTCCAAACGCCACTCCCGATCACTCCCAAAGTCAGGGTCCCTGGACAGCCTCCAATACAACAATCCCAGGCCATCATAATCAAAGCCTTCCGTGAGGCTGTTATCCGCTGACCACAGGCACTCTTTGGCTACATACTAACGGAGGGCTCTGTAGCTCCTGTCCAACCGCATCTCTGCCCGGATCAGCCTGCTTAACTCAGCTGTCCACTCCTGCTTCGGTTGTTCCCCCAATAACTGCATTCATACATCATACTGCGACTAGTACCTTACATAGATGGAGGGGAGAACTTTTCCCTGGTGTTGCTGCTCGAGAGCTAGCACTTTCTTCCAGAGTTTGCAGCGGATAGAATCAGACCATCCCAGCAGGACCTCCTCTGATACTGGTCCTCTATGCTGTATCTGCATCTCTTGCAACCTCCTTCTGAATTCCTCTTCCATGGCGGCTGGTATCTGTACCTCTCCTCTCCTTTCAGTGGGTGCTGCTGTGACTTCTGCTGCTGCAGCTTTTTTTTGATGTAGCCAAGTTGCGTCCACAGCCGCTATAACTAGGGCTATGATCTCCGCTGGAGGGTTAGGACCATAATGTGCCAGTTTTAGTTTAACAGCCCGATCAAAACTTGCCTCTTCAGGTGTCCTGTCTGTTAAGCTAGGCCTTTTCGGTTATGTTGGGTCTTTCGGCTCTATCCATTTTGACTAGTTCTGCGATAATGTCCCTTTTCTTACGGTTGTTGGCCGGTCTGCCCCGGTTCTCCAGTAAGTCCTTGAGGGAAGGGAGCTTTAGCCGTTCATACTGTGCTTCCATTGTCCTGTGTCCTCTTGTAGATGTCCTTCTAGGCTGTGGAATAGGGATGAGCTTCGTGTTCGAGTCGAACCCGAATTGCGAACATTATGGGCCGTTCGCGCCAAATTTGAGTGGCGCGTCATGGCTCATAATTCACTGCGGCATCGCAGTGCATTGCTGGCTGATGATTGGCCAAGCATGCACTATGACCCGCATGCTTTGGCCAATCACAGCGCGCAAAAAAAACAGAGCGGCTTTGACCAATTATGCCTCAGGAGATTTAGTACACGCCTCACACTATATAAGGCCGCCTGGAAGTCGGCCTTGTGTAGCGTTTTGCGGTGTTGGTTAAAGTAAAGAAACAGAGAGAGAGACAGTGTAATTTGATTTGAGTTACATAGAGCAGGCAGGCGAGTCAGTTAGCTGCAGTTACAGTGTGTAGAGGATATATATGCATCCTAGGTGTTGTATATATATTTATACACTGTATTCAGTTTAGCTAGATCCGTTCCTGTTATTCTCTATACTGTGACAGGCAGGCAGGTGATTGTGCTAGCTGCAGTGTTTCACTTAGTGTACTGAGTGCTTTGCATAGCGTTCACCCAAAGCTTACCTGAATACAATTAGTGGTGTTTTAATAATAAAACCACAGGAAGGGAGCTGCATTAATTTCATTTAGTGTACTTCTGTCTTTTGCACAGCGTTCACTTAAAGGAACCTGAATACAATTGGTGGTGTTCTCATAATAAAACCACAGGCAGAGAGCACAGTGTTCATCTAAAACTAACTGAAGACAATTGCTGCTTTTCTCATACTAATACCACAGCAGACAGTTGATTCTGATGCATTATAATCAGTACAGAGATGTATATATATATATATATATATATATATATATATACATACCACCTTTGTGCAGCTACATCTCATTGCAGGCCATTAGTATGTCTGGAAGGCAAATAAGGAGAGGCAGATAGTCATGAGGCAATAAAAGAGGGCAAGCAGGCTCTGTGTCTAGAGGCAACAGTGCTGGTCGTGGACACGGTGCATACTCATCAGCACGTGGCCGTGGGACACGCTTGTCCTTCTTTTCGGCAGCTGGCCATGTTGAGCTGCAACATGCCCAAGACTTGGTAGAGTGGATGACCAAGCCGTCCTCATCCTCCTCATCCTCTCTCACCCAGGCTCAGAGTACTTTGTCTGGCAAAGCAGCTGCCAAAGCTGCCTCTTTCCTCGGCTCAATGGCATCAGTCACTCCTTCCCTAGACCCACCATGGGTCTAGGGAAGGAGTCCCCCAAACTGTTTAACCAGAGTGTTGGGTACATGCTCCAGGAGGATGCCCAGCGTTTTGAAGGCTCCGATGATGGAACCCAGCTAGAGGAAGGCAGTAACGTGAGCCCAGAGAGAGGGGGTAGTAACGTGAGCCCAGAGAGAAGGGGTGCCCAACAAGGACAGCTATCTGGCAGTCATGTTCCCCCAGCTGCAGCATACTGCCAGATTTGCTCCAGTGATGAGGAGGGAAGGGATGATGAGGTCACTGACTCCACGTGGGTGTCTGATAGGAGAGAGGAGGAGGAGGAGGAGGCACATCTCCAACGAGGCATGATGCCTCCAGGGGCCAGCTTAAGGGCAGCACACCGACTGCATCACACCGCAGAGCTCTGCATGTGCAGGGCGCTGCTGTCTCTGCGTGTTATTCCAAAAGTTCTTTGGTGTGGGCCTTTTTTCAGACGTGTGCAGCAGATTGCACTGTTGCCATTTGCAACATATGTCTGAAGCATATCTCGCGTGGCCAAAACATCAGCCGCTTGGGCACCACGTGCTTGACCAGACATATGTCGACCTGCCATGAAGTTCGTTGGCTGGCAAGCGTACCTAAAAGACCCACACCAAAGAACAAAGCGGACCTCTCCTTGCTCTTCATCAGCTGGGATCTCCAACCCCACTATACCTTCAGTCCTCTCTGAAACCTGCACTGAGAGGAATGAAGGTGTGGATTTAGGTGTGTCACAGCCAAGTACACCGACGTCCGATTGTACCAGGCAAATTTCCCTGCCCCAGCTGCTGCACTGCCAAAAGAAGTTCGCTCCCAGCCATCCACATGCCCAGCAGTTGAATGCTAGCTTGGCTAAATTGCTAGCACTTCAACTGCTGCCTTTTCAGTTGGTAGACTCTGCCCCCTTCCGTGAGTTTGTGAAATGTGCGGTTCCTCAGTGGCAGGTTCCCAAACGCCACTTTTTCTCACAGAAAGCGATTCCGGCTCTCTACTGGCATGTGGAAGGCAATGTCTTGGCCTTACTGGACAGGGCGGTCAGCGGTAAGGTGCATATTACCGCTGATTTATGGTCCAACAGGCATGGACAGGGACGTTACCTATCTTTCACGGCACATTGGGTGACTCTGCTGGCAGCTGGGAAAGATGCAGGGCAAGGTGCAGTAGTGTTGGAGGTTGTTCCCCACCACCACGCCTCCAAAATGTTACTACTGGTGATTCTGACACACCTCTCTCCTCCACCCCCTCCTCTTCTTCTTCCTCCATGGCCTCTACCTGTGCTTTGTCCTCGGAACCAGCGGTGCTCCGTAGGCGTTCAAGGGGCTACGCAAGTATGCAGGCAAAAAGATGCCATGCGGTGCTTGAGCTGGTGTGCTTGGGGGACAGGAGCCACACTGGGGCAGAGATTCTGTCAGCTCTTCAGGGGAAGGCTCAGAGGTGGTTGACGTCACGCCAGCTTAAGCCAGGAAAGGTGGTTTGCAACAATGGCACCAACCTCCTCTCCGCCCTCCAACAGGGACAACTGACCCATGTGCCCTGTTTGGCTTACGCCCTTAACTTGGTGGTGCAGCGGTTCTTGGGCAGGTACCCGGGCTTACAAGAGGTCCTGAAACAGGCTAGGAAACTCTGTGGGCATTTCCGCCTGGCATATAATGCCAGTGCTCGGCTGGCTGACCTGCAAAAGGAATACAACCTGCCCAAGAACCGCCTAATCGGTGACATGCCCACCAGGTGGAACTCTACGTTGGCCATGCTGCAGCGGCTGCACACGCAGCAGAGGGCCATCAATGAGTATCTGTTGCAATATGGCACCAGGACAGGGTCAGGGGAGCTTGGATTTTTTCCCCACGCCAGTAGGCCATGATCAGGGATGCATGCACTGTCCTGGCACCATTTGAGGAGGCCACGAGGATGGTGAGCAGTGACAGTGCATGCATCAGTGACACTGTCCCTCTTGTCCACCTGTTGGAGCACACGCTGCGTGGAATAATGGACAGGGCACTTGAGGCAGAACAGAGGCAGGAAGAGGAGGACTTCCTTACCTCTCAATGCCCCCTTTATCCAGACAGTGTTCCTGCTGGCCCGGCTATCACACAGGAAGAGAAGGAGGAGGATTGTGTCAGCATGGAGGTGGAGCCTAGCACTCAGCATCAGCAGCATTCTTCAAGGGATCAATTACAGTCCCAAGACACCCATGGACTTGTACGTGGCTGGGAGGATGTGCCTGCGGATCATGTCGTCCTGAGTGACCCAGAGGACTCCGGACCAAATGCCCCAGCAAACCTACGCTGCATGGCCTCCCTGATTCTGCAAAGCCTGCGGAAGGATCCTCGTATTCGTGCAATCAAGGAGAGGGATCATTACTGGCTGGCAATCCTCCTTTATCCACGTTACAAGGGTAAGATTGCGGACCTTATCTTTTCGTCGCAGAGGGAGCAGAGGATGACGCATCTTTGGGAGGCCTTGCAGAAAGGTCTGTGCAATGCGTTCCCAGAGACTGGGAGGTTACAGATTCCTGGTCCTGGACAACGTGTGGTTGAGGCTTCGGTCAGTCAAATAAGGAGCGGTGGAGAAGGTGGCCATCTGACCGATGCGTTCAGACAATTTTTTAGTACGCAGCCCCATGGTATGATCGGTTCCAGCAACCATCGCCAGCGTCTGGTTTACATGGTGCAGGAATACCTAGGGGCAAGATCAGACTTGGACACCTTTCCCACCGAAAATCCTCTGGGTTACTGGGTCTTGAGGATGGATCACTGGCCAGAGCTTGCACAGTATGCAATTGAGCTACTGGCCTGTCCTGCATCCAGTGCTCTTTCAGAACGCACATTCAGTGCTGCTGGAGGCTTTGTAACCGATCACAGGGTGCGCCTGTCCACCAATTCGGTCGATCGACTGACCTTCATAAAAATGAATCAGTCTTGGATCACCACCAGCTACCAAGCAACTGATGCTGATGTAACCGAATACGTTTTTTTTAAAATGTCAGATGCCTTCAAGACTGCCTATGCTGATGCTGAGTGACTATCCTGTTATGCTGAGTGACTATTTTCTTCCTCCTCAATGATCATGCTGATAGCTTGTAAGAACATTTTTGGTTCTGGGCACCGCCACCAGTGGCTAAGGACCAATTTTTCAGCCCCTGTTTAACAGGGGCGTGTATTTACAATTTTTTTTTTTTTACTTTCAAACATTTTATTTGTATTTCAAGAAGTACAGAAATAACAAAAATAACAAAAGAAAAGTTAACAATATACCTTGGGCCACAGACATTTCTCCAAAGAAGGGTGAGCGATTCTGATCATATGCAAAAAAGATCATAATCATACTACGGTACCAAAAACCCATCAAAGTGTTCAGGCCAAAAAGTGGAAAAGTTTCAGCGACCTGGGGGACCATCCCAGCACCCCTGACGGGAGCTAGCTGTGCCTGGACAGCCTCCCCCAAGGTCCCTAAGTGAGACCAGCATCATAAGTTGGCCAAGAACATTTCCGGAGAGAAAAAGACATGGGCACCTAGCTCGTAAACCTCAAAGTGTGGTCCTTATGACCTATTGGCCAAGAGATAAAAAGGCTATGAATGCAGTCTGTATACAAAAGGTGGCCATGTTACATACTTATAAAAAAAAGAAAAAAGAGGAACATAATAAAAATGAAACTACACAACAAAAACTGGGGCAAAAGACAGACACAGGAGGGGGGAGGGGAACAGAGTAGAAAAATTGGAAAGAGAATAAAGAAGTAGAGCCAATTGACGGGACAAGAACCTGTCATGCACAGTCGATTGGTGATTGTTGGGCTGGTAAACCCGGGTGAAGTGCAACGCCTACATGAAACGCCCATGGCTCCCAAATAGATTCAAACCGTTCTGTGTCGTCGAGCAAAACACTTGTCAATTTTTCCTGGGTCATGATCCACGAGATTTTATTTTTGGCGGCCAAAAAGGAGACTCTAGGTTGTTTCCAGGCCTTAGCTATCGTCAATTTGGCACCCAACAGGATGAAGTGAATCAACTTGCGATTGAATTTGTGAGTCTTGGGAATGAAGGCGTTAAGGAGGGCCACCGCCGGGGTTCTTGGGATCTGGAGACCTGTTACTGAATGGATCAAATTAAATATCCTCTTCCAGAAGGGCCTAATTTTAACACATTCCCACCAGACGTGGGCTATAGACCCCACCGTCTCACAACCTCTAAAGCAGAGTGGATTAGCGGACGGGAACATAAGTGCTAATTTGGCCAGGGTAAGGTACCACCTGGTCATTACTTTGAGACTCGCCTCAATTAGGGAGATATTTTTGATCCCCTTGTAAGCTCTAGAATAGGAAGAAAACCAGGTCTCCAAATCCCAATGTATCTGAAGGTCATTTTCCCAAGCCGTCATGAATGTAGCTTTACAATCCCTCTGGGCCAGTGACTGATATATAACGGAGATTCCACCTCTCTGATCCGTGGCCTGACCACACCATAACTCGTAATCTGTGAAACGAGGTGGAGTGGGTTTTCCTTTCCAAATTTTATAGAGGAAATGTTGAATCTGACTAAACCTGAAGTGCTCTGTAGTCGGGATCTCAAGTTGTCGTTTGCAAAATTTCAGGGTGATTGGACCCGAGGCCGTGAAGAAGTGTCCAATCCTATACAACCCCTTATCCAGCCACCATTTAAATGATTTGATGTCACGTTCGGGTGTAAAGTCCGGGTTGTTGAAGATGTGAGCCAGGGGGCGGAATACAGAGGTTAAGGAAGTCTCAGTTCTTAGTCTGTCCCAGAGGGCGAGGGATTGCGAAAGAATAGGGGAGAGTATAGGGGGACGTTCCTTAGGGAGGATCCATAGTAAAAAATCTAGGGTGTATGTAGGGGCAGCTTGTCTCTCTATTTGTATCCAATCAGGTTTTTCTAATTTTGAATATACTGTGGACAATTGGGCAAGTCTAGCCGCTTGGAAATACCAAAGCAATCTTGGTAGGCCTAACCCACCCTTCTTTTTAAGTCTGAAGAGCGTATCACATGGTAACCGGTGTCCTGTTCCTCCCCAAATGAACTGCGGCACTTTCCTCTGTAATGATTGGAGGTGGTCTTTCCTGATGTTAATCAGTAAAGCTCTAAACAAGTATAACAGTCGTGGAAGGAATGTCATTTTAATGGAGTGTATTCTCCCTAGCCAGGACAAGTCACCCTTGGCCCAATATTTCAGATCAGATTCCAGCTTCTTGTAATTAGGTGGAAAGTTAGCTGAGTACAGCTGTTCAATTTTGGAGGTGAGATTTATCCCCAGGTATTCTAAATAGGTGTCCTTCCAAGAAAAATCGAAATCGCTCTTAAGTGTTGTTACAGTGCTTGGCGGTAGTGAGACGTTAAGGGCATGGGATTTAGCATAGTTAACCCTAAGGCCATAAGCTGACGTGAAGTCTTTTAATGTTTTGCAGAGATTGGGGAGGGACGTGATGGGGGAAGTTAAGAAGAGCAGCATATCGTCCGCAAAAAGGCCGCATTTATGCGTTTGGGTTCCACAGGAGACCTCCTGGATGTTGGGATTAGAGCGTATAGCTGTCGCCAGAGTTTCGATGGCGATAGCGAAAATTAGAGGGGAGAGGGGGCATCCCTGTCTGGTTCCCCTTGAGATGTCAAATATTGAAGAGTAATGTCCTTGAAGGCGAATCATCGCCTTCGGTGTGGAGTATAGGGAGTGAAGAACTCCTAAAAACCTGCTTCCGAAACCCCAGTGCTCCATGAGAGAGAATATGTAGGGCCATTCGATGGAGTCGAATGCCTTATGCAGATCAAGGGATAAAAGCATCCCTTCTTGCTTGGCACCCTCATCCCAGTTCGATTGGAGTAGGGATACAACATCAATGGCCCTCCTAATTTGGTCTGGCCCTTGTCGGCCAGGGATGAACCCTACTTGGTCCTTATGAACATATCGTCCGATGAAGGAGGCCAGACGGTTAGCTAAAATTTTAGTTAGTATCTTAAGGTCATTATTTATGAAGGATATGGGCCTATAGTTCTCCACCTCCTCCGGGCACTTGTTCGGTTTAGGGAGTACTGTTATATAGGCGGTGTTGAGCTGAGGATCTAACGGTGTGCCTTTAGCTTTGGTATTAAAGAATTTTGCCATAAAAGGTGCTAGGGTATCCACAAAGGCCTTGTAATAAGGCACCGAGAGACCATCGGGGCCAGGAGCCGAGCCCCTTTTGAGAGACTTTATGACTTCTTTTATCTCCTCAACCATAAATTCCGCCTCCATAACATCCCTATGATCTTTTGAGAGTTTTGGTATGGGCAGATCCCTAAAGAAGGCAGAGAACCTGTGGCTATCATCAACTTGGGTCGAGCTATACAGTTTGGAATAGAATTCTTGGAAGGCTTTAAGTATTTTATTTGGGTTGGCTGAAAGGGTATGTCCTGTAACCCTGATCTTGGGAAAAGAGTGAGAGCGAAACCGAGGGGTCAACTTGGATGACAACATAGTCCATATTTTATCCTTTTGGTGGTAAAATCTAGCACCACTCTATCAGATGTCCTTCTCCGCTTTAGCAGTTAGGGCCAGATTGAGTTCCAACCTGGTAGCATCCAAGAGATCCGCTAGGGCCTTGGAAGGACACTTTTTGTGTTGGGTTTTCAGGGTATTATATTTATTTTCTAGATTTTTGATATCCAGCAACCTCTCCCTTTTAATACGGGTCGCAATGCCTATTATTTTGCCCCTGATAACTACTTTATGGGCTGCCCACAGAGTTTCTGGGGTGACATCCCCTACATTATTAAGGAGGAAGTATTCCTTCAGGGAATTCTCTATGTCCTTAGAAATGATGGGGTCACTTAGAAGGGATTCATTGAGACGCCAATGCGTCCCTGATGTCTTAGTGATGCTATTGCGCAATGATAGACAAACCAACGAGTGGTCTGACCAAGTGGTATCAATAATGGAAGCTTTGCCTGATGAGGGAATAAGGTTAGGGGGCACCAGGATATGATCTATCCTGGCATAGGATTGGTGGGGGGCAGAAAAGTGGGTGTAATCCCTTTTGGTTGGGTTAAATTCTCTCCAGATGTCGACCAGGCCATGGGCATGAAGGGTTTTTGCTATGTTCAAATTGGCTTTAGTAGGTCGTGTCAGTTGGGTCCCAGGGGGTCTAGACTTGTCAAGTCCTTGGTCAAAGGCGATATTTGAGTCCCCGCCGAAGATAACCTTACCTTCAACAAGGGGGAGTAGGGTTTTGAGAAGCGTTTGAAAAAATTTAGGTTGTCCATTGTTGGGGGCATAGTAGGAGATTATTGAAAATAAGATGCCCTCGATCGAGCCCTTGACAAGTATGTATCTGCCCTCAGGATCTTTGTACATTGAGGAATGGTCAAATTTGCAAGTCTTAGAGAAGAGGACCGCGACCCCTCTAGTTTTGTTTTCTGCATTTGCTATGTAAAAGTTCGGGAAATGAGAGTGGAGGAATTTGGGGTTGTATCAAATAGGGAAATGGGTTTCTTGGAGCAGGACCACATCTAGTTTTAGGGAGCGATAGTGCTCAAAGGCCAATCTCCTTTTCCTGGGGGAGTTTAGCCCCTGAGCATTATGTGTGGCGACCCTAAGGTCCCTACCATTCTGCAGTGGATCAGCCATTGGGACACATGGGTGAAAAGCTGCTGGTGCAAATGTCACTTACCCCTTGATGTCTTCTCCCGACGGTGCTTAAGAGAAGGGGAGGGAGATGTGCGGACCGGGTACTGAAATGTAAGCCTTGAGCGGCCTGTTTACTGGCTCGAAAGAAAAAACTGGTTAGAAAAGGGGAGAGAGAGGGGAACATACAAAAAGGTAAACAACATTTTCCATGAAGATCATAGGCGTCTGGTGAAGAAATAACCCCCCAGAGACCTGAAGAAAGGCGCCGGTGTCCTCTAAGTGAGGGCCGACAACCCATCCCGCAAAGGCAGAAACCTGCTTCGGAAGGATGGGTGGAGGCGCAAGGGTATCACCGCTAACCCCGGCATACAATTGAACCGATATAATAAACTGACACATTATGCGGAAAGTAATAATAATAATGACAATAACAAAACATCTTTCATAAGAAATGTGACAAACTGAAATCTGTCCTAAGATGAAATGTTTCAATAAGCCCTCCCTTACACAGGACCAGTCATATCTATGTTTCTAATAAAAAGTTCCTGGTAGGTATTGGTAAGCCCGCCAAAGGGGGCTGAGCTGGCTTGATAGGAGTCCTCATCTTTAGGATCCAAGTCTCAAGGAACACTCTCGGGCAACTTAAGCTGACCTTACACAGAGAGGTCTGGAAAGTTCCTCCGACCACCTGCGGGCTTTAAAGTGGGATAAACCCAGCTCCAGATACTAGAGCCCTGAACCAAACAACAGTTATGGGAAAAGATGAGGAAAAATGGAAACAATAATAAGTGAATTACCCATTATAAAATATAAAAAAAAAAAAAATTGCAAGCGAACAAACAGAAGGTGGCCTGTCTGGCCACGGATCGGAATAGGAGCTCCGAGCCCCTTCAACCTCAGAGACTACAGTCCCGAGTGACGTGCCCAAAGGATGGGGCAGTAATGAGAAAAAACCTGGAAGGCCATTTTATGGAGGTCTACTGTCCTTGGACTTTTTGGTCTTACCTGAGACCCATAGGGGGGAAACTGGACTAGTCGGGGGAGGCCGCTTGGTTGAGATTGCTGAGGCTGCAGATACATCCATAGGTGCTTCTTGGGATATCAATTTGAGATGAAGGAGAAGTCTCTCACCTTCCGGTAAGGTGGAAAAAGCATAAGATTTGCCCTGGATAGCGAATTTCACTGCGAGGGGGAAGGCCCAACGGTACTTAATATCCTGTCGCGAGAGGACTGACAGCAGTGGTTTAAGAGCTCGCCTCTTTTGAATGGTAGCAGGGGAGAAGTCAGCAAAGATTTGAATTTGGTGACCCTGGTAGGAGACCTGTTGCTGGAGTCTGGATTGTTTCATTACTTCCTCTTTGACAGCGTAGAAGTGTGGTTTCACAATGACATCCCTAGGTGAGCCGTCCTTTCTAGGGGGACCGAGGGCCATGTGAGCTCTGTCTAACTCCAGACGGTGATTCATGATGTTAGGTAATAACTCCTTAATAAGGTCCTGAACTGTAGTGGGGACATCCATGATGGTCTCAGGGAGACCTCTGATCCTAAGGTTGTACCTCCTGGACCTGTTTCGAGGTCGTCGATCCTGGAAAGGGCAGTGTCCAGTTGATCCTGCAGGGTCTGGATATGAGCTGCATTTTGGTTGGTGCGGGAGACAGTGATATCAAGTTTACTCTCTATTGCCTCCATTCTGGAACCCAGATTGGCAAAGTCAGATTTTATGTCTCTCGTTATCCGTTATCTGGGCCGCTGTGTTAGCTAGTCCCCTTTCCAGGAGGGCTGACAGTTTGAGAAAATGGTCTCCCTGCGGGGTGAAAAAGTACTGGTCAGGCATGCTGGGGGAGGGGGTAGCGTGCAGGGACGAGCTAGCAGGCCCTGCAGGAGAAAGGGCATAGTCCTCCATGGTGCGGCCTATGAGGGATTCAGTGGAGGCCGGGGAAGGTATTGCTGAAGTCCCTGTGTCACTTGGGAATAGGTGAGAGTAGCGGGGGCGATCACTTGCCTTAGTTCTGTCTTCCTATCCCCGGAGACCGCGTGTGGCTGTGTGGAAGTTTGTGCTGCGGCCATCTTGGTACACCCGTCTCCTCCAGACTTATCGAATTCCGGCCCGAGATCACGTCTGGCAGACGGTCCAGACATCCAGGGGTGTTCCTGATGGGTTCCCCGTAGCTGAGAGGGGAAGATTGGACTGCGATGGCCTGATGTGTATCCGCTGTGTCGATCGCGGGGTAGGGGTGATGCAAAGCTCCCGGCTTAAGCTGCCATTACGGAGCACCCGCGCATGCGCCTGTATTTACAATTTTTGATGCAATACTTTGCAGCAGGGCTCATTGCTGCACTCCAACTACAGTATCTGTGAGGAGTTGCAGTGTTGTGGCACCAGCACCAGTGCCTAAGGCCCAATTTTTCAGCCCCTGTTTAACAGGGGCGTGTAAATAAAAATTTTGATGCAATACTTTGCAGCAGGGCTCATTCCTGCGCTTCTAATAGAGTATCTGTGAGGAGTTGCAGTGTTGTGGCACCAGCACCAGTGCCTAAGGCCCAATTTGTCTGCCCCTGTTTAACAGGGGCGTGTAATTACAATTTTTGATGCAATACTTTGCAGCAGAGCTCATTGCTGCGCTCCAAGTACAGTACCTGTGAGGGGTTGCAGTGTTGTGGCACCAGTGCCTAAGGCCCAATTTTTATGCCCCGGTTCAACAGGGGCATGTAATTACAATTCTTGATCTAATAATTCGCAGCAGGGCCCATTCCTGCGCCCACCAAGAGTAACTGTGAGGGCTTACAGTGTTGTGGCAACACCACCACCACCACCACCAAAGGCTCAATTTTTCTGCCCCTGTTCAACAGGGGCATGTAATTACAATTCTTGATCTAATATTTCACAGCTGGGCCCATTCCTGCGCCCACCAAGAGTAACTGTGAGGACTTACAGTGTTGTGGCATCAGCACCACCACCAAAGGCCCAATTTTTCCTACCACTGTTCAACAATGGCATGTAATTACAATTCTTGATGTAATAGCTCACAGCAGGGCATTCCAGCGCCCATCAAGAGTAACTGTGAGGGCTTACAGTGTTGTGGCAACACCAACACCTAATGGCCAAATTTCTGCAGAGTATATACGGCAGGCCCCTACTTTCAAACATCCAACTTACAAACGACTCCTACTTGCAAACGGAAGGAGACAACAGGAAGTGAGAGGAAATCTACCCCTAGGAACGGAAATTCTCTCCTGTAAGAGTTAATATGGGAAAAAGGTGTCTCCTCTCCACTGATGCTTTATCACCAATCCTTGTTTCAATAAAAAAAAAAACATTTTCAAAAAACATTTGTCATTGGGATGGAAAGTGAGGTGAAATGTTCTGAACAGGTGCACACTGCACAGACAGCAAAGCAAATGTTACAGGGGTGATAACCCTTCCCTATGTTTTCCAAAAAGCTTAAAAATAGATTTTTGGCTGGAGCTACACTCAAAAAATGTACCTGTTCCAAATTACAAACAGATTCTACTTAAGAACAAACCTACAGTCCCTGTCTTGTTTGCACCGCCTGTATACTGCTGAGTATATAGGGCCTTTTTTAATTTGGGTGCAGGGTTCCCCTTAATATCCATACAAGACCCAAAGGGGCTGGTAGTGGGCTGGGGGGGGGGGTAGCCATGCCATTTTTCTCAATGATTTTCATCCATATTGACGGGACCAGACACTACATTAAAGCCGCAAGCAGTTTTAAAATACTTTTTTTCCTTTAGAAATGTCAATTTGTGCAGGGACAGTTCTAAACACAGGAAACACGTGCCACATCACAGGCATACTTTAGACCCCCCCCCCCCCCCCGGGATGATATTTAAAGGAATATTTAACTTTTTTTTTTTCACTTTAAGCATCATTAAAATCACTGCTCCTGAAAAAACGGACCGTTTTTAAAACTTTTTTTTGCATTGATACATGTCCCCTGGGGCAGGGCCCGGGTCCCCAAACCTTTTTTAGGACAATAACTTGCATATTAGCCTTTATAATTAGCACTTTTGATTTCGAACGTTCGAGTCCATTGTGTTTAATAGGGTTCTAAAGTTTGCGCAAACTTTCAGTCCGTTCGCAGGTTCTGGTGCAAACCGATCCGGGGGGTGTTCGGCTCATCCCTACTGTGGAATCATCCCACTGCTTGCCAACAATTGTAACGGCACCCCAAGGATGAGAGGGTTTACAGCCGTTTAGAATATTCCTTTCCTGAACACAAGGCAGCTACCGACACTCCAGTCAGGCGAACAAGACCCATATTAATAATAATCCCCCAAATACGAGACAACGCTCTGTATGAGGTTCAAGCAGGGATGACAATCTTTATTGAAAAGACCACAAGTTTTATACACATGTAGCGCCTTCCCCTCTTCTCTCTCCGTGCGACTCACACTGTCTCTTGTCTAGGGGTATCTGATGGGGGAGAGAGAGAGAGCGGGTGGGCTACGCCTAGCCTCCACCACTTGGGAATACCTGTGGTATCAGCAATGTCTTGTTTACCTTCGGGTCTGTGTTGTGCACCCGGATCCTCCCTCCAAGAGTCACCGTGAACTTCGTCCGCCAGGAAGTGAGCCTCACACCATTAAAGTCCAAAACTCCTTTATTAGAACACACCATACAGGGACTTCCTTGATAGATAGAACAGAAAAGGAGGTGTGAGTGTGAATAGGCCCAGACACAAATTCGGTCCTCCACTCTCCTCCTGGAGAGTGGCCTATGGTCTCCGCACGAGGTGAAGGGGATCCTTTTGGACGGTCTCCGACAAGAGACTCACCCGTCACTGGCAGTCTGCTGCACCGGGTCTTCGAGTGAGGAGCTCTCCCCGGTCCATTGCGTCTTACTCAGATTCAGGCCTCCATCCCCGAAGTGCCTTAGGACCCTTCCCTCGCGGAACTCAGTGTTGGGCACTGAGCTCCGGACCTTCTTGTAAGTACCTCACCCCAGGACTGAAGGTGCCTGAGGTGGAACACGATCTCCGTTGGTCCCCTAGGCCGAGGCCTCCTAGGGGACGAGCACGAACCCACGTCCGCAAGCTGAAGGTGCTTGGGACGAAGACCCCGTGACCAAGATGGCTGGCCCCCTTTATACCCTCCCCCAGCAAGCACGGCGGGTTCCCTGCCCCACCATACCGCTGCCGAGAGAGAACAAAAAGGGCCTCCGCACACAGTGATATTCGTCCCTCCGGTCACAGTGACAGCGCCACCTCGTGGACCACAGGGAACATAGCACTGATGTCACAGCCAGATTCAAAAAATGCACCCGGGAAAGTAAGTACCCGCTACACATTCCCCCCTGTCTTTTGACACTGGACCCCAGTGTCTGGAGTGAATCACGCCCTCAACGGCTGACATAATCCAATCCAGAAACCAACTAACAATTTGAAAAACCAAAAGTTTTTAGGAAACTATCCTAACGGAGAAGTTGTGTCTGACCCCCTGCAACAAAAGAGGAGTGAAAGACAACATTTAAAACATTATACTTTTCCCTCCCATCCTAACTAAGAACCACCCCAGGTTCCATAATCTTGCCGGGACGCTCTCCTGCAGAGGGAAGAGAAAAGAAACAATAAAACCCTGACACATGTGTATGTGTGAGAGAAAAAGAAACTCCTCCGAAGAGAAATATCTTTTCCTCCAGTGTGAGTGTGTACAATGTGTAACGTTGCACGAGACTGCCACCTGGTGACAGCCTCGCGGTAACTGCACCCGTTGAACCATCTTCTCTTTTCTTGCTGCTTGACTCCAGGCCCTATCTACCCCAAAGTCTGCAACTTCTCACCGGAGAGGAAAGAAAAACAACAACTGGAACAGTTCTTCCTCGGAATGACACAAGCACCCCTCTTCTGGGGCAAACACTGATGATGGCACCAGCAAGAAAGTCAAACAGCAAAGTTCAGGGGGTGCAAAGTCCTTTCAAAAAGCAAACAAATGGAGTCTCTTTCTCCTCAGAGGTAGAATCGGGGATGCGGCAGAACAATCGTTTTTAGATGCCGATCCATGGTCTCCAAATGGTACTCCACATCCTCACCTTCTTTGCGTCGGATCAACACCTTATCCGCATGGATGTGTCTTCCCCTCATGCACTCTGCCTTGCAGTCTTTGAACCGCTGAGATGTCTTTGGAGAGCATGTCAAATACCTGCGGGCGTGTGGGACCTTAAGGTGGGTCCACACAAAGTCATTATACCAGCGCTCTCGGTACACCTCCACTTCGTAGAGTAACTCCTTGGGAAGGTACGGATATTCCCACCCGTAGTCAGCAGCAACTTTCTGGCAGAAGAGTCTCTGAAGCCTTGACAGCGGAGGCATTGTGGCTTTGTCCCCTTCGCCGGGTAGAACTATAGAGTCCGGATGGCGAGGGGCCTTAACCACTTCTGGTTGGGGCATAGGTGCCCGTAGTATCAACCTCTGCTCCCCAGTACCTGATGCAGGCGGCACCGGAGATGTAGATGTGGGCTGGGGACAGGACCCGTGTTCAGGCGCTGGTGCCTCCACCCGGGGTATACTCTCCCCCGTGGACATGGGTGAATCTTGAGGCCTTCGGAATGAAGCTAGCGGTACTTTGTCCCAGCCCTTCTCTGTAAACAGTTCGTCATTAGCGGTGTCATCTCCCATATCAGAGAGCGACTCCAGATTCGAGGTATCACACTCCTACGCGGGTATGTAGCCCGTTGTAGAGACGGAGCTAACACCTCCCGCAGGCGTACTGGGCCATGCCTTCCCGGCACCTCCGCCCATGCACCAAGTCTCTTTGCCTGGCTCACCTCGGCCTTTACTTGAAGCGGGACGTCCGGAACACTCGTCAACGGATCCGTCTAGGCCTGGCGTAAGCTGGCGAGATGGTCCGCCACCACCACTGGTCGGGGCCACCATGCTGGTTCTCTTCTTCGGTGGCGGACGCTGTGAGACAGTGGTGACCGAGTCAGCATCCTCGGATTTCTCCCGTTGAGTTTTAACGACCTCCTCCTCGGTCGCCGCAGTGTGCGCTGGGATGGCTTTTACAGCAGTAATTCCTCCTCTGCGAGTAGTGTTACCTGAAGCCCGGCCTGGGTAGATGGTTCTCGGCCTTTCAACTACCGGATCCACCTCGAACAGAAACTCCCCACAGGCCTCACATTGTCCGAAGGGCTTCAGGTGGCACACCAGTCCCGAGCACCCGGGACAAATTACACCCAGGGCCTCAACGTCCATGCACGAATACAGGGCGAATCGACCCCTTGGCTTCAGCCGGATCCCGGTATCCGTTATCGGAGCAGCAGCAGTCATCGTGGTAGTAGCAGGGTGAACTGGAATCCATGAAGTATGTCCAAACATGGTGACTTGTTGCTGGTCCATCGCACACTGCAGAGTTTTCACGCCAATGTCCCACGTGTAGCCCTCTCACGTATTGGACTCCTCCCCTTTGCTCCAGTTCGCGGGCTTTTCACTTTCTTTGGTTGAGCCACGCCCACGAACTAAGCGGCGGGGGTTGTGTCTGTTGGCGCAGTGCAATTAGAAACCCCCACGTGTAGTACCTCACATGGCTGGGCCTCCCCCCGTTCACCGCTCTTCCTGCGCGGGCCTTTCCCTTGTCTAGGGTCAATTCCACGACTTCGAGCAGGGCTGCACTTTGGCCTATTCAGTTAACTCATCCAGCAGACTTGTTCCATACTGTGATGCACAACACAATCCCGGACTCGAGCCCCCACGTGTAGCGCCTTCCCCTCTTCTCTCTCCGTGCGACTCGCACTGTCTCTTGTCTAGGGGTATCTGATGGGGGAGAGAGAGAGAGCGGGTGGGCTACGCCTAGCCTCCACCACTTGGGAATACCTGTGGTATCAGCAATGTCTTGTTTACCTTCGGGTCTGTGTTGTGCACCCGGATCCTCCCTCCAAGAGTCACCGTGAACTTCGTCCGCCAGGAAGTGAGCCTCACACCATTAAAGTCCAAAACTCCTTTATTAGAACACACCATACAGGGACTTCCTTGATAGATAGAACAGAAAAGGAGGTGTGAGTGTGAATAGGCCCAGACACAAATTCGGTCCTCCACTCTCCTCCTGGAGAGTGGCCTATGGTCTCCGCACGAGGTGAAGGGGATCCTTTTGGACGGTCTCCGACAAGAGACTCACCCGTCACCGGCAGTCTGCTGCACCGGGTCTTCGAGTGAGGAGCTCTCCCCGGTCCATTGCGTCTTACTCAGATTCAGGCCTCCATCCCCGAAGTGCCTTAGGACCCTTCCCTCGCGGAACTCAGTGTTGGGCACTGAGCTCCGGACCTTCTTGTAAGTACCTCACCCCAGGACTGAAGGTGCCTGAGGTGGAACACGATCTCCGTTGGTCCCCTAGGCCGAGGCCTCCTAGGGGACGAGCACGAACCCACGTCCGCAAGCTGAAGGTGCTTGGGACGAAGACCCCGTGACCAAGATGGCTGGCCCCCTTTATACCCTCCCCCAGCAAGCACGGCGGGTTCCCTGCCCCACCATACCGCTGCCGAGAGAGAACAAAAAGGGCCTCCGCACACAGTGATATTCGTCCCTCCGGTCACAGTGACAGCGCCACCTCGTGGACCACAGGGAACATAGCACTGATGTCACAGCCAGATTCAAAAAATGCACCCGGGAAAGTAAGTACCCGCTACACATTCCCCCCTGTCTTTTGACACTGGACCCCAGTGTCTGGAGTGAATCACGCCCTCAACGGCTGACATAATCCAATCCAGAAACCAACTAACAATTTGAAAAACCAAAAGTTTTTAGGAAACTATCCTAACGGAGAAGTTGTGTCTGACCCCCTGCAACAAAAGAGGAGTGAAAGACAACATTTAAAACATTATACTTTTCCCTCCCATCCTAACTAAGAACCACCCCAGGTTCCATAATCTTGCCGGGACGCTCTCCTGCAGAGGGAAGAGAAAAGAAACAATAAAACCCTGACACATGTGTATGTGTGAGAGAAAAAGAAACTCCTCCGAAGAGAAATATCTTTTCCTCCAGTGTGAGTGTGTACAATGTGTAACGTTGCACGAGACTGCCACCTGGTGACAGCCTCGCGGTAACTGCACCCGTTGAACCATCTTCTCTTTTCTTGCTGCTTGACTCCAGGCCCTATCTACCCCAAAGTCTGCAACTTCTCACCGGAGAGGAAAGAAAAACAACAACTGGAACAGTTCTTCCTCGGAATGACACAAGCACCCCTCTTCTGGGGCAAACACTGATGATGGCACCAGCAAGAAAGTCAAACAGCAAAGTTCAGGGGGTGCAAAGTCCTTTCAAAAAGCAAACAAATGGAGTCTCTTTCTCCTCAGAGGTAGAATCGGGGATGCGGCAGAACAATCGTTTTTAGATGCCGATCCATGGTCTCCAAATGGTACTCCACATCCTCACCTTCTTTGCGTCGGATCAACACCTTATCCGCATGGATGTGTCTTCCCCTCATGCACTCTGCCTTGCAGTCTTTGAACCGCTGAGATGTCTTTGGAGAGCATGTCAAATACCTGCGGGCATGTGGGACCTTAAGGTGGGTCCACACGAAGTCATTATACCAGCGCTCTCGGTACACCTCCACTTCGTAGAGTAACTCCTTGGGAAGGTACGGATATTCCCACCCGTAGTCAGCAGCAACTTTCTGGCAGAAGAGTCTCTGAAGCCTTGACAGCGGAGGCATTGTGGCTTTGTCCCCTTCGCCGGGTAGAACTATAGAGTCCGGATGGCGAGGGGCCTTAACCACTTCTGGTTGGGGCATAGGTGCCCGTAGTATCAACCTCTGCTCCCCAGTACCTGATGCAGGCGGCACCGGAGATGTAGATGTGGGCTGGGGACAGGACCCGTGTTCAGGCGCTGGTGCCTCCACCCGGGTTATACTCTCCCCCGTGGACATGGGTGAATCTTGAGGCCTTCGGAATGAAGCTAGCGGTACTTTGTCCCAGCCCTTCTCTGTAAACAGTTCGTCATTAGCGGTGTCATCTCCCATATCAGAGAGCGACTCCAGATCCGAGGTATCACACTCCTCCGCGGGTATGTAGCCCGTTGTAGAGACGGAGCTAACACCTCCCGCAGGCGTACTGGGCCATGCCTTCCCGGCACCTCCGCCCATGCACCAAGTCTCTTTGCCTGGCTCACCTCGGCCTTTACTTGAAGCGGGACGTCCGGAACACTCGTCAACGGATCCGTCTAGGCCTGGCGTAAGCTGGCGAGATGGTCCGCCACCACCACTGGTCGGGGCCACCATGCTGGTTCTCTTCTTCGGTGGCGGACGCTGTGAGACAGTGGTGACCGAGTCAGCATCCTCGGATTTCTCCCGTTGAGTTTTAACGACCTCCTCCTCGGTCGCCGCAGTGTGCGCTGGGATGGCTTTTACAGCAGTAATTCCTCCTCTGCGAGTAGTGTTACCTGAAGCCCGGCCTGGGTAGATGGTTCTCGGCCTTTCAACTACCGGATCCACCTCGAACAGAAACTCCCCACAGGCCTCACATTGTCCGAAGGGCTTCAGGTGGCACACCAGTCCCGAGCACCCGGGACAAATTACACCCAGGGCCTCAACGTCCATGCACGAATACAGGGCGAATCGACCCCTTGGCTTCAGCCGGATCCCGGTATCCGTTATCGGAGCAGCAGCAGTCATCGTGGTAGTAGCAGGGTGAACTGGAATCCATGAAGTATGTCCAAACATGGTGACTTGTTGCTGGTCCATCGCACACTGCAGAGTTTTCACGCCAATGTCCCACGTGTAGCCCTCTCACGTATTGGACTCCTCCCCTTTGCTCCAGTTTGCGGGCTTTTCACTTTCTTTGGTTGAGCCACGCCCACAAACTAAGCGGCGGGGGTTGTGTCTGTTGGCGCAGTGCAATTAGAAACCCCCACGTGTAGTACCTCACATGGCTGGGCCTCCCCCCGTTCACCGCTCTTCCTGCGCGGGCCTTTCCCTTGTCTAGGGTCAATTCCACGACTTCGAGCAGGGCTGCACTTTGGCCTATTCAGTTAACTCATCCAGCAGACTTGTTCCATACTGTGATGCACAACACAATCCCGGACTCGAGCCCCCACGTGTAGCGCCTTCCCCTCTTCTCTCTCCGTGCGACTCGCACTGTCTCTTGTCTAGGGGTATCTGATGGGGGAGAGAGAGAGAGCGGGTGGGCTACGCCTAGCCTCCACCACTTGGGAATACCTGTGGTATCAGCAATGTCTTGTTTACCTTCGGGTCTGTGCTGTGCACCCGGATCCTCCCTCCAAGAGTCACCGTGAACTTCGTCCGCCAGGAAGTGAGCCTCACACCATTAAAGTCCAACACTCCTTTATTAGAACACACCATACAGGGACTTCCTTGATAGATAGAACAGAAAAGGAGGTGTGAGTGTGAATAGGCCCAGACACAAATTCGGTCCTCCACTCTCCTCCTGGAGAGTGGGCTATGGTCTCCGCACGAGGTGAAGGGGATCCTTCTGGACGGTCTCCAACAAGAGACTCACCCGTCACCGGCAGTCTGCTGCACCGGGTCTTCGAGTGAGGAGCTCTCCCCGGTCCATTGCGTCTTACTCAGATTCAGGCCTCCATCCCCGAAGTGCCTTAGGACCCTTCCCTCGCGGAACTCAGTGTTGGGCACTGAGCTCCGGACCTTCTTGTAAGTACCTCACCCCAGGACTGAAGGTGCCTGAGGTGGAACACGATCTCCGTTGGTCCCCTAGGCCGAGGCCTCCTAGGGGACGAGCACGAACCCACGTCTGCAAGCTGAAGGTGCTTGGGACGAAGACCCCGTGACCAAGATGGCTGGCCCCCTTTATACCCTCCCCCAGCAAGCACGGCGGGTTCCCCGCCCCACCATACCGCTGCCGAGAGAGAACAAAAAGGGCCTCCGCACACAGTGATATTCGTCCCTCCGGTCACAGTGACAGCGCCACCTCGTGGACCACAGGGAACATAGCACTGATGTCACAGCCAGATTCAAAAAATGCACCCGGGAAAGTAAGTACCCGCTACACACAGTTAAAAGAGGAGGTGCATCATATTTCTCTGGAAATACACCTGTGACCAGACCTAATTAACATGCTAATTACCTAATGCTTTTAAGCAGCCTGGCTCAGAGACATTTAGGCTAGACATGCCTTGTAGCTCAGAAGACACAATCAACATTAACACACAGAACTCCTTCCCATAATAGCAGAGTTAATTACCACAAGCCACAATGAAAAGACCCTTAGAAGCTATCCTAGACCCATTTGCATTACAACAGACAGGTGGCTGGGGTGATGACATTAATATAGTTAAGCAATAGACGGTCGGCCTGTTACATTAACCACTTGCCGCCCACCCTATAGCGGATTGACGTCGGCAAAGTGGTTGCAAAATCCTGACAGGACGTCATATGACGTCCTCAGGATTTTGAGCCGCTGCGTGCCCCCGGGGGCACGCATCGCGGCGATCGTTGCTGCGGGGTGTCAGTCTGACACCCCGCAACTCCGATCTAGGTAAAGAGTCTCCGACGGAGACTCTTTACCACGTGATCAGCCGTGTCCAATCACGGCTGATCACAGTGTAAACAGGAAAAGCCGGTCATCAGCTTTTCCTCACTCGCGTCTGTCAGACGCGAGTAGAGGAGAGCCGATCGGCTGCTCCTCTGACAGGGGGGGTTTGTGCTGATCGATTATCAGCACAGCCCCCCCCGAGGATGCCCCTACTGGACCACCGGGGATGCCACTGGACCACCAGGGATGCCACTGGACCACCAGGGATGCCAGCACCAGGTATGCCACCCTAGACCACAAGGGATGCCAGTTAGTGCCCCCTAATGGATGCCAATCAGTGCCCACAATGGATGCCAATCAGTGCCCACAATGGGCATCACTGATTGGCAGGCATTTTTGTTTGGCACTGATTGGCATTCATTACAGTACATCAGTGCCGCCTATCAGTGCCCACCCGTGCCACCTATCAGTGCCCATCCATGCCCATCCATGCCACCTATCAGTGCCCATCCATGCCCATCTGTGCCGCCTATCAGTGCCCATCCGTGCCGCCTATCAGTGCCCATCCGTGTCGCCTATCAGTACCCATCCGTGCCGCCTATCAGTGCCCATTCGTGCCGCCTATCAGTGCCCATACGTGCCGCCTATCAGCGCCCATACGTGCCGCCTATCCGTGCCCATCTGTGCCGCCTATCCGTGCCCATCTGTGCCGCCTATCCGTGCCCATCCGTGCCGATTATCCGTTCCACCTATCAGTGCCGCATATTAGTGCCCATCATCAGTGCCCATCAATGCCACCTCATCAGTGCCACCTCATTGGTGCCACCTCAGCGGTGCCCGTCAGTGCAGCCCCATCAGTGAAGGAGAAAACTTACTTATTTAAAAAGTTTTGTAACTGAAACAAAAAAATACTTTTTTTTTCAAAATTTTTGGTCTTTTTTTATTTTTTTTGGCAGAAAATAAAAATCCCAGAGGTGATCAAATACCACCAAAAGAAAGCTCTATTTGTGGGGAAAAAATTATAAAAATTTCGTTTGGGTACAGTGTAGCACGACACGTGCAATTGTCATTCAAAGTGCAACAGCGCAGAAAGCTGAAAATTGGTCTGGGCAGGAAGGCGTTTAAATGCCCAGTATGGAAGTGGTTAAACTTCCTGGAATGCCCAAATAACATCTTCATATTTCTTGAGAGATATTGTTAATGAATATTACTGTCCCATTTTAAGTAATCCAAGACATATTCTTAACCACTTCCCGCCCCGTCAATAGCAAATTGACGTCCGGGAAGTGGTTGCATTATCCACACTGGACGTCTATTGACATCCTGCAGGATAATGCCTTGCACGCGCCCGCGGGGGCGCGCAGCGCGGTGATCGGGGACGGCGTGTGTCCCTCGGACACAGTGCTTCCCCGATCACGGTAAACAGCCAATTTCATTGGCTGTTTACCATCTGATCGGCTGTGTCAAAGTCACAGCCAATCACATGTCACAACAGACTCGGCGGCGCGCTCCGTGCGCGCCGCCAGAGGCTTGCAGAGCGGGGATCGGGGAAGGCGAGTGTCCCTTGGACACAGCGCGTCCCCGATCAGGGTAAACAGCCAATGAATTGGCTGTTTACCACGTGACCGGCTGTGTCCAATCACAGCCGGTCACAAATGTAAACAAACCGCAGGAGTTACTACCTGATCCCTGCTCTCTCCTCACACACCGATCTGTGAGGAGAGAGCAGAGATCAGTAAGTTAGCTCAGTGTAGTTTGTCTACATTCTTTTACAGTGCACAACACGCCCCCCCCCCAATAAAGAGGACCTGTCACACAGCCCAGCACATCAATCAGCCCAGCCAATCAGCTCATCTGTCAATCAATCAATCAGCCCATCTCTCAATCAATCAGCCCATCTGTCAATCAATCAATCAGCCCATCTGTCAATCAATCAGCCCACCTGTCAATCAATCAGCCCATCTGTCAATCAATCAGCCCATCTGTCAATCAATCAATCATCCCACCTGTCAATCAATCAATCAGCCCATCTGTCAATCATCTGTCACAGGCCCACCTCCATTGGTACCGCCATTGGTACCGCCACACAGGCTACCAGTACCGCCATCTGTACCACTACCAGTACCGCCACCAGTACCGCCACTAGTACCGCCATCAGGCCCAGCATCTATACTGCCACACAGGCCCGCTACCAGTATCACCACTAGTGCCGCCATCGGTACCACCACCAGTACCACCACCCGTACCACCGTCGGTAGTGCCACCACCACCTGTACCACCACCTGTGCCGCCATCGGTACCATCACCACCCGTACCACTATCGGTACCACCACCACCCATACCGCCATCGCTACCACCACCACCCGTACCGCCACCTGTACCGCCATCGGTACTGCCACCACCACCACCCGTACCGCCATCGGTACCACCACCACCCATACCGCCATTGGTACCACCACCACCCATACCGCCATCGCTACCACCACCACCACCCGTACCGCCACCTGTACCGCCATCGGTACCACCACCACCACCACCCGTACCGCCATTGGTACCACCACCACCTGTACCGCCATTGGTACCACCAACACCCATACCGCCATCGGTACCACCACACAGGCCCACCACTAATACCTCCATCGGTACTACCACACAGACCGCCACCACTACCACCAGCAGTACCATTACACAGGCCCACCAATAAGCACTGCCATAATGTCCCAAAGGGCTTACACATCTGAGGAGGCATATGCCATTCTTGCCATGTTGGATGATGAGAGCAACGGGGAGCTCCCATTATCCAATTCTGGTTCGGAATACGAGCCAGTGGAGGATAGTGGCTCAGAGTCCGAGTCCCCGGAGGAAACCGTCCCTCCCAAAAGAATGCGATCAGCACCAAGATCAGCACCAAGATCAGCACCAAGATCAGGAGAACTGCCCACCACCAGCAGCGCCATACCCCAGGAAGAGGAGCCCAGTACAAGTAATGGAAATGCATGCCCAACCCGAAGAATCCAGCCCCAGTCCTACCTTCCCGATGCCCTATCAAACCCCTATTGGTTGCCTGCCAACTCAGGATCCACTATCATCCCCCCTTTCACAGCACAGCCAGGTGTGCAGCCCGACACTACAAATTTTTCTAAATTTGATTATTTTTGTTTATTTTTCCCACAAGATTTGCTGCAGAATATAGTGGATCAAACGAATCTGTATGCATCCCAATTTATTGCTGCCAACCCCGATTCTTCCTACGCCCGCATGTTCCAGTGGCGGCATCTAACATTGGACGAATTTAAATTATTTTTGGGCCTTATGTTTAATATGAGGCTTACAAAAAAGAACGAAGTCCACGCATATTGGTCCAAACGCCCCATCCAACACATGCCCATATATTCCGCTGTCATGTCCAGGAAAAGATACGACATGATTATGTGCTTTCTCCACTTCAATGACAATTCACAGTGCCCTCCCCGAGATCATCCCAACTACGACAAATTGTACAAGATACGCCCCCTAATCAATGCCTTTTCCCAGCGATTTGAAGAAGTTTTCATCCCATACCAAAATATTTGTGTGGACGAGTCCCTCGTACATTTCACCGGCCGACTGCAGTTCAAGCAGTACATACCAAGCAAGAGAGCCAGGTATGGGTTAAAATTAAATAAATTATGTGATCGAGCCACTGGATACGTCTTCAAATTCAGGATCTACGAAGGCAAAGACTCCCAGCTCCAGCCCCGTGATTGCCCCACATATATTGGAACCAGTGGGAAAATTGTCTGGGAGTTGGCATACCCCCTGTTCGGAAAAGGTTACCATTTATATGTTGACAATTATTATACCAGCCTGCCCATTTTTCGCCACCTTTACAGTAAGCAAACCCCGGCCTGTGGTACCTTAAAAAAAAAAAAACGGAAGGGATTCCCACAAAATTCATTGACCAAAAAATTGCGACCTGGAGAATCGGCATTCATGAGGAACGAGGAGGTGTTGGCCATGAAGTGGAGGGACAAGAAAGATGTCCACATCCTCTCTACGATCCACAATGACACCATGGTGGAGATCCCAAGAAGACGCGGCCCCATTGTAAAGCCTGAATGTGTCCATGACTACAATTTGTACATGGGGGGGGTGGATTTAAACGACCAGATGCTACAGCCCTACTTATCAACAAGAAAGTCCCGTTATTGGCACAAAAAAGTTGCGTTTCACCTGTTTCACATGGCCCTTTTTAATTCGTTTGTCTGCTACCAAAAAGCAACTCAAAATCACCAACTCCACTACCTCCAATATATCGAAGATATCATCGATGCCCTCATTTACCAACAAGATCCCACCCCAGGAAGCATTCGCTCTGATAGTGTGAGTCGGCTTCACGAGCGACACTATCCCTTTAGCATCCCCCTCACAGAATCTGGAAGAAGACGCCAAAAGAAATGCTGTGTATGCAGCAGAGGAGGAGTAAGAAGAGACACCAGCTATTATTGTCCCGATTGTCCCTCCCAACCTGGCCTGTGCATCGGAAATTGCTTCAAAAATTATCATACATCCATTAGTTTCCCTTATTATTAACAGACTGCCATTTCCCCATTTGCCTGCTACCATGTTACTAACTACCTTCCATGTTAATTAACTGACCCTGGCCTGTTTACCGATGATGTCTTTGCTTGCCGATTTAAACCACGTTTCTGACCTCCACGTGCACCAACCTCAGCCTGTTTACCGACGATGCCTCTGCCTGCAGATTTAAACCACGTTTCTGACTTTCACGTGTACCGACCTTGGCCTGTTAATCGACCATGTTTTTGCCTGCCACTTGGACTGATCTTTTGGCCATCTACTTTTAGTACACAGGGGTCTCACATATGTGAGGGGCTTCAGAATAGCGTTCTGAGTAGAGAAAAACAGTTTTTCGTTTTCTGTGCTCCAAGAACAGGGTCTGGTTGCCCGGAGGCTTCAAAGCGATTTGGGTGGGAGAAGCCTCTACCCCTGTCCCGCTGGCCCTAAGCTTGATGGTCCTTCCTGCTGCCTGGACCAATACTTTGGCTGTGCTGACCATATTACTGCCTGTAATGACCCATGACATTATGGACCATGTTTCTTCCTGCTGCTTGGACCAATACTTTGGCTGTGTTGACCATATATCTGCCTGCTGCCTCTACTGACTTTGGACAGCATTTCTGCCGGGACACCTCTGCCTGCTACCTGGACCTGTGCTTTGGCTGTGCTCTGGCTGTGCTGACAGTATCTCTGCCTGTGCGAACTATGGACAGTATTCCTGCCTTCTGCCTGGATGATTGCTTTTTCTGTCACTGACCTCATCCCTGCCTGCTGCCTGGACCGATGCTCTCCTCTGTGGACCACTGCTCTTCTAAAACCACAGGTAATCTTTTGTTATTTGGTATGTACCTGCTATATGTTAGATATATGAAGGGCCTTCAAAAATGTGATCGGTAGTCAGAAAATGATATGTGCAATTAATGCTGCTAGAATGCCTGGAGGTGCTACTTGGATGTTGGGCCTCTGTATGTGGCCAGGCTGTGTAAAAGTCTCAAACATGTGGTATCGTCATACTCAGGAGGAGTAGCAGAATGCATTTCGGGGTGTCATTTTTGCTATGTACATATTATGTGTTAGAAATATCTTATAAATTGACAACTTTGTGTAAAAAAAATGCATTTTCATTTTTTCTCCACATTTTCCAAAACCTTCTGGAAAAAAATGAACCGTTCAAAAGACTCATAATGCTTCATAGATTATACGTTGGGGTGTGTGCTTTCCAAAATGGGGTCATTTTGTGGAAAATTCTATTGTCCTGGTGCTCCAGGGCCTTCAAAATTGTAATAGGTGGTTGAGAAAGGATATGTGCGATTTATGCTTGTAGAACGCCTGAAAGTGCTACTTCAATGTTGGGCCTCTGTATATGGCCAGGCTGTGTAAAAGTCTCACACATGTGGTATCGCTATACTCAGGAGGAGTAGCAGAATGCATTTTGGGGTGTCATTTTTGCTATGTATATGCAATGCGTTAGAAATATCTTATAAATGGACAACTTTGTGTAAAAAAAATGCATTTTCATTTTTTCTCCACATTTTCCAAAACCTTCTGGAAAAAAATGAACCGTTCAAAAGACTCATAATGCTTCATAGATTATATGTTGGGGTGTGTGCTTTCCAAAATGGGGTCATTTTGTGGAAAATTCCATTGTCCTGGTGCTCCAGGGCCTTCAAAAGTGTAATAGGTGGTTGAGAAAGGATATGTGCGATATATGCTTGTAGAACGCCTGAAAGTGCTACTTCAATGTTCGGCCTCTGTATATGGCCAGGCTGTGTAAAAGTCTCACACATGTGGTATCGCTATACTCAGGAGGAGTAGCAGAATGCATTTTGGGGTGTCATTTTTGCTATGTATATGCTATGCGTTAGAAATATCTTATAAATGGACAACTTTGTGTAAAAAAAATGCATTTTCATTTTTTCTCCACATTTTCCAAAACCTTCTGGAAAAAAATGAACCGTTCAAAAGACTCATAATGCTTCATAGATTATACGTTGGGGTGTGTGCTTTCCAAAATGGGGTCATTTTGTTGAAAATTCCATTGTCCTGGTGCTCCAGGGCCTTCAAAAGTGTAAAGCCCTGTACACACAATCAGATATCCTATGGATTTTCGTCTGATGGATTTGTCCATCAGAAATCCGATGAAGCTGTTTTCCATCAGTCTTGCCTACACACCATCAGTCAAAAAACCGACCGTTCCAAACGTGGTGACGTAAAACACTCCGATGAGCTGAGAAAAATGAAATTCAATGCTACTGAGCATGTGTCGACTTGATTCTGAGCATGCTTGGGTTTTTTATCTGATGGATTTCCCCACAGACGATCGGAAATTGCCATCGGTTTTTTATCCATCAGATAATTTTAAAACATGTTCTATTTTTTAAAACCGATGGAAAAAAGACTGATGGGTCCCATACACGATCGGTTTGTCTGATGAAAACAATCCATCGGACGGTTTTCATCAGTCAAACTGATCGTGTGTACAGGGCTTCATAGGTGGTTGAGAAAGGATATGTGTGATTTATGCTTGTAGAACGTCTGAAAGTGCTACTTCAATGTTCGGCCTCTGTATATGGCCAGGCTGTGTAAAAGTCTCACACATGTGGTATCGCTATACTCAGGAGGAGTAGCGGAATGCATTTTGGGGTGTCATTTTTGCTATGTATATGCTATGTGTTAGAAATATGTTATAAATGGACAACTTTGTGTAAAAAAAACGCATTTTCTTTTTTTCTCCACATTTTCCAAAACCTTCTGGAAAAAAATGACCCGTCAAAAGACTCATAATGCTTCATAGATTATACGTTGGGGTATGTGCTTTCCAAAATGGGGTCATGTTGTGGAAAATTCCATTGTCCTGGTGCTCCAGGGCCTTCAAAAATGTATTAGGTGGTTGAGAAAGGATATGTGCAATTTATGCTTGTAGAACGCCTGAAAGTGCTACTTCAATGTTGGGCCTCTGTATGTGGCCAGGCTGTGTAAAAGTCTCACACATGTGGTATCGATACACTCAGGAGGAGTAGCAGAATGTATTTTGGGGTGTAGTTGCAATTATGCATATGCTGTGTGAGAGAATTTTTTTTTTAATATGACCAGTTTGTGTAAAAAAAAAAAGAAGAAAAATCCAAATTTTTCCAAGAATTGTGGGAAAAAAAATACAACTTCAAAAAACTCACCATGCCTCTTAGTAAATACCTTGGCCTGTCTACTTTCCAAAAAGGGGTAATTTTGGGGTATTTGTACTTTCCTGGCTTGTTAGTGTCTCAAGAAATGAGATATGCCTTCAGTACATCAGGCGTGATCAGATGTGATAAATTTTCAGTGATTGCCACCATAGTTTGTAGACTCTATAACTTTCACAAACACCAAATAATATACACTAATTTGGGTTATTTTTACCAAAGATATGTAGCAGTATACATTTTGGCACAAATTTATGAAGAAAAATTACTTATTTGCAAAATTTTACAATAGAAACTAAAAAAAAGTGTGTTTTTTTTTTTTAATTCGCTGTTTTTTTTGCTTATATCGCAAAAAATAAAAAACCTAGTGGCGATTAAATACCACCAAAAGAAAGCTCTATTGGTGAGAAGAAAATGATAAAAATTTTGTTTGGATACAGTGTAGCATGACTGAGTAATTGTCATTCAAAGTGTGAGAGTGCTGAAAGCTGAAAATTGGTCTGGGCGGGAAGGTGCATAAGTGCATGGTATTGAAGTGGTTAATGTCCATTATTTTCTTTCTCACCCTATGCGCCTAGTGGACATAGGGTGATTTAGACATAAGAGGTGCATGGGGAGCTGAAGCAAGGGTATCTCATACTTTCAAAGAGATTCTGGGTTCCACGCGCCCTCCCGTTACAATTATTTAGTCTGTAGGAAAGTTTTAGATTCTACAAACTATATCTGAAAATTGATCAATCCTGATGTACTGATGGCCTATCTCATTTCTCGAGGCCCAAAAATGCCAGGATAGTACAAATACCCCCCAAACGACCACTTTTTGGAAAGTCCAAGGTATTTAATAAGAGGCATGGTAAGTTTTTTAAGTTGAAAAAGTTAAATACATTTTGTTTTTTTTTCACAATTCTATTTTAACATACTGTCAGTGCAGTACAGCATCATCATATAACTGGTATGGCAGAGATCAGGGACATTGACTGGTAAAAATGTAAGGAAAAAAAACGTTTTTTTATTTACAATTTTTTGTTACATACTGTCACCATTTTTTTTTTTTACACTGTGATTTCTTGTTACAGTGATGAATACTGTAAAATCAATTGTTTGAACGGTAATAAATGGCTTTCATTCATGACTCATTGTTTACTATTGTGATGCTGTGATTGGCCCGAAGCTATCACATAAGACAGGGCGCTGTGACTGGCCCAGGTACAATGTGATCACTATTGACAAATAACAAATCACACCTAGTAGCATATCATGAATGGATTCTATTCATGACTCTTGTTAACTAGGTAACATGTAATCGCACAGTAATCACGTGGTGTGTGGGCTGCTCACAGTGGCCTGATACAGATCCCCCAATCCACTGTGTCTAGTGGACACAGTGCTTGCATGGTGCAGCAATGCGCATGAGCAGCGCAATGTACAGGTACGTCTTGGTGCCTGGGGAAGCCACTGGGCAGCAGTAAAATTACTATTGACCGGTCGGCAAGTGGCTGAAGTAGAACTAAAGGCAAAGTTTTATTTTTTAATAGGGGAGGGTTATAACCCCTGTCAGATTTTTTTGCCATCTGTGTCCCATTGGGGAGATTCCCCTTTACTTCCTGTACCCTTAACCAGTGTTTCTCAACCCTGTCCTCAAGTACCCCCAACAGGCCATGTGTGCAGGGTTTCCTTTATCTTGCACAGGTGCTTTAAATCCGAGTCAATGGTCTGGTATTTTGGACAGCTATTTTATCTAAGAGAAATTCCCAAAACATGGCCTGTTGAGGGCACTTGAGGACTGAGATTGAGAACCACTGCCCTAGACAAAGCAGAACGTGAGAGATGAGAGATAATCCCTTCAAAGTGAGGTTTTCACCAGAACTGTCCACATTAGAAGGTTTCCCCTCTATTCCTGTTATGGTGACAACCCAAACTTTGTGATTTCCTTTCAGTTTTACTTTCAGTGATAATGGTAAACAGGACAAATAGCGAAGGCGAATGGGGGGCAGACAATAAAACTGACAGGTTTGTTTGCAGATGTAGTTAGCTGGCTGGCTGGCCACTAGATGGCTCTGTTTCCATTGTAGTATGGTAAATAGACAGTTATAAGCAAGTGATTGGTCCCCTTTTAGAGAAGTCCCTTCTTAGTGATGTAATGGGGGTATGTAGTGCTCCTATAAAAGCCAGGATCAGAAGAGCCTTAGGAAGATGGGGCATGGGAGCCAAACTCCCCAGAGTTATAAATAAATATGTAGTTAGCTACTGCAAAGCAACTGCACTGGACTGAAGCCTCAGGAGAAGTGTACAGAGTTCAGTAGGTGCAACTGCCGCAGACTTCCTGACTCTAATACAATGTGAAGTGATTTGTGAGTGGGATACATAAGGATTCAGGGGCCAGGTCAGAGCACTCTGAAGTGAGTACTAATAACGCTGGGAGAAAGAGAGTGATATCAAAGAGCGTGTCTAGCTGGGCAGAGCTATAGTTTGGGACAGAGAGAGAGACTGATATACTACAGAAGACGTGTTTGTAGTAAAATACTGCGCTGTCTCAGTATATGTGCTAATATATGATTGTGATGAGGTGATGTAAAATTGCTGCTGCAATAAGGTGACCAGATTTTTAAAATGAAATCCGGGGACTTATTTTTTTTTTTTACTAGTAATGGCGGAAATCAGCGACTCTCTGCCCGTCGCCGCCACCGCCCGCCTCACAGCCTGTCAAGTCTACTACTGGGTGGGGAGCGGAGGAAGATCACTCCGCCAGAGAAGGCAAGGAGATTAGCAGGCTGTCTGGGACTTGTGCCAAGGCCGAAGAACATGAGAGCGGGAGCGGAACGGGTATGCACCCAAAACTGAAGAAATATTCCCTCCGCTCTGACCAGCACATGATTAACAGAAAGGGGCACAGATAATGGAAAAAATACACCCCCCCCCCAAGCTAATAGGAGCGGCAGAGCGGGGGCGTGTAATTCAGATTATTATTTTTTAATTCTGCACTGACTGTCTTTGAAATTGCCCCAGCCCCTGTTCAAATCCAATCCAAGGACAAAACCGGGGACAGAATTGGTCTGGGGACAGTGTCCTCAATCCGGGGACTGTCCCCGGAAACCAGGGATTAGGGATGAGCTTCGAGTTCGAGTCGAACTCATGTTCGACTCGAACATTGCCTGTTCGCCCGTTCGCCGAACAGCGAACAAATTGGGGTGTTCGCGGCAAATTCGAAAAATCTATGGGAGAAATCTAAAGTGCTAATTATAAAGGCTTATATGCAAGTTATTGTCCTAAAAAGTGTTTGGGGACCGGGGTCCTGCCCCAGGGGACATGTATCAATGCAAAAAGAAGTTTTAAAAACGGCCGTTTTTTCGGGAGCAGTGATTTTAATAATGCTTAAAATGAAAAAATAAAAGTGAAATATTCCTTTAAATTTCGTACCTGGGGGGTGTGTATGATATGCATGTAAAGTGGCGCATGTTTCCCATGCTTAGAACTGTCCCTGCAAAAAATGTCATTTTTGAAAGAAAAAAAGTCTTTTAAAACTGACTCGCGGCTATTAATGAATTGTCGGCTCCCGGCAATACATACAAAAGTCATTGTTAAAAAAAAAAAAAAAAGCGTGGGGGTTCCCCAGAATTCAATTACCAGGCCCTTCAGGTCTGGAATGGATATTAAGGGGAACCCCGCCGCAAATTCAAAAACAAATTGACGTGGGGTTCCCCCAAATATCCATTCCAGGCCCTTCAGATCTGGCATGGATTTTAAGGGGAACTCCACCCCAAATTTAAAAAAAAATGGCGTGGAGTCCCCCTAAAAATCCATACCAGACCCCTTATCCGAGCACGCAACCTGGCCGGCCGCAGGGGAAAAGGGGGGGACGAGAGAGCGGCCCCCCTCCCTCCTGAACCGTACCAAGCCACATGCCCTCAACATGGGGAGGATGTCCCCATGTTGATGGGGACAAGGGCCTCATCCCCACAACCCTTGCCCGGTGGTTGTGCGGGTCTGCGGGCGGGGGGCTTATCGGAATCTGGAAGACCCCTTTAACAAAGGGGACCCCCAGATCCCCCCCCCCCTATGTGAATTGGTAAGGGATACATTGTACCCCTACCATTTCACGAAGAAAGCGTAAAAAAATGTTTAAAAAAACACACAAACACCTTGAAAAAGTCCTTTATTTAAAAAAAATAAAAAATAAAAACAGCGGTGAAATCCAGTGTCCCGCGGCGATCCCGATGTCCAGCGCTGTCCTTCATTGGTTGTGCCTGAGCGGACCTGATGGGGAACTCCCTCTCAGTATTTTAAATGTATAGACCCGCCCCTTCTAAAGTTCCCCATCAGGTCCGCTCAGCGGACCAGATGCGGAACATGAGAAGGGGCGGGTCTATACATGTATTACCACAGTGAGAGAAGTTCCCCATCAGGTCCGCCTCCTCGGTATGTCGGACCCGCCTACGTCATTGGCTTGAGCGGGGAACTTCCTTCACTGTGTAATTTAAATTTACATAGTGAAGGAAGTTCCCCGCTCAAGCCAATGACGTAGGCGGGTCCGTCATACCGAGGGGGCGGACCTGATGGGGAACTGCTCTCACTTTGGTAATACATGTATAGACCCGCCCCTTCTCATGTTCCGCATCTGGGGAACTTTAGAAGGGGCGGGTCTATACATTTAAAATACTGAGAGGGAGTTCCCCATCAGGTCCGCTCAGGCACAACCAATGACGGACAGCGCTGGACATCGGGATCGCCGCGGGACACTGGATTTCACCGCTGGAATGTTTTTTTTTTTTTTTTTTAAATAAAGGACTTTTTCAAGGTGTTTGTGTGTTTTTTTAAACATTTTTTTACGCTTTCTTCGTGAAATGGTAGGGGTACAATGTACCCCTTACCAATTCACATAGGGGGGGGCCGGGATCTGGGGGTCCCCTTTGTTAAAGGGGTCTTCCAGATTCCGATAAGCCCCCCGCCCGCAGACCCCCACAACCACCGGGCAAAGGTTGTGGGGATGAGGCCCTTGTCCCCATCAACATGGGGACATCCTCCCCATGTTGAGGGCATGTGGCCTGGTACGGTTCAGGAGGGAGGGGGGGCCGCTCTCTCGTCCCCCCCTTTTCCCCTGCGGCCGGCCAGGTTGCGTGCTCGGATAAGGGGTCTGGTATGGATTTTTAGGGGGACTCCACGCCATTTTTTTTTAAAATTTGGGGTGGAGTTCCCCTTAAAATCCATGCCAGATCTGAAGGGCCTGGAATGGATATTTGGGGGAACCCCACGTCAATTTTTTTTTAAATTTGCGGCGGGGTTCCCCTTAATATCCATTCTAGACCTGAAGGGCCTGGTAATTGAATTCTGGGGAACCCCCACGCTTTTTTTTTTTTTTTTATCAATGACTTTTGTATGTATTGCCGGGAACCGACAATTCATTAATAGCCGCGAGTCAGTTTTAAAAGACTTTTTTTCTTTCAAAAATGACATTTTTTGCAGGGACAGTTCTAAGCACGGGAAACATGCGCCACTTTACAGGCATATCATACACACCCCCCAGGTACGAAATTTAAAGGAATATTTCACTTTTATTTTTTCATTTTAAGCATTATTAAAATCACTGCTCCCGAAAAAACGGCAGTTTTTAAAACTTCTTTTTGCATTGATACATGTCCCCTGGGGCAGGACCGGGTCCCCAAACACTTTTTAGGACAATAACTTGCATATTAGCCTTTATAATTAACACTTTAGATTTTGAACGTTCGAGTCCATTGTATTTAATAGGGTTCTAAAGTTTACACGAACATTTTGTCTGTTCGCAGGTTCTGGTGCGAACCGAACAGGGGGGTGTTCGGCTCATCCCTGCCGGGGATGTCTGGTCACTAGGGATGAGCTCGGTGTTCGAGTCGAACATAAGTTTGACTCGAACATCGGCTGTTCGACCGTTCGGCGAACATCGAACGATTTGGGCCGTTCGCTCCAAGTTCGAGTGACGCGAACGGCCCACAATACACTGCGCCATCGCAGTGCAATCCCGGCGCTGTGATTGGCCAAGCATGCACTGTGACCCCGCATGCATGGCCAATCACAGCGCCGGCAGCTAGGAGAGCCATAATTGGCCACAGGCAGGTTGCCTGTGGCCAATTATAGCTCAGGGGTTTTAGCACACGCCCCACACTATAAGAGGCCACCAGCGCGGCGGCCTTGTGTAGTGTGTTCCGGCGCAGGGAAAGAGTTACATAGGCAGGGACAGTGTCAGTGCTATTTGTACCTCAAACTTGTGTGTAGGGAGAGAGAAGGATAGGCAGGGAGAGTGTCAGTGTCATATTCTTTTCTAAACCTTGTGTGCAGGGAGAGAGAAGGATAGGCAGGGGACAGTGTCAGTGTCACATTCTTTGCTAAACCTTGTGTGCAGGGAGAGAAAAGGATAGGCAGGTAGAGTGTCAGTGTCATATTCTTTGATAAACCTTGTGTGCAGGGAGAGAGAAAGATAGGCAGGGGACAGTGTCAGTGTCACATTCTTTGCTAAACCTTGTGTGCAGGGAGAGAGAAGGATAGGCAGGGAGAGAGTCAGTGTCATATTCTTTGATAAACCTTGTGTGCAGGGAGAGAGAAGGATAGGCAGGGGACAGTGTCAGTGTCATTGTTGCTAAGCCTCCTGCACATTATACACCTGAAGTTAGCCCGTATTGCTGTGTTTTCCTGGTGTGTTACACCAACAGGCATTTGCAGCCCTTCCAGCGGGCGGAGTGTGCCTCCTGCACATTATACACCTGAAGTTAGCCCGTATTGCTGTGTTTTCCTGCTGTGTTACACCAACAGGCATTTGCAGCACTTACAGCGGGCGGAGTGTCCCTCCTGCACATTATACACCTGAAGTTAGCCCGTATTGCTGTGTTTTCCTGGTGTGTTACACCAACAGGCATTTGCAGCACTTACAGCGGGCGGAGTGTGCCTTCTTCACATTATACACCTGAAGTTAGCCCGTATTGCTGTGTTTTCCTGGTGTGTTACACCAACAGGCATTTGCAGCACTTACAGCGGGCGGAGTGTGCCTCCTGCACATTATACACTTGAAGTTAGCCCGTATTGCTGTGTTTTCCTGGTGTGTTACACCAACAGGCATTTGCAGCACTTACAGCGGGCGGAGTGTGCCTCCTGCACATTATACACCTGAAGTTAGCCTGTATTGCTGTGTTTTCCTGGTGTTACACCAACAGGCATTTGCAGCACTTACAGCGGGCGGAATGTGCCTCCTGATCAGATTACACCTGAAGTTAGCCCGTATTGCTGTGTTTTCCTGGTGTGTTACACCAACAGGCATTTGCAGCACTTACAGCGGGCGGAGTGTGCCTCCTGCACATTATACACCTGAAGTTAGCCTGTATTGCTGTGTTTTCCTGGTGTTACACCAACAGGCATTTGCAGCACTTACAGCGGGCGGAGTGTGCCTTCTGATCATATTACACCTGAAGTTAGCCCGTATTGCTGTGTTTTCCTGGTGTGTTACACCAACAGGCATTTGCAGCACTTACAGCGGGCGGAGTGTGCCTCCTGCACATTATACACCTGAAATTAGCCGTATTGCTGTGTTTTCCTGGTGTGTTACACCAACAGGCATTTGCAGCACTTACAGCGGGCGGAGTGTGCCTCCTGCACATTATACACCGGAAGTTAGCCTGTATTGCTGTGTTTTCCTGGTGTTACACCAACAGGCATTTGCAGCACTTACAGCGGGCGGAGTGTGCCTCCTGATCATATTACACCTGAAGTTAGCCCGTATTGCTGTGTTTTCCTGGTATGTTACACCAACAGGCATTTGCAGCACTTACAGCAGGCGTAGTGTGATTCCTGCAAAATATACTCCTGAAGCTAGGCCTTATTGCTGGTTTTCCCATCTCCCTGCAGGCCATTAGAATGTCTGGAAGGCAAACAAGGAGAGGCAGACAGTCAGGAGCCAATAAAAGAGGGAAAGCAGGCTCTGTGTCTAGAGACAACAGTGCTGGTCGTGGACGCGGTGCATCGCCATCAGCACGTGGCCATGGGACACGCTTGTCCTTCCTTTCGGCAGCTGGACGTGTTGAGCCGCATTATGCCGAAGACTTGGTAGAGTGGATGACCAAGCCCTCCTCATCCTCCTCATCCTCTCTCACCCAGGCTCAGGGTACTGGCAAAGCAGCTGCCAAAGCGTCCTCTTCCCTGGTATCAATGTCATCATCAGTCACTCCTTCCCTAGACCAACCATGTCCTCCTGAGGAGCCCCCCGAACTGTTTGAGCACAGTGTTGGGTACATGCTCCAGGAGGATGCCCAGCGTTTCGAAGGGTCTGATGATGATACCCAGCTAGAGGAAGGCAGTAGCGTGAGAGCAGAGAGAGGGGATGCTCAAGAAGGACACCAATCTGGCAGTCATGTTCCAGCAGCTGCAGCATACTGCCAGATTGGCTCCAGTGATGAGGAGGGAGGGGATGATGAGGTCACTGACTCCACGTGGGTGCCTAATAGGAGAGAGGAGGAGGAGGAGGAGGAAGATGAGGAGGAGGCACATCTCCAACGAGGCAGGATGCCCTCGGGGGGCCAGCGTAAGGGCAGCACACCGACGGAATCACACCGCAGAGCTCCGCCTGTGCAGGGCGCTGCCTCTGCCCGTTATTCAAAAAGTTCTTTGGTGTGGGCCTTTTTTGAGTCGAGTGCATCAGATCGCACAGCTTGCAACATATGTCTCAAGCGTATATCGCATAGCCAAAACATCACCCGCTTGGGCACCACATGCTTGACCAGACATATGTTGACCTGCCATGCAGCTCGTTGGCAAGCCTACCTTAAAGACCCACACCAAAGAACAAAGCGGACCTCTCCTTGCACCGCATCAGCTGGGATCTCCAACCCCACTATACCTTCAGTCCTCTCTGAAACCTGCACTGAGAGGAATGAAGGTGTAGAATTAGGTGTGTCACAGCCAAGTACTTGCGGGCACTCTGCTAGCAGTACACCGACGTCCTATTCTAGGAGGCAAATTTCCCTGTCCCAGCTGCTGGACCGTCGAAAGAAGTTCACTCCCAGCCATCCACATGCCCAGCAGTTGAATGCTAGCTTGGCTAAATTGCTAGCGCTTCAACTGCTGCCTTTTCAGTTGGTAGACTCAGCCCCCTTCCGTAAGTTTGTGCAATGTGTGGTTTCTCAGTGGCAGGTTCCCAAACGCCACTTTTTCTCACGGAAGGCGATTCCGGCTCTCTACCGGCATGTGGAAGGCAATGTCTTGGCCTCGCTGGACAGGGCAGTCAGCGGGAAGGTGCATATTACCGCTGACTCATGGTCCAGCAGGCATGGACAGGGACGTTACCTTTCTTTCACGGCCCATTGGGTCACTCTTTTGGCACCTGGGAAGGATGCTGGACAAGGTGCAGTAGTGTTGGAGATTGTTCCGCCGCCACGCCTCCAAAATGCTACTACTGGTTGTGACACACCTCTCTCCTCCACCCCCTCCTCTTCTTCTTCCTCCATGGCCTCTTCCTGTGCTTTGTCCTCGGAACCAGCGGTGCTCCGTAGGCGTTCAAGGGGCTACGCAAGTACGCAGGCAAAAAGATGCCATGCCGTGCTTGCGCTGGTGTGTTTGGGGGACAGGAGCCACACTGGGGCAGAGGTTCTGTCTGCTCTGCAGGGGCAGGCCGAGAGGTGGTTGACGCCACGCCAGCTTAAGCCAGGAATGGTGGTTTGTGACAATGGCACCAACCTCCTCTCCGCCCTCCGACAGGGACAACTGACCCATGTGCCCTGTGTGGCTCACGTCCTTAACCTGGTGGTGCAGCGGTTCTTGGGCAGGTACCCGGGCTTACAGGATGTCCTGAGGCAGGCCAGGAAAGTCTGTGTGCATTTCCGCAGATCTTATAATGCCAGTGCTCGCCTGGCTGAGCTGCAAAAGGAGTTGAACCTGCCCAAGAACCGCCTTATATGTGACATGCCCACCAGGTGGAACTCAACGTTGGCCATGCTGCAGCGGCTGCACACGCAGCAGAGGGCCATCAATGAGTACCTGTGCGACTACGGCACCAGGACAGGGTCAGGGGAGCTCGTTTTTTTTCACCACGCCAGTGGGGCATGATCAGGGATGCATGCACTGTCCTGGCACCATTTGAGGAGGCCACGAGGATGGTGAGCAGTGACAGTGCATGCATCAGTGACACTGTACCTCTTGTCCACCGTTGGAACATACGCTGCGTGGAATAATGGACAGGGCACTTGAGGCAGAACAGAGGCAGGAAGAGGAGGACTTCCTTGCCTCTCAAGGCCCCCTTTACCCAGACAGTGTTCCTTCTGTCCCACCCATCGCACAGGAAGAGGAGGAGGAGGAGGAGGAGGATTGTGTCAGCATGGAGGTGGAGGCTGGCACTCAGCATCATCAGCAGCAGTCTTTTAGGGATGATTTACAGTCCCAAGAAACCAGTGGACTTGTACGTGGCTGGGAGGAGGTGGCTGCGGATCATGTCGTCCTTAGTGACCCAGAGGACTCCGGACCGAATGCCTCAGCTAACCTACGCTGCATGGCCTCCCTGATCCTGCAAAGTCTGCGGAAGGATCCTTGTATTCTTCGGATCAAGGAGAGGGACCATTACTGGCTGGCCAATCTTCTTGATCCACGGTACAAGGGTAAGGTTGCGGACCTTATCTTACCGTCGAAGAGGGAGCAGAGGATGAGACAACTCCGGGAGGCCTTGCAGAAAGGTCTGTGCAACGCGTTCCCAGAGACTGGGAGGTTACAAACTCCTGGTCCTGGACAACGAGTTGCTGAGGCTTCGGTCAGTCAAAGAAGGAGCGGTGGGGAAGGTGGCCGTCTGACCGATGCATTCAGACAATTCTTTAGTCCGCAGCTCCAAGGTATGATCGGTTCCAGCAACCATCGCCAGCGTCTGATATACATGGTGCAGGAATACCTAGGGGCAAGGTCAGACTTGGACACCTTCCCCACCGAAAATCCTCTGGCTTACTGGGTCTTGAGGATGGATCACTGGCCAGAGCTTGCACAGTATGCAATTGAGCTACTGGCCTGTCCTGCATCCAGCGTTCTTTCAGAACGCACATTCAGTGCTGCTGGAGGATTTGTCACGGATCACAGGGTGCGCCTGTCCACCGACTCTGTTGATCGACTGACCTTCATAAAGATGAACCAGTCTTGGATCACCACCAGCTACCAAACACCTGAAGCTGATATAACAGACTAATTTATTTTCAAATGTCACATCCCTTCAAGACTGATGCTGATGCTGAGAGACTGTCCTGTTATGTTGACTGACTATCCTCCTCCTCCTCAATGATCCGATTGATGATGATAGCTTGGAAGAACATTTTTGTTTCTGGGTGCCGCCACCAGTGGCTAAGGCCCAATTTTTCAGCCCCTGTTTAACAGGGGCATGTAATTACAATTTTTTATGCAATGCTTTGCAGCAGGGCTAATTCCTGCACTCCAACTAGAGTATCTGGGAGAGGTTGCAGTGTCGTGGCACCAGCACCAGTGGCTAAGGCCCAATTTTTCAGCCCCTGTTTAACAGGGGCGTGTTATTACAATTTTTTATGCAATGCTTTGCAGCAGGGCTCATTCCTGCACTCCAACTAGAGTATCTGGGAGAGGTTGCAGTGTCGTGGCACCAGCACCAGTGGCTAAGGCCCAATTTTTCAGCCCCTGTTTAACAGGGGCGTGTAATTACAATTTTTGATGCAATACTTTGCAACAGGGCTCATTGCTGTGCTCCAAGTACAGTATCTGTAAGGGGTTGCAGTGTTGTGGCACCAGTGCCTAAGGCCCAATTTTTCTGCCCCTGTTTAACAGGGGCATGTAATTACAATTCTTGATCTAATAATTCACAGCAGGGCCCATTCCTGCGCCCACCAAGAGTAACTGTGAGGCCTTACAGTGTTGTGTCAACACCACCACCACCACCACCAAAGGCCCAATTTTTCAGCCCCTGTTCAACAGGGGCATGCAATTACAATTCTTGATCTAATAATTCACAGCAGGGCCCATTCATGCGCCCACCAAGAGTAACTGTGAGGGCTCACAGTGTTGTGGCAACACCAACATGTAAGGGGCAAATTTCAGCTGAGTATATACGGCAGGCCCCTACTTTCAAACATCCAACTTACAAACGACTCCTCCTTGCAAACGGAAGGATACAACAGGAAGTGAGAGGAAATCTACCCCTAGGAAGGCAAATTCTCTCCTGTAAGAGTTAATATGGGGAAAAAAGTGTCTCCTCTCCACTGATGCTGTATCACCAATTCTTGTTTCAATAAAAAACCCAAATTTTCAAAAAACATTTGTCATTAGGACAGAAAGTGAGGTGAACTGTTCTGAACAGGTGCACACTGCACAGACAGCAAAACAAATGTTACAGGGGTGATAACCCTTTCCTATGTTTTCCAAAAAGCTTAAAAATAGATTTTTGGGCTGGAGCTACACTTAAACAATGTATCTGTTCAAAATTACAAACAGATTCCACATAAGAACAAACCTACAGTCCCTGTCTTGTATGCACCGCCTGTATACGGCTGTTCAGAGTATATAGGGCCTTTTTTATTTTGTGTGCGGGGTTCCCCTTAGTATCCATAAAAGACCCAAAGGGGCTGGTAATGGGCTGGGGTGGGGGGGGGGGGGTGTGATGGGGTAGCTATGCCATTTTTCTTAAAGATTTTCATCCATATTACCGGGACCAGACATTACAATAAAGCCGCAAGCAGTTTTAAATGGCTTTTTTTCCATTAGAAATGTAATTTTGTGCAGGGACAGTTCTAAACACGGGAAACACGTGGCACTTCACAGGCATACTTTAGACACCCCCCAGGTACGATATTTAAAGGAATATTTGACTTTTTTTTTTTCACTTTATGCATCATTAAAATGACTGCTCCCGAAAAACGGCCGTTTTTAAAACTTCTTTTTGCATTGATACATGTCCCCTGGTGCAGAACCCGGGTTCCCAAACCCTTTTTAGGACAATAACATGCATAATAGTCGTTATAATTAGCATTTAGATTTCGAACGTTCGCATCCATTGTATTTAATAGGGTTCTAAAGTTCGTGCGAACTTTCGGTCTGTTCGCGGGTTCTGCTGCGAACCGAACCCGGGGGTGTTCGGCTCATCACTACTGGTCACCTTAACTTAGGTTTCAGGGGACAGTCCCCGGATTGAGGACACTGTCCCCGGACCAAGTCTGTCCCCGGTTTTGTCCCCGAATTGGATTTGAACAGGGGCTGGGGCAATTTCAAAGACAGTCAGTGCAGAATAAAAAAAAAAAATCTGAATTACACACCCCCGCTCCGCTGCTTCTACTAGCTTAGGGGGTGTATTTTTTTCCATTATCTGTGCCCCTTTCTGATAATCATGTGCTGGTCGGAGCGGAGGGAATATTTCTTCAGTTTCGGGCACATGCCCATTCAGCTCCGCTCGCATGTTCTTCTGCCTTGACTCAAGTCCCGGCCAGCCGCCTGCCTGCTTATCTCCTTGCCTTACCTGGCGGAGTGATCTTCCTCCACTCCCCACCCAGTAGTAGTTGGGACCTGGAGAGTAACACTTGACAGGCTGTGAGGCGGGCAGCGGCGATGGGCAGAGAGTCGCTGATTGCCGCCATTACTAGTAAAAAAAAAAAATGTCCCGGATTTCATTTAAAAAATCTGGTCACCTTACCCTAACTTAAAAGCCATCGGCTCTGCTCAGTCAGCAAACGTACATATATTAGAGCTTGATTACATTCTAGTGCTATCCCTCATTCTCCCAGTCTGTGTGTTGCTATAAATGGGGATTAGTGATGAGCCGAACACCCCCGGGTTCGGTTCGCACCAGAACCTGCGAACGGACCGAAAGTTCGTACGAACTCTAGAACCCTATTAAATACAATGGATGCGAACGTTCGAATTCTAAAGTGCTAATTATAACGACTATTATACATGTTATTGTCCTAAAAAGGGTTTGGGAACCCGGGTTCTGCACCAGGGGACATGTATCAATGCAAAAAGAAGTTTTAAAAACGGTCGTTTTTCGGGAGCAGTCATTTTAATGATGCATAAAGTGAAAAAAAAAAAGTCAAATATTCCTTTAAATATCGTACCTGGGGGGTGTCTAAAGTATGCCTGTGAAGTGCCACGTGTTTCCCGTGTTTAGAACTGTCCCTGCACAAAATGACACTTCTAAAGGGAAAAAAAGCCATTTAAACTGCTTGCGGCTTTAATGTAATGTCTGGTCCCGGTAATATGGATGAAAATCTTTAAGAAAAATGGCATAGCTACCCCATGACCCCCCCCCCTACCCCAGCCCATTACCAGCCCCTTTGGGTCTTGTATGGATATTAAGGGGAACCCCGCACATAAAATAAAAAAGGCCCTATATACTCTGAACAGCCGTATACAGGCGGTGCATACAAGACAGGGACTGTAGGTTTGTTCTTATGTAGAATCTGTTTGTAATTTTGAACAGGTACATTGTTTAAGTGTAGCTCCAGCCCAAAAATCTATTTTTAAACTTTTTGGAAAACATAGGTAAGGGTTATCACCCCTGTAACATTTGTTTTGCTGTCCGTGCCCCTGTTCAGAACATTTCACCTCACTTTCCGTCCCAATGACAACTGTTTTTGAAATGTGGTGTTTTTCTTAAAACAAGGATTGGTGATAAAGCATCAGTACAGAGGAGACACCTTTCTCCCATATTAATTCTTACAGGAGAGAATTTTCCTTCCTAGGGGTAGATTTCCTCTCACTTCCTGTTGTCTTCTTGCGTTTGCAAGTAGGAGTCGTTTGTAAGTTGGATGTTTGAAAGTAGGGACCTGCCGTATATACTCTGCAGAAATAGGCCCCTTAGTTGTTGGTGTTGGCACAACACTGTAAGCACTCACAGTTACTCTTGGTTGGTGCTGGAACGCCCTGCTGTCAACTATTATATCAGGAATTGTAATTACATATAATTGTTGAACAGTGGTAGTAAAAATTGGGCCTTTGATGGTGGTGCTGGTGCCACAACACTGTAAGCCCTCAGAGTTACTCTTGGTGGGTGCAGGAATGGGCCCTGCTGTGAATTATTAGATCAAGAATTGTAATTACATGCCCCTTTTGAACAGGGGCTGAAAAATTGGGCCTTTCGTGGTGGTGGTGGTGGCATTGCCACAACACTGTAAGCCCTCAGAGTTACTCTTGGTGGGTGCAGCAATGGGCCCTGCTGTGAATTATTAGATCAAGAATTGTAATTACATGCCCCTGTTGAACAGGGGCTGAAAAATTGGGCCTTAGGCACTGGTGGCACAACACTGCAACCCCTCACAGATACTGTACTTGGAGCACAGCAATGAGCCCTGTTGCAAAGCATTGCTTCAAAAATTTTAATTACACGCCCCTGTTAAACAGGGGCTGAAAAATTGGGCCTTAGGCACTGGTGGCACAACACTGCAACCCCTCACAGATACTGTACTTGGAGCACAGCAATGAGCCCTGTTGCAAAGTATTGCTTCAAAAATTGTAATTACACGCCCCTGTTAAACAGGGGCTGAAAAATTGGGCGTTAGGCACTGGTGGCGGCACCCATAAACAAAAATGATCTTCCAAGCTATCATCATCAATCGTATCATTGAGGACTCGGAGGAGGAGGATAGCCAGTCAACATAACAGCACAGGCACTCAGCATCAGCATCAGTCTTGAAGGGATGTGACATGTTAAAATCAATTAGTCTGTTATATCAGCATCAGGTGTGTGGTAGCTGGTGGTGATCCAAGACTGGTTCATCTTGATGAACGTCAGTCGATCAACCGAGTCGGTGGACAGGCGCACCCTGTGATCCGTGACAAATCCTCCAGCAGCACTGAATGTGCGTTCCGAAAGAACGCTGGATGCAGGACAGGCCAGTAGCTCAATTGCATACTGTGCAAGCTCTGGCCAGTGATCCATCCTCAAGACCCAGTAAGCCAGAGGATTTTCGGTGGGGAAGGTGTCCAAGTCTGACCTTGCCCCTAGATATTCCTGCACCATGTTTATCAGACGCTGGCGATGGTTGCTGGAACCGATCATACTTTGGGGCTGCGGACTAAAGAATTGTCTGAACGCATCGGTCAGACGGCCACCTTCCCCACCGCTCCTTCTTTGACTGGCCGAAGCCTCAGCAACTCGTTGTCCAGGACCAGGAGTTTGTAACCTCCCAGTCTCTGGGAACGCGTTGCACAGACCTTTCTGCAAGGCCTCCCGGAGTTGTCTCATCCTCTGCTCCCTCTGCGACGGTAACATAAGGTCCGCAACCTTACCCTTGTACCGTGGATCAAGGAGAGTGGCCAGCCAGTAATGGTCCCTCTCCTTGATCCGAAGAATACGAGGATCCTTCCGCAGACTTTGCAGGATCAGGGAGGCCATGCAGCGTAGGTTAGCTGAGGCATTCGGTCCGGAGTCCTCTGGGTCACTAAGGACGACATGATCCGCAGCCACCTCCTGCCAGCCACGTACAAGTCCACTGGTTTCTTGGGACTGTAAATCATCCCTAAAAGACTGCTGCTGATGATGCTGAGTGCCAGCCTCCACCTCCATGCTGACACAATCCTCCTCCTCCTCCTCCTCCTCCTCTTCCTGTGCGATGGGTGGGACAGAAGGAACACTGTCTGGGTAAAGGGGGCCTTGAGAGGCAAGGAAGTCCTCCTCTTCCTGCCTCTGTTCTGCCTCAAGTGCCCTGTCCATTATTCCACGCAGCGTGTGCTCCAACAGGTGGACAAGAGGTACAGTGTCACTGATGCATGCACTGTCACTGCTCACCATCCTCGTGGCCTCCTCAAATGGTGCCAGGACAGTGCATGCATCCCTGATCATGCCCCACTGGCGTGGAGAAAAAAAACCAAGCTCCCCTGACCCTGTCCTGGTGCCGTAGTCGCACAGGTACTCATTGATGGCCCTCTGCTGCGTGTGCAGCCGCTGCAGCATGGCCAACGTTGAGTTCCACCTGGTGGGCATGTCACATATAAGGCGGTTCTTGGGCAGGTTCAACTCCTTTTGCAGCTCAGCCAGGCGAGCACTGGCATTATAAGATCTGCGGAAATGCACACAGACTTTCCTGGCCTGCCTCAGGACATCCTGTAAGCCCGGGTACCTGCCCAAGAACTGCTGCACCACCAGGTTAAGGACGTGAGCCACACAGGGCACATGGGTCAGTTGTCCCTGTCGCAGGGCGGAGAGGAGGTTGGTGCCATTGTCGCAAACCACCATTCCTGGCTTAAGCTGGCGTGGCGTCAACCACCTCTCGGCCTGGCCCTGCAGAGCAGACAGGACCTCTGCCCCAGTGTGGCTTCTGTCCCCCAAACACACCAGCGCAAGCACGGCATGGCATCTTTTTGCCTGCGTACTTGCGTAGCCCCTTGAACGGCTACGGAGCACCGCTGGTTCAGAGGACAAAGCACAGGAAGAGGCCATGGAGGAAGAAGAAGAGGAGGGGGTGGAGGAGAGAGGTGTGTCACAACCAGTAGTAGCATTTTGGAGGCGTGGCCTTGGAACAACCTCCAACACTACTGCACCTTGTCCTGCATCCTTCCCAGCTGCCAAAAGAGTGACCCAATGGGCCGTGAAAGAAAGGTAACGTCCCTGTCCATGCCTGCTGGACCATGAGTCAGCAGTAATATGCACCTTACCGCTGACCGCCCTGTCCAGCGAGGCCAAGACATTGCCTTCCACATGCCGGTAGAGAGCCGGAATAGCCTTCCGTGAGAAAAAGTGGCGTTTGGGAACCTGCCACTGAGGAACCGCACATTGCACAAACTCACGGAAGGGGGCCGAGTCTACCAACTGAAAAGGCAGCAGTTGAAGCGCTAGCAATTTAGCCAAGCTAGCATTCAACCGCTGGGCATGTGGATGGCTGGGAGTGAACTTCTTTCGACGGTCCAGCAGCTGGGGCAGGGAAATTTGCCTGCTAGAATCGAACGTCGGTGTACTGCTAGCAGAGTGGCCGCAAGTACTTGGCTGTGACACACCTAATTCTACACCTTCATTCCTCTCAGTGCATGTTTCAGAGAGGACTGAAGTTATAGTGGGGTTGGAGATCCCAGCTGATGCGGTGCAAGGAGAGGTCCGCTTTGTTCTTTGGTGTGGGTCTTTGAGGTAGGCTTGCCAACGAGCTGCATGGCAGGTCAACATATGTCTGGTCAGGCATGTGGTACCCAAGCGGCTGATGTTTTGGCCACGCGATATACGCTTGAGACATATGTTGCAAACAGCAGCTGTGCGATCTGATGCACTAGCCTCAAAAAAGGCCCACACCAAAGAACTTTTTGAATGACGGGCAGAGGCAGCGCCCTGCACAGGCGGAGCTCTGCAGTGTGATTCCGTCGGTGTACTGCCCTTACGCTGGCCACCAAAGGGCATCCTGCCTCGTTGGAGATGTGCCTCCTCCTCATCCTCCTCCTCCTCCTCTCTCCTATTAGGCACCCACGTGGAGTCAGTGACCTCATCATCCCCTCCCTCCTCATCACTGGAGCCAATCTGGCAGTATGCTGCAGCTGCTGGAACATGACTGCCAGATTGGTGTCCTTCTTGAGCATCCCCTCTGTCTGCTCTCACGCTACTGCCTTCCTGTAGCTGGGTTTCATCATCAGACCCTTCGAAACGCTGGGCATCCTCCTGGAGCATGTACCCAACACTGTGCTCAAACAGTTCGGGGGACTCCTCAGGAGGAGGACATGGTGGGTCTAGGGAAGGAGTGACTGATGATGAGTCTGACATTGATACCAGGGAAGAGGACGCTTTGGCAGCTGCTTTGCCAGTACCCTGAGCCTGGGTGAGAGAGGATGAGGAGGAGGAGGAGGGCTTGGTCATCCACTCTACCAAGTCTTCGGCATGATGTGGCTCAACATGTCCAGCTGCCGAAAAGAAGGACAAGCGTGTCCCATGGCCATGTGCTGATGACAATGCACCGCGTCCACGACCAGCACTGTTGCCCCCAGACACAGAGCCTGCTTGCCCTCTTTTATTGCCTCCTGACTGTCTGCCTCTCCTTGTTTGCCTTCCAGACATTCTAATGGATGGCCTGCAGGGAGATGGGAAAAAAGCAATAAGGGCTACCTTCAGGTGTCCTTCTCTGTCCCTTTACTTAAGGATTTCTAAATATGGTTGAGGATGATTGCTTTCGCACAGAATAGCACAATGACAATTTCCCTGACTGTCCAAAAAACAAGGATTTCAAAGATGGTTGATGAGGAATGCTTTAGCACAGTATAGCACAATGAGAATTTCCCTCACTGTCCTTCCCTGTCCCTACAAACAAGGTTTAGCGCAGTAAAACACACTGACACTCTCCCTACCTATAGTTTTCTGTCCCTATAAAAAATGTTTTTTTAAAGATGGTTGATGATGAATGCTTTAGCACAGTATAGCACAATGAGAATTTCCCTCACTGTCCTTCCCTGTCCCTACAAACAAGGTTTAGCACAGTAAAACACACTGACACTCTCCCTACCTATAGTTTTCTGTCCCTATAAAATTTTTTTTTTTAAAGATGGTTGTTGAGGAATGCTTTAGCACAGTATAGCACAATGAGAATTTCCCTCACTGTCCTTCCCTGTCCCTACAAGCAAGGTTTAGCACAGTAAAACACACTGACACTCTCTCTACCTATAGTTTTCTGTCCCAATAAAAAATGTTTTTTTAAAGATGGTTGATGAGGAATGCTTTAGCACAGTATAGCACAATGAGAATTTCCCTCACTGTCCTTCCCTGTCCCTACAAACAAGGTTTAGCACAGTAAAACACACTGACACTCTCCCTACCTATAGTTTTCTGTCCCTATAAAAAATGTTTTTTTAAAGATGGTTGATGATGAATGCTTTAGCACAGTATAGCACAATGAGAATTTCCCTCACTGTCCTTCCCTGTCCCTACAAACAAGGTTTAGCACAGTAAAACACACTGACACTCTCCCTACCTATAGTTTTCTGTCCCTATAAAAAATGTTTTTTTAAAGATGGCTGATGATGAATGCTTTAGCACAGTATAGCACAATGAGAATTTCCCTCACTGTCCTTCCCTGTCCCTACAAACAAGGTTTAGCACAGTAAAACACACTGACACTCTCCCTACCTATAGTTTTCTGTCCCTATAAAAATTTTTTTTTTTAAAAGATGGTTGATGATGAATGCTTTAGCACAGTATAGCACAATGAGAATTTCCCTCACTGTCCTTCCCTGTCCCTACAAACAAGGTTTAGCACAGTAAAACACACTGACACTCTCCCTACCTATAGTTTTCTGTCCCTATAAAATTTTTTTTTTTTAAAGATGGTTGATGAGGAATGCTTTAGCACAGTATAGCACAATGAGAATTTCCCTCACTGGCCTTCCCTGTCCCTACAAACAAGGTTTAGCACAGTAAAACACACTGACACTCTCCCTACCTATAGTTTTCTGTCCCTATAAAAAAATTTTTTTAAAGATGCTTGATGATGAATGCTTTAGCACAGTATAGCACAATGAGAATTTCCCTCACTGTCCTTCCCTGTCCCTACAAACAAGGTTTAGCACAGTAAAACACACTGACACTCTCCCTACCTATAGTTTTCTGTCCCTATAAAAAATGTTTTTTTAAAGATGGTTGATGAGGAATGCTTTAGCACAGTATAGCACAATGAGAATTTCCCTCACTGTCCTTCCCTGTCCCTACAAACAAGGTTTAGCACAGTAAAACACACTGACACTCTCCCTACCTATAGTTTTCTGTCCCTATAAAAAATGTTTTTTTAAAGATGGTTGATGATGAATGCTTTAGCACAGTATAGCACAATGAGAATTTCCCTCACTGTCCTTCCCTGTCCCTACAAACAAGGTTTAGCACAGTAAAACACACTGACACTCTCCCTACCTATAGTTTTCTGTCCCTATAAAAAATGTTTTTTTAAAGATGGTTGATGATGAATGCTTTAGCACAGTATAGCACAATGAGAATTTCCCTCACTGTCCTTCCCTGTCCCTACAAACAAGGTTTAGCACAGTAAAACACACTGACACTCTCCCTACCTATAGTTTTCTGTCCCTATAAAAATTTTTTTTTTTAAAGATGGTTGATGAGGAATGCTTTAGCACAGTATAGCACAATGAGAATTTCCCTCACTGGCCTTCCCTGTCCCTACAAACAAGGTTTAGCACAGTAAAACACACTGACACTCTACCTACCTATAGTTTTCTGTCCCTATAATTTTTTTTTTTTAAAGATGGTTGATGATGAATGCTTTAGCACAGTATAGCACAATGAGAATTTCCCTCACTGTCCTTCCCTGTCCCTACAAACAAGGTTTAGCACAGTAAAACACACTGACACTCTCCCTACCTATAGTTTTCTGTCCCTATAAAAAATGTTTTTTTAAAGATGGTTGATGAGGAATGCTTTAGCACAGTATAGCACAATGAGAATTTCCCTCACTGTCCTTCCCTGTCCCTACAAACAAGGTTTAGCACAGTAAAACACACTGACACTCTCCCTACCTATAGTTTTCTGTCCCTATAAAAAATGTTTTTTTAAAGATGGTTGATGATGAATGCTTTAGCACAGTATAGCACAATGAGAATTTCCCTCACTGTCCTTCCCTGTCCCTACAAACAAGGTTTAGCACAGTAAAACACACTGACACTCTCCCTACCTATAGTTTTCTGTCCCTATAAAAATTTTTTTTTTTAAAGATGGTTGATGAGGAATGCTTTAGCACAGTATAGCACAATGAGAATTTCCCTCACTGGCCTTCCCTGTCCCTACAAACAATGTTTAGCACAGTAAAACACACTGAGACTCTCCCTACCTATAGTTTTCTGTCCCTATAAATTTTTTTTTTTAAAGATGGTTGATGATGAATGCTTTAGCACAGTATAGCACAATGAGAATTTCCCTCACTGTCCTTCCCTGTCCCTACAAACAAGGTTTAGCACAGTAAAACACACTGATACTCTCCCTACCTATAGTTTTCTGTCCCTATAAAAAAAGTTTTTTTAAAGATGGTTGATGAGGAATGCTTTAGCACAGTATAGCACAATGAGAATTTCCCTCACTGTCCTTCCCTGTCCCTACAAACAAGGTTTAGCACAGTAAAACACACTGACACTCTCCCTACCTATAGTTTTCTGTCCCTATAAAAAATGTTTTTTTAAAGATGGTTGATGATGAATGCTTTAGCACAGTATAGCACAATGAGAATTTCCCTCACTGTCCTTCCCTGTCCCTACAAACAAGGTTTAGCACAGTAAAACACACTGACACTCTCCCTACCTATAGTTTTCTGTCCCTATAAAAAATTTTTTTTTTAAAGATGGTTGATGAGGAATGCTTTAGCACAGTATAGCACAATGAGAATTTCCCTCACTGGCCTTCCCTGTCCCTACAAACAAGGGTTAGCACAGTAAAACACACTGACACTCTCCCTACCTATAGTTTTCTGTCCCTATAATTTTTTTTTTTTAAAGATGGTTGATGATGAATGCTTTAGCACAGTATAGCACAATGAGAATTTCCCTCACTGTCCTTCCCTGTCCCTACAAACAAGGTTTAGCACAGTAAAACACACTGACACTCTCCCTACCTATAGTTTTCTGTCCCTATAAAAAATGTTTTTTTAAAGATGGTTGATGATGAATGCTTTAGCACAGTATAGCACAATGAGAATTTCCCTCACTGTCCTTCCCTGTCCCTACAAACAATGTTTAGCACAGTAAAACAGACTGACACTCTCCCTACCTATCCTTCTCTTTCCCTAAACTAAAGGAATCCAGGTTAAGCAAGAAAAAAAATGTCACTGTCCCTGCCTATGCTTCTCTTTCCCTGCTCCGGAACACACTACACTAGGCCGCCGTGCTGGCGGCCTTTTATAGTGTGGGGCGTGTACTAAACACCCTCAGCAATAATTGGCCACAGGCATCCTGCCTGTGGCCAATCATTGCTCTCCTCGCTGCCGGCGCTGTGATTGGCCAAGCATGCGGGGTCACAGTGCATGCTTGGCCAATCACAGCGCCTGGATGACACTGCGATGGCGTAGTGCATTGTGGGCCGCGAATTAGGCGCGAACGGCCCAAATCGTTCGTTGTTCGGCGAACGATCGAACAGCCGATGTTCGAGTCGAACGTATGTTCGACTCGAACACCGAGCTCATCCCTACTGGGGATTATAGAAAGATAACAAGACAAATCAGGTCCTCATACTAGTTGTATTCAAATATATGTAGCACCCTCTACCATAGGTGTTTTGTTCTGGAGGCAGGGAGTGGTTAGTGTAGCAGTGGGTGTGAACACCTGTGCTTCAGTTCTTGGGTGCCTCCCCTGCTTCCAGGGAGAATGTTCTGGAAGAGGGGCAGGGCTGGGAGCTGGAGTGACAGGGAGCTCATGTGAGGAGCCCTGACCAATCCCCAACTGGAATTGGCAGGGCACTGGCCTCCTTCATAAGCTCAGGTCCAGCCCACTGGAGGGAAGTTGTCGGCTGGGAGACATGAGGAATGGAGTGCTAGATCACAGCAGGAGGCCCATCCCCATCTGGGGGGGTGCGCGCCTCAGTGGAGGAGCCCGGGAGCTGGGAGGGAGCCTCGTCCTTACACAGTCATGCAAGAGGTGTCCTGGAACAGAGAGGCTGGAGAAGTGATTGAAACGCATGTCCGGTTAAGTTCTTCATCATGGACTCAGGGCAGGAGAAGGTCGGTGAGTGAGGCACAGTGGATATCTGGAGGAGGCATGCCAGGGGAGCTGGGTGCAAGGCCAGAGGAGAGACTGTGGGGTTTTGTGTCAAATCGATGTGGCCTACGGGCACAGGATTTGAAAGTCGGGCTAGCGGGGATCAGTAGTCCACCAACTAATGCAAGCTGCTAAACAACTAGGCCGCAAGAAGGGGTACTGCAGGCCCCTGGCCTATTAACAGTTCAGCAAGTCAGCAAGCATCTAGGGCTATTCAGAGTAATTCTTGGTGTAAAGTGAAGATGATGAGGCGGAAAGACTAAAAGTTCACAGTGAAGTTTGTGCAGGAGAAGAGGAGTCCTGGGAGTCAAGCCTCGTACACACGACCGAGTTTCTCGTCCAAAACCGGCAAGAAAAGTGCCGCGAGAGCTTTTTCCTCGAGAAAACCGTTCGTGTGTATGGTTTTACGACGAGAAAATTGCCGTGAATCTCGACGAGAAAATAGAGAACCTGCTCTTTATTTTCTCGTCAGGATTCCAGATTTCCTCGTCGTGTTTCTCATCGGCCTGTTTTGTGACGAGAAAATGGTTCGTGTGTATGCTTTTACGACTCTTCCAAAAGCGCGCATGCTCAGAAGCAAGTATGAGACGGGAGCGCATCTTCTGGTAAAACAAGCCTTCGTAATGGAGATAGCACATTCGTCACGCTCGAAATTATTGCATCGTTTAAATGTTGTGCATTGAAATCTTCTTTAGAATGTTACATTAATCAAAACGAATGAACTTCTTTTGCTGCTGATATTCGCACAGAGTTATGACTATCTTTTTTTAACCTTTTTCATGCTGCTCTTAAGAAGATTTAGGTGTATTATATCGTGCAAGATCTTCTGAATATTTTACTGTTTTAGATTTTTCAAACTGATGTTAATTGTAATTTGGCAATGTTTTGATAGTGATCTCCCATTGAATATTTTAATATATATTTGTTAAATTTTACACCCTCTTTTTTTTAAATCAGATTGTTATTCTTTTTTTGGGGTTGTTATCTGTCCCTTTTTTGGCTGTCAAATGTCTCTGCTTACTCCAAAGCAAAATTTAAAATATTTAAAAATACACATAGTCAAGTATGAACTTAAACAAAAATAACATTTATTCATGTTTGAAATAAAATAAAGAGAAGGCAGCGCTGGAGAACCTGCTGCCATTTGTGCATCCCAGGGACCCCAGAGCACACATCAACCCTGTGTGGACACTAAAATTGGGAGCTTGAGAGAAGGCCAACATTTCTGAGCACAATCTGATGCTGGCCTCCCAGAGGTCAGGAACAGCAGCAGGTGAGATATATGTCCCAAGTCTGTGGCACTACAACAGGCTGCCTTCTGTCCAACCAGAATGAAGCAAGACCATCACTTCCTCATCTTCCTGGTAACCTTCCCTGCAGCCTTCCCTGAAGCCTTCTCTGCAGCCTTCCTTCTTCGTGTGGATGGAGGCTGGGCCACTGGAGGGGTACTCCTGTCAGGAGGAGGAGGAGGTGGAGGAGAAGGGGGTGGCGCAGAAGAACAAGGTGGAGGTGGAGGAGAAGGGGGTGGGGCAGAAGTACAAGGTGGAGGTGGAGGAGAAGGGGGTGGGGCAGAAGAACAAGGTGGAGGTGGAGGAAAAGGGGGTGGGGCGGAAGAACAAGGTGGAGGTGGAGGAGAAGGGGGTGGGGCAGAAGAAGAAGTTGGAGGTGGAGGAGAAGGGGGTGGGGCAGAAGAAGAAGGTGGAGGTGGAGGAGAAGGGGGTGGGGCAGAAGAAGAAGGTGGAGGTGGAGGAGAAGGGGGTGGGGCAGAAGAAGAAGGTGGAGGTGGAGGTGGAGGAGGAGGTTGAGGTTGGGACAGTTGTGCCACCTCACAAATTGCGGTATTGGGGGTAATTTTTTCCATCACCCCCTTGTTCAGCAAGGGGATGAGCAGGGGCTCGCATAGGAGGCGTTGCTCCATGCTCATCACCTTGAACTTTGCCTCCACTAGGCCGGCAATGGCCTCTTCAGGGGATGTGGGCTCCTTGAGGGTGGCATGGGCCTCTCGAATAAGGGCCATTGCTGCCTCACTGGTGGTCCTGTCCCTCCTGCTTCTTTTGGGAAGTTGGATGGGAGGCACCTGTGATCTGGTGCTTCTCCTTTGCCCTGCCACCTCCTGGCTGCCACTGGGCCCTGCCACCTCCTGGCTGCCACTGGGCCCTGCCACCTCCTGCCTGCCACTGGGCCCTGCCTCCTCCTGCCTGACAGTTTCCAGACCCTCCTCCTGGCTGATTTCATCCTGTGTATGAAAAAGGGACATAGTTTAATATGTTGGTTTAATCTTTGCATCCAAATTTCAGATCATGATTGAAGCAATTCGAATGTAAATCCAGAAATCATTTTGACAAATTTACAACTACATCAGATTGACTATTTTGCACCCAATTTAGGCCAGACTAATGTCTAGAGATCTTGATTTAACTTGTGGAACCCAAAATAGTTTATGTTTGTCATCTTGACATATTTGTCAAACATTAATTTTATCCCAATACATTTTCTCTAAATACTATACCTGGCTCCAGATGGCCAAATCAGGTTCATCCAGGATGGCTGCCTCCTCTTGCTCCAGAGAAGGCTCAGGTTGGCTGCAGGGAAGTCTGGGGGGAAGAGTGGATAGTGATGGCCTTGCCTCAATGTGGTCATCCAGAAAGGACCTCCTGCTGTAGTACCACAAATTGGGGACATACACATCATCTGCTGCTGCTCCTGACCTCTGAGAAGCCAGGACCTTAGAGCGTTCATTCCTGTATGTGCCTCTCAAGCTCCCAATTTTAGTGTCCACCTGTTTTGCTGTGGCTGTGGGCACCTTGGTATGCACAAATGGGAGCAGGGTCTCCAGCGCTGCTTTTCTCACCCCTTTTTTTTGTGTATGGGGTTTTTGGTCTCCCACAGAGCGGGCAGCTCATTTACCCGGTCTATAAATTCCGCCAGGAATTCTTTGTCGCTAATAAAGACATTCATATTGTATCTGCAAGTAAAATAAATAATATATAACTAATGTGAGGCACACAGTCTAACCTCCTTAAAATCGTAGTCACCATATATATCCTACAACATTCTCCAGACAGTATAGGCCAACAATTTGTCAAAGTCACAAAATCACATACCTTCGTTCGCACGTCCGTCACTTGAACTCCTCTCTCCGCACACCGAACGTAGTATAGTCACATGTGTGTTTGCTATATATACACCACGCATGCGTCAAACTACGTACACGTCACTCCGCAAACGTCGCCCGCCCATGACGTTCTAACTAACATCTTTTCCCCGCCCCTTCTCTTTAGGCGCGCAGACAGATATGGCGGATTTACAGCAGGTGTCTGATAATTCCTCAAATAACGAGGAGGAGACAAGCCCGGAGACTGAGGAAACGTCACGACCAGGGAGGAGATTCAAGGCATCTAATATGTCTTTTGCAGAGATGGCGGAGATGGTGGACATATTGCTCAAGTCGGATTATGACGCAAAGCATGGGCCGTATAGCAAACCTAATAGAAGGAAGGCCAAAATCCTGAAGAAAGTCGTGAAGAGTCTGAAGAAGAATTTCGGGGTGAAACGCTCAAATGAGAGGCTCAGAAAGAGGTGGTAAGACCTCAAACTGAGGGAGCCAGAGCAGTTAAGGAGCATTAAGAGAATGCTAGCAAAAAGTAAGTAAAATGTACACTTTTCTGCTATTAAAGTTTTTCTCAAATTACATGTTGCTCCTTTTTTTTTATTTTTCATATTGGACTCCCTTCCAAAATTTCCTATTTTGAACTTGGTTTGGCACAGTAATCGTTCGTTACGTTACAGACACTTCATTCGGCCACTATCCGCTGTTTTGGCTTATTTTACAGCCACAAAAGTAATTAGACATCTGCCTGTTTTTTACAAATTGTTGTTCCTAAATTTTAGGCTAGATGATGTGTTTGTAAAGAGAATGAAATGCAAACTTTAATCAGTGTAAAGGAGAGGACACTCAGCAGCTGGTACCACATCTGTACTTTGGAGCACTATAGTGTGTGCCACCAGAACCGCCTTTTTTGGGTGTCCCACACAGGGGCATCAGTGAATTTTTGTGGTGCCTCCATGTCTAAAAATTTACATCCAAAAGGTGAATACTAAACATATTTTTGGTTCCAAATAATGCATTCATCTTTAAATTCCGCACAAACACACACTTGTACCCCACTTCCAAACAATTTAGCCTGTTTTTATTTTTTATAGAGCATTTCAGTGTGATAAATAGACCTTTTGTTTGATTCTCATAGGGGAGAGAAGACTGGGAGGAGAACACTCCAGGGAGCACAGGAACCCCACAGCTTCACAACAACCGCAAACTCCCAAAGACCCACAACCGAAGGATGTTGAGGAAGTTGAGGTGGAGGAATGTTGTGGAATTTTAGGCTGCTGTTTACAGAGCACACAGCCTATAATTCCTGTGCTATCTAAGCACACATCAGATTTAATCTTTTTGAAGTAATGCTATCATTAAGTTTAGTTTGCTAAAGTCCACTCACCGTTCATCCCCATTCATTCAAGAAAGGCAGCACCACAAAAGCTTATCTTCTTATCAGGCCATTCCAGCAAAGACTCTGTTAAGCCAACGCCTACTCATAGGCTTTTATTAAACTCAAAAGATCTCAAGACAGGAGGTGATTGGCTGCAGCAACCAATCCCCTCCCCATGGGCGGGAACCTCATAGGATGTTCCCTCACATGAAAATGACAACACTTGGACATTCCTTCCAACAGGATATGTCATACATGAATATAATAACGTAGGATGGCTTAAGTTACCGTCGATAGGAATTCTTATTCTGCGCTATTCCATAGAATAACGCATAATAAGATTATAATATTATTGAATGGGGGAGGGAGGCTATCTGCAGACGCACGCTACGAATTCCAACCAATGTTGATCAGACATAGCAGAGACAAGAGCGCCCATCCGCCTATAACCAATGATGTCATTGCAGAGCGAGCATATCCCCTCCTTAACGATCGTCCATGCTAATGCACAGAGGGCCCCCGTTGGCAGACATATCCGCACCCTGCAAACATCACACTCCAACCTCAAAACGTTTTCCCCTATCAGACGGGATTCAACCAGCCTCAGACTACCCCAATCAGCTCTTTTAGAGCGGGTTGCGGAAGTACTAACACTGGGTGACACTATGACAATACATATTAAATACATCTTCATAAAAATCTCCACAACAGTCCTCCCTTTTTTGTCATATGCACCCTATGTGTCCCTCGATGAGAGTTGATCTGCTTCTTACACCTGGAAATCAATCAGTTATTAGTCCATAAAAAGGAAAACACGGCTTGACATGTAGACTCTACTCTTCAGGGGCATGACTTATAAAGGAGGACACGACATGGTGAGCTGTAGTAATCGCCGATCCGTCTGTGATTCTCTGTCTTGTATGTGGGTCCGGCTTCGGGGCGTCTCATCAAGGAAACTCTGGTCACGCGTCAAATCAGGCAACAGGAGCCTCTCGTCACGACATAGAAAGAATAGAAATAAAAACGACATGAGTATATATATTCCCACTTCCTTTAGCCACGATCCGCTGTAAAATAAAAAATTAGATCCCCAAAGATTCCCAGACCCTTAAAAAAAAGGACTCCCAACCTTCACTTAGCTACAGCTCTGGCTTCAACAATTACATGAAGAACCCTATCCTTAACGGATGAGAATTATTCAATTGTATCCCAAGCCGGAGCCCCCCCCCCCACCTTGTACATGCAGGACCCCATGCCCAGACCTGGTCGGGATTGGTGAACAAATCCCTACTAGCTGTCCCTGCCATTCTTAATTTCCTGCGCCATCAGATCCTTGCGATCGGCCGCGACCTAAAATGTTGGGACAGCTTCACCATCGCGCATGAACCTCTTGCTTTGGGGGAATTACCTTTATAAGCTGCAGATCCACATAAACACCAAACTAAAGTTCAAACACACTTGTGGGCTGCCTAGATACCCAAACCGACAAGAGACAGAGCCATTAAAACTAAAACCAATTTTACCCTCTAAAAATACATCGTTAGATTCCATTGACAAGTGTCTGTCTGGAGTCTTCACTAGTTTGTCAAAAACTCCTCATACCCATAATAACATCATAAATGTCATGTACCGCTGTCATCGCTGGGGACTAAAACTCCTCATACCCATAATAACATCATAAATGTCATGTACCGCTGTCATCGCTGGTGACTAAAACTCGGTGAAGACTCAGAACAGACCATCGGTCCTGTTCGCTTTCTGAGCTAGTCAGGACATACACTTTAAATAATAACTTGGGATGCTTTTCACCGTTACCCTCGCTAAAATTTACTAAACAACAAAAATATAAATAAACAAAGATACTCCTCATTCTTTGGTGTGGTTGAGCCGCTTCTTGCAGTGGCTGGCGTGGTCTCATCCCTCAAGCTTCTTTACAACGACCCAGTCACCTGGTTGGAAAGAATGTAAACTGATTATTGAGTCGGGTCCAGGAGGGACTCGTGAAATCCTTTTGGTGGACATTTTGAAGTTCATGTCACAACGATCGCACCCACCCCATCAGCCGAGAATATAAGTGACAGCTAATGAGGAGAGTACGACCCTGATTTTGATTGACCTCCAAACAACCCTCATATGACAATAACCCAGACATCGGGACTGTGGTCACTGCATAACCTGTGCGTGGCTTACAATACCTGGAGCCACTGACAAGGTTCTTAGCCTCTGGGATGGGAACCTACTTCACCAGACTGCTGCGTGCCGATTCAAATTCTATTAAAGAAAGACAGTCTTGGCACAAACTTGGTTAGAATTACAGAGGTTATTATTAGTTTGACAGAAAAAAAACTGTCACTCTTACATTTATCATTCTCCCCCCTTTTCTTCCTCATTACAGACTGAAGGAAGAAATGTGTGGTGCAGGAAAAAAGAAACAATGAAATAGCCTATGATACTTTTACCGCCTTAGACTCATATTTATCCATATGTACAGCTGTCTACATACACCTGTTCTCTGTGTACAAACTCCTTGGACCTGAAAAATACTTATAAGCAAAATCATTACTCTATCCTTCATATTTAACCTGCAAAGAATGGTAAAACAATAATGACATTCCTGTACATTGGTAAATTGTCAATGACATTCTTTCAAAACTGATTCAAACAAAACCCTTTGTAACCCTTACTTTTCCCGTTCTTACAAACATACAACAGCTGCGACGCATTGAAGGATCGTCGCGGTAAGTTCGAACATATTCACATTACTACATACAAACACTCAGATACAAACGTGGGGGAAATACTTCCCAGTTTCCAAAACCACAAATGAAAAAAACAAAAACAGCCAGAATTCTACCTTCACTCTTTCAGCAATAGGAAAAAATACAATGGGAATATGAGAGCAACTCGAGAAGCTTGCATGGACTAGCCATACAAGGTTCAAAACAAACGGGCATGAGACAACACCTCCATCAACACTCATCATTACAGATTTCTGAAGCCGCAGCTCAACTACATCCATTCCAGAGGGATACCCAAAATAGTATCCTTGGACCACCTATGTTAATCTTTTTGGGGTTCAAAGGCCTTTGCCCCAAAACTAGGCTTCGTGCACTGTGTGACTGTCTGACTATGGGAAGCCTCCATTCCTTCCCTTTGCACAGACCTCCTTGTGTCCATGGCGATTCGAATCGGCGTATCGTCTTAAACCTGCGTCCAGGTTAAACCGTTGCACCCATTTTCGGAGATCACCGCCCGGTGTCTTCTTATACGGTGAATTGCAGAACTACAACCACTATATGGTCAAGTCCTCCAACTAGAAACCCTAACCGAGGCGTCAACACTATGGCTTGTTGTCCCAACACTTTTGGAACTACAGCAACAACCACAGATCAACCCCCGAATTAGGCCTCTACCCCTCACAGTGTATGCATACACAAGCATTTTCCGCTATACACCCATACACTGCGTTGTCAGACTAAACCTCACAGAACAATTACGCCAGTTTACCACCTGCAGAACAATGTGGCTTCTCTCTGTATCTAGATGATAGAATAATGGTGCTACCCCCTGTTTTTCTCTCTACCCAAAACTGTATTACACAGTACAAAACTTCACAAAACTGGAACAAAATATAAAACACTTTTAAACGCCAAAATGCTTTCCATTTTCCTTCCAAACACAAATCTCATTTCTCACCTTTAAAAACCCCAAGCTCCTCCCACCAACTTTCTGCTGATATATAAATGCTGAAAAGAAACTTCCGGTTACATGCTCAGCTACTTAAAAAAACCAAACTGGTTTATTTACATATCAATTGTTCAGGAAGAGGGAGGGGGGGAGCCCAGCCACATTGCTGTGTCTATCAAGACTCCAAAAAAATCCATGGCTACACATTATATATTTCAACAATTTAAAACCTTGTCAAGAAAATGGTGGAATAAAACCCCCCTTTGCAAATGGGAGGGTCCTGACCCAAACATCCCCTGCAAGCAAAACCACAAGTTGACTCAAATGCAAAACTCCTGCAAAAAGATGGCTCTAGGGGTTTCGACCAAAACCCCCACTCCTCCTCTACAGGCTATACAATACAAGCTTCAAAACATATGAATTGCCTTCTGGGAAGGAAATATTTAAACATAAAAACACATCATTGTACAAAAACTCTGTAAGTCTTACAATCCATCAAAATTCAGTGTAAAGTGAAGTTTTTCATATACTGCAAAGCCAGCCGACCCTGCAATAGCTCACATCTACTTAAATGAAAACAGAGAAATCCCCCCTCCTAACACCATCTGCATGGAGTTTGCATGTCCTCCCTGTGTCTGCGTTGGCCTCCTCCCACACTCCAACTGCTGGTAGGCCAGCCAGATCCCATCCATAAATAGGCCCCAGCATGTGCGTGTGTCCGCAAGCACGTTGTGGCCCCTCAGGGTAAGACCGCACTATTTTAAGATACCACTCAACTCACCTCAAAAGGTGATGCTTACAAAAACAGTTTAAAACAGTTTTAACCAGCGAATTCAACATTAAACAAAAACAGCCTCTCAGTATGTCACACTGGTGTCTCACTACTCTCCACAGCAGTGCACAGGTCAAATTGTAAACGCATAAAACAGGCGAAAAACTGCGCCAATCAACAAATGTTAATATAGCATCCAGGCGCTGTGTTTGCCAACCCGGAACTTCCTATCTCAAACTGTAAACGTCTCTCAAAATGGCCGACAAGCCAGGATAACAAAATGGTGGATGACCCACCACAGCACCTCATGGACAACAAAAATTGCGCCATTGACGCATGCAATTTTTTCCCGCCAATAACCCGCATGGGGCGTCACAATGAACACCACATGGGTTCCCCCACACAAAGACAAACACAAATGGCCTCCAGCAGGTTAAAAAGGCCGCACTACCCAATTCGCACTAAACATCAAAAACTGAGAAATTCTATCAGCAACATAGCTGACGAATGCCACATGGTATAGTGCCCAAAAGAAAGGTGTCTAGCCTGTGAGTATCATATAAGGGAAGGTGCCAAGAAAAACTGTGCCTCAAAATGGCAGACAAACCTGCAAGGCTAACAAAAACCAAGAATGGCGCCATTGCTTTTTCCCGCCAAAACCAGCATCTCTTTAAAAGAAAATCAAAAATGTTTTTCTCCACAAAGACTGACTACACCATTGAAACTTTTCTAAATTATCATCAAAATCCACTGAAAAAGGTGTCAGCTACACTCTACAAGGACCACATGTACACTTACAAACTTTGCCTCCCTTTGGCCAACTAAACAGCACATTCAATAAATGTGAGTTACATGACAATATTAAAAACATATTCATTTCTCTACATAAAGTTCATATACACACTGTGGCATCAGCTTTCATAACAAGCCATTGAGAAATATAACTCCTCAATGCTAGCATCCAAAACAGCCTGCAACCATTCAAAGGGCGTATTCCTTTCAACAAACAGCTACTATTGTCTGGCTTCCAACAATGCCTGGCCACTTGGCAGGAACTTTCAACTCAAAAACCAAACACTTAATATTTTTACACTTATGGGGACATGTGTCTTTGTCCCCTATAAAGGCAAAAATCACAATCTATTCATTTCTATTTTTCATAGAAATCACAAACACTACACACATACAGTATATTGTTGCTTGTAACATTTGCTTAGAGTGTCTTTCCCTCAGGGCACAGCCATTGCAACACAAAACAGTGGGCAAGCCCTTCCCCCATTCAAGCACATGGCAGCCAAGCAATCTACTTTACAAACTTCTCAGTGCACTAAATACCACATCTATACCTTCATTTCATACACAATATACAGTCTATATTTCTCGCTTAGTTACACTCTTACAGCCCACAGTTTCCATCAGATCATCTCTCAGGGCCCTCCCACTACAAAACTCCTGCATGCTATTTACAGAAAGTCACCAACTTTTACCATTGTAACTGAGATGCTGGCAGCCCCACCCCCACTAAACCTCATGGCTCAAGGACCAGGACAATGCAGCAGCCATTGCTGGCAGCCAACTGCTCAATACATCGCACGATCTAATCACACAGACACATGCAGGCATACCCACACACAATCAAATTCACAGGCATACGATCCATGACAAAATCACACACACACATGCGATTCGCAGACATACACACGCACACATACACACGCTGCAAACTTGAAACATTATTTCAAAAAGACAAATTTTTTTTTTTGTTTCAAAGTACAGCCTCTTTACACATCACATCGCAGGTCCACTCTCCCCCCTCTGCTGATCTGATGCTCAAAGAGGCCGCAATTGGTCCCAACCGTGAGGCGCCATTACTGTTGTGGAATTTTAGGCTGCTGTTTACAGAGCACACAGCCTATATTTCCTGTGCTATCTAAGCACACATCAGATTTAATCTTTTTGAAGTAATGCTATCATTAAGTTTAGTTTGCTAAAGTCCACTCACCGTTCATCCCCATTCATTCAAGAAAGGCAGCACCACAAAACCTTATCTTCTTATCAGGCCATTCCAGCAAAGACTCTGTTAAGCCGACGCCTACTCATAGGCTTTTAGTAAACTCAAAAGATCTCAAGACAGGAGGTGATTGGCTGCAGCAACCATTCCCCTCCCCATGGGCGGGAACCTCATAGGATGTTCCCTCACATGAAAATGACAACACTTGGACATTCCTTCCAACAGGATATGTCATACATGAATATAATAACGTAGGATGGCTTAAGTTACCGTTGATAGGAATTCTTATTCTGCGCTATTCCATAGAATAACGCATAATAAGATTATACTATTATTGAATGGGGGAGGGAGGCTATCTGCAGACGCACGCTACGAATTCCAACCAATGTTGATCAGACATAGCAGAGACAAGAGCGCCCATCCGCCTATAACCAATGATGTCATTGCAGAGCGAGCATATCCCCTCCTTAACGATCGTCCATGCTAATGCACAGAGGGCCCCCGTTGGCGGACATATCCGCACCCTGCAAACATCACACTCCAACCTCAAAACGTTTTCCCCTATCAGACGGGATTCAACCAGCCTCAGACTACCCCAATCAGCTCTTTTAGAGCGGGTTGCGGAAGTACTAACACTGGGTGACACTATGACAATACATATTAAATACATCTTCATAAAAATCTCCACAACAGGAAGGAGAAGTGCAGGAAGGAGAGGTGGATGACGTTGTGGAACTGGTCACCACAACAGGTCAGTATCTGTCACCACAGCTTCAGGTAAGAGATGTAGGCCTGCAGAGTTATAATACCTTTTGTATTTTTTTTTTAGGGGATGTAAATGTTGTGGTGAAGGATAGTACACGTTTCTCTGCTGACAGTGCCCTCCGAATAATACAGCAAGTGATGGAATGTAGCACGGAACTGGACAGAATTAAACAAAGAATTCATGTGATGGATCAAACATTTAAAGACATTCTAGATGTATTGGGGAGAATCGAATAAGGCAACCAAACCCCCATTTTTGTTTCAGGAATGACTGTTCTTCAACCTTTTAAACTCTTTTTGACAATCAAACCAGCCAAAAATTTAATATGCACACAGTGTGTCAACATGTGCTATCTGCCATCAGGGGATATCCATGTACGTCTTTTGGGGGTGCAACCCCTTCCTCGTATCTAAAGTAGGTGAACTGAGGAAGGGGTTGCACCCCCAAAACACGTCCATTGATCACCCCTGATGGCAGATAGCACATGTTGACAATAGGGATCAGGAGTCTAAAATCCCTATTGAAAATTACTACAAAATGTGTGCATATTCAATTTTTGGCTGGGCAAGGGGTGGCAAGACCCCATATTAGGACGGGCACATAGAGACATAGTTTGTGTAAGTGAATGTCTCAGATTGCTGAGAGATATCCAATGTTGTACTTTTTGGAATGCAACTGTTGTTTTTGTATTTTCCTAAGAAAAGAATTGGCGGTTTGTGGCCAGGCAAAAAAAATAAATAAAAAAAATAACCATGTGTGTGAATGTGCACAGAGTAAAATGTTTGAACACAAACAACGTGTAGCTTCTTTTTCCAATACGCTCTAACCTTTTTTGTGGTTTTTTTAAGGTTACATAGTGAAATGGTTGTTATTTACTAAAGGAAAATACACTTGGCACTACAAATGCCCTAAGACAAACTAGGAGACAGGAAACAAACAAAAGTTAAAAGTTTAAATCAGATTTTTATTTAGCTCATTCTCCATGAATCTTTAGGCATAGCCTGGCATAGAAATTGCCCCCCTACCCGTGAAATATTGCATATATTTCTCCCGAACCTTACGGGCATTTTGGGGGGGCAAGCCAGGACGGGCAGATTCAAGGCCCGGCAGGGGATTTGCAGATGAAAGTCCAGCCTCAGGCAATACTGTGGCCATATAAGAAGTGGATTTTCTGCTGAGAAAGTTGTGTAGCACACAGCAGCATAAAACTACATAGTTTATTTTGTAGTCCGCCAAGTGGATGGAAGTCATAAAAATGCGGAACCGGCTGGCCATTATGCCGAAGGCATTTTCAACGACTCTTCGGCCCCTGGCCAGCCGGTAATTGAACACCCTCTTCTCTGGGGTCAGGGTCCTCTGAGGAAATGGCCTCATAAGATGCGGTCCGAGTCCGAAGGCTTCATCAGCCAAAAAAACAAAGGGGAGTCCTTCAACATTCCCTGCATCCGGTGGCAATGCAAGGTCGTCACTCTGGAGACGGAGGGCAAACTCCGTCTGGATGAAGGATCCCCCATCGGACATCCGGCCATTCTTCCCTACATCAACATAGAGGAATTCATACCGTGCTGACACCACCGCCATCAGCACAATGCTATGAAACCCCTTGTAATTGAAGTAGTAGGACCCAGAACGGGGTGGCGGCACGATGCGGACGTGCTTCCCGTCTATGGCACCACCACAGTTGGGGAAGTCCCACCGCGTGGCAAACTCCGATGCCACAGTCTGCCATTCCTGTGGCGTGGAAGGAAGCTGGGGAGTCAAACAAGATGAAAGAAAATTTGAATTTTAAAATATTACATTACAAGGAGATTATAAGAAAAAACATTAGAGGCCAACATCAATCAAATTCTCAGTTTATTAATGTGTTTTTAAGAAGTATAATGGAAGGCTCATGTTTCATATTCATCACCCCCTCTGATGGTACATTAAAAAAATATTTTGGGGGGGGGGTAGATGTGTTTGGCCACAGGATAGCATTGCAGTGGCGGTGCGTCCAGAGTGGGCGCTGGAGCACTGCCCCCTCTCTCCTGTGCCCGTCACTCCGAACAATACATCGGTTCATGCCTTGCATTAACCTATGTATTGTCAATGCCGCCCACTATTCAGGTGGATGGCCCCCTGTTAAGCGACCAACATATGAATAACTGCAGCATTTATGGGGTGAAAATTGCATATCAGAAACAGGGAGGCAAATAGGCTTGCACATTACAGCCTGAGGGATGTAATTGGTTTCATAAAAGTTAAATAGGTGACGTAGGGGGGGGGGGGACATTCCTTGGGTAAACACTGACAGGCTGCTCTCTCAATCATGTTCACCAAGTCTGTTTAATGGTAACATGATTGGCTGATGCAACATCAAGGGCAGGAGAAGACATCAAGGACAGAAGAAGGATGGCGCTGACCACAAGAAGGTAAGTGGAGGGCTGGGGGGAAAATGGCTGCATTGGAGGGAACAAAATGGCTGCATTGGAGGGGGCAACTGGGGGCGTTTAATAGGCACAGTCGCAAAAAAGGAGGACGTTTAGTTCCTAAATTGGGGTTGGACCCCCAAACATTTTGAGCACCAGGCGCCCCTGCTGGAAAGGTTAGTGAAGGGAAATATGCATGGAGGAGAAATAAAGGACAATCTAAAGCTTCCAGCATGCATGGGGACAAAGGGGACATTCTCAGCATATTACAAGCATGGTAATTAGGGAAGGATGAAAGAAATACAAGACATTAGCATACATGAAATACATAAAATGTGATGTTAAAGGAGAAAACTTACCCTAATATAGTCCTCCTGCAGGACTTGTATAATGGCAGAACAGGTGTCTGGGATTATGAGGCCCAGAGCCTGGGGGGAGATGCCTGTCGTGAACTTCAAGTCCTGCAGACTTCTCCCTGTCGCCAGATAACGTAACGTGGCGATGAGCCTCTGCTCAGCACTGATGGCTTCCCGCATAATTGTGTCCTTCCTGGTAATGTAGGGGGACACCAAAGCCAACAGTTCCTGAAAAACGGGGTCAGACATCCGCAGAAAATTCCTGTAGTCCTCAGGATTATTCTCGACGATCTCCCGCAGCAGAGGCATATGGCAGAATTGGTCCCGCTGGAGCAACAAATTCTTGGTCCATGAACTCCTCCTCACACCGTTCATGGACTGGTCTTGGTCCAAAACAAGCAGACCAACACCAAGCGCACGCACAGCACGAACTCGACGACGAGAACGTCCAGGCGACATGGCTAGGAAACGGTCGTCTTATCAGAACGTACAGAACAGAACGCACTTTAGAATAGCAAGGCCTATGAATAACGAACTGAAAATCAGAAACGAACGGGCAAGAACGCACTGTAAAACAGATACGACCTGCCTAGACGCCCTGAAAGACAAGATACGAACCCACAAGCACAAACTGAACCTCAGAAAACGAACTGAAAAGCACGAATACTGAAAAGCCTGAATCTTCTCTTCTCAAACTTTTACTTCACATGCGGTAACACGAGATCAGCAAAAGCAGCCCAAGGGGTGGCGCCAAGGAAATCGATCTTCCCCTTCATAGTGCCGTCGTACGTGCTGGACGTGACTGCGGAGAACAACGAGGAAATTGGGAAATGTCAGTGTGTACGCATGGAAAGCTTGACGAGAAACTCGTCAAGGTTAACAAGAATCTCGTCGAAAAAGACGACGTGTTTTTTACGACGAGAAACTCGGTCGTGTGTACGAGGCTTCACAGTCTGCAGGAGTTGATGCAGAGGAGGAGCAACGGTCTGCAGGAGTTTATGCAGGTGAAGTGACTATGAATATTAGAGTCTATCAGTTCTTCAAAAGCTCAATTCATTTAACCAATTCTTTAAATATGATGGCAAAGTGATCTGTTCTATGGGCATCCCATATCCCCTTTCCCCAACCAAGTTATATCCCCCAAATAAACAAAAACAAAGCACATGACTGTTCATTGTCTCTGAGAATGATATAAAGAGGTCTGGCAGCAGGGTGATATGGTGGATGTTAGTAACTAGTAGCAACCATCCGTTACATTTTGACGTCCCACGAGATCCGCCTTCACGGTTAACCTGCTGGCCGTCGCCCCTAGCAACCGTCAGAAGCCAGCAGGGTCTTTGCCTGTTTTGCCATGTTTTGGGATGGGTACATTAGACTTATCGGAGTGTAAGTTCTTTCAGGATGAGGTACAGATTGTTGAAATATATTTCACTCTCAGGGATTTTTGATCTATTGATTGAACATCAAAAAATAGGGGGCGTGGTATTAGCTCTTGAAGGAGGCCGTATGTCATGATGACCACTGATAGATTATGGTGAGTCATGTGATGGTGATTCTCCTCATTGTGATCATGTGACCACTGGGGGTGTGGCTTATAACAGATGGAAGGAAAGGGTATTTAAAGTATTGTCCATACAGGGTCCCCATAATACGCTGAGGAAGTTCCGCCCTGAGGAACGATACGCGTGCGGAGGGGACCATTATGTGACATTCCATCCAGCAATACCCAGAAGCTTGCAACCGAAAGACGCTGTGTCTATAAAACAGGAGGCTCATGTTCCTAGCACTGGGCTCAGTGCTTTTTATGTAAGTGAGATTTTTTTAATAAATGTGATCGTTTTTAAATGAAACAGAGAGCACTATGGTTGTCTTTATGTCTTACATGAATACTGCTGAGAATTAATGTTTGGAGGAGCATCGCCATTTGTTAATGATCATCTGAAGACAGGATTCATCTATAATTATACCCCTCCAAGGGGAATGTGTGTCTTGGTCTTCTGTTAGCTCAGAGACCCAATCTTTGAGGTGAGCGGCCTGTGAAGTTGGTGACGGGAACACATGTATTGAAGCACTATTGATATATTGTTTTCAAGCACTCTGATCACTTTTGAGGATTTTCTACATCTAGCAACTTTTTTCCTTTCATTTGTTATTGTTCATACTGAATTTTGGGACCATTTTTTCCTTGATTCTTTTTGGACTTGTTTAGAATTTATTAAGTTATTTAGCGCTGCACTATTTTATTTGTAAATGTTATTTGCAAGGAGTGTGATATATTGACCTTGAGTGCACAGCTGCTTTAGGGAACCTCTTCTGGGGTTCCATTTTTTCACAGTTTTTTTCTTTTGCGCTGACTGAACCCACCATTTTTTCAGTACCATTTCACAATATATTACGGTCTAGCAGCAATTGATTATGGATGTTTTTAAATATTTGGAAAAAAGAGAAATAAAAATAGGAGATGTCTTCTCTAGAAACCCCATTACGGGAGAAGGTAACGATATAGCCCAAACCTTCAGAAAACTGGGGCATGTTTTCGAGAAGAAAGTAAAAACTTGCTGGGATATCGTTTCCTTTGAGCAGTATATAGCAGCCAAATTAATCCCAAGATGCCTTAGATGGGATGTTCCCCCTAATGACGGTCTTGTTGATGATGAAGCTACAAAAGAATGGGGTGATTTCTTTATATGTAAGGGTCTAGAACTCCTAGAACTCTTGCATAGGAGGAAACAAAGAAAAATGAAAAACTTAGAGACCCAAATCCGAGAGCTCAGGAGTTCCCTTGAACCTCACAAGGAATCTGATGAGTTCTTGAGATTATCAACAGAACTAAAAAACAGATTAATTAAATGGGATTCTGAGTCTCAAAATAAAAAACGGAAGAAATACATTAGGGATCTAGAGGATTTCAGTAAGGGCAATGAGTTCAAATGGCAAACCAGCCCAGTTGACGCCACCATGACACAAACACAACCCGAACATTCCACTGTGGAAGCAGTCACTACTCCATTACCCATGACCAGTGGTAATAATGTTTATACATATGACTATTCTGAATATCCCTATGGTGGGACACCTCATGAGGAGAGTCAATATCAGGCCATACGGGGGAAAAACACACCAATCCCCCCATAGGAATTATGACTATGGTGCATCTACAGGGCATAATGGACAATATAATGATTATAGTCAAATAGGGTAATTACCAATATGCGCCAGATAGAAACGGGACATATACTAATAGAGGTAATGATTCAAATTATCACCAGAATGATTATTATCATACCTCGGGGTACGATACATATTCCAACAGCGAATCATGGTGCCGGGGGGGGGGATTTTCCCAGAGCCCAGAGAGGGGTAGGGAGAGGGGCGCCCTCTATGCCACCCAATCCAGGTGGTTGGCAGGGACCAATCCCCCCGCCATTCACTCAGGAGGGGGGACCTTTCAGAAAAAGAAAAAATCGAGAGGAAGGAGGGGAGGAAGGCGAAATAAAAAGAACAAAGCCCCAATCGGTACAGGGATCTATAATCTAAGTGGCACGCCCCTTAATGATAATGAGATAAGGACATTGGACAGAGGTTTAAAATATGCTCCCACCAGGAATTTGAATAAATTTCAAACTTATGTCAGCCTGCAAAAATATGTACGGAGTTTGAACATTAAGAAACATTTTCTGTCCAACCCTGTCATTAAAAACAACGTCCCTACCATTAAGACCCCTTTTAACCAATACTCTAATCTCCGGAATAAGTCAGTGTTTAATCCCCCTAAAGTTGACACAAAAAACATAGATGTCTTCAAAAACATGGTGGCAAAGGATTTAGAATCCCTTAAGGTACGGAAGGTTAATGATCCCAAATATATCAAAAAGGGAATTGACTCTTTACTGGAGAGAAAAGATTTGGTTATCCGCCCTGCAGATAAGGGTGGGGGCTTAGTAGTACTTAGCAAATCTTATTATAGGAACGAGATGGAAAATCTACTCAGCGATTCTAATACATACAGTATTATGAACAAAGACCCATTGTTAGAATACAAAAGCGAGTTACATTTACATATAGAAAGGGGAAAACACATAGGCGTTCTTAATACCAAAGAAGCATTTTATTTCGACCCTTTATTTTGCCGTACACCTATAATTAATTTTTTACCCAAAATGCACAAAGATAGCATCAATCCACCTGGAAGGCCAATAGTTAACGGGATAGATTCCGTTACCTCCAGGTTAGGTCAATATATCGATACGTTCTTACAGCCTTTAGTCCGAGAAACTGATGCATTTTTGAAAGACACCAAACATGCAATTCAGATCTTGGAATCCCTGATAATATCCCCGTCTACTTTTCTAATTACAGCAGATGTAAGTTCCCTTTATACTATTATTAGTCATGAGTAGGGATGAGCTTCGAGTTCGACTCGAACATTGCCTGTTCGCCCGTTCGCCGAACAGCGAACAAATTGGGGTGTTCGCGGCAAATTCGAAAAATCTATGGGAGAAATCTAAAGTGTTAATTATAAAGGCTAATATGCAAGTTATTGTCCTAAAAAGTGTTTGGGGACCGGGGTCCTGCCCCAGGGGACATGTATCAATGCAAAAAGAAGTTTTAAAAACGGCCGTTTTTTCGGGAGCAGTGATTTTAATAATGCTTAAAATGAAAAAATAAAAGTGAAATATTCCTTTAAATTTCGTACCTGGGGGGTGTGTATGATATGCATGTGAAGTGGCGCATGTTTCCCGTGCTTAGAACTGTCCCTGCAAAAAATGTCATTTTTGAAAGAAAAAAAGTCTTTTAAAACTGACTCGCGGCTATTAATGAATTGTCGGCTCCCGGCAATACATACAAAAGTCATTGATTAAAAAAAAAAAAAAGCGTGGGGGTTCCCCAGAATTCAATTACCAGGCCCTTCAGGTCTGGAATGGATATTAAGGGGAACCCCGCCGCAAATTTAAAAAAAAATTGACGTGGGGTTCCCCCAAATATCCATTCCAGGCCCTTCAGATCTGGCATGGATTTTAAGGGGAACTCCACCCCAAATTTTTTAAAAAAATGGCGTGGAGTCCCCCTAAAAATCCATACCAGACCCCTTATCCGAGCACGCAACCTGGCCGGCCGCAGGGGAAAAGGGGGGGACGAGAGAGCGCCCCCCCCTCCCTCCTGAACCGTACCAAGCCACATGCCCTCAACATGGGGAGGATGTCCCCATGTTGATGGGGACAAGGGCCTCATCCCCACAACCCTTGCCCGGTGGTTGTGGGGGTCTGCGGGCGGGGGGCTTATCGGAATCTGGAAGACCCCTTTAACAAAGGGGACCCCCAGATCCCGGCCCCCCCCCCCTATGTGAATTGGTAAGGGGTACGTTGTACCCCTACCATTTCACGAAGAAAGCGTAAAAAAATGTTTAAAAAAACACACAAACACCTTGAAAAAGTCCTTTATTAAAAAAAAAAAAACAAAAACATTCCAGCGGTGAAATCCAGTGTCCCGCGGCGATCCCGATGTCCAGCGCTGTCCTTCATTGGTTGTGCCTGAGCGGACCTGATGGGGAACTCCCTCTCAGTATTTTTAATGTATAGACCCGCCCCTTCTAAAGTTCCCCATCAGGTCCGCTCCCTCGGTATGTCGGACCCGCCTACGTCATTGGCTTGAGCGGGGAACTTCCTTGACTGTGTAATTTAAATTTACATAGTGAAGGAAGTTCCCCGCTCAAGCCAATGACGTAGGCGGGTCTGACATACTGAGGGGGCGGACCTGATGGGGGACTGCTCTCACTTTGGTAATACATGTATAGACCCGCCCCTTCTCATGTTCCGCATCTGGTCCGCTGAGCGGACCTGATGGGGAACTTTAGAAGGGGCGGGTCTATACATTTAAAATACTGAGAGGGAGTTCCCCATCAGGTCCGCTCAGGCACAACCAATGAAGGACAGCGCTGGACATCGGGATCGCCGCGGGACACTGGATATCACCGCTGGAATGTTTTTTTTTTTTTTAAATAAAGGACTTTTTCAAGGTGTTTGTGTGTTTTTTTAAACATTTTTTTACGCTTTCTTCGTGAAATGGTAGGGGTACAATGTACCCCTTACCAATTCACATAGGGGGGGGCGGGATCTGGGGGTCCCCTTTGTTAAAGGGGTCTTCCAGATTCCGATAAGCCTCCCGCCCGCAGACCCCCACAACCACCGGGCAAGGGTTGTGGGGATGAGGCCCTTGTCCCCATCAACATGGGGACATCCTCCCCATGTTGAGGGCATGTGGCCTGGTACGGTTCAGGAGGGAGGGGGGGCCGCTCTCTCATCCCCCCCTTTTCCCCTGCGGCCGGCCAGGTTGCGTGCTCGGATAAGGGGTCTGGTATGGATTTTTAGGGGGACTCCACGCCATTTTTTTAAAAAATTTGGGGTGGAGTTCCCCTTAAAATCCATGCCAGATCTGAAGGGCCTGGAATGGATATTTGGGGGAACCCCACGTCAATTTTTTTTTTTAATTTGCGGCAGGGTTCCCCTTAATATCCATTCCAGACCTGAAGGGCCTGGTAATTGAATTCTGGGGAACACCCACGCTTTTTTTTTTTTTTTTTATCAATGACTTTTGTATGTATTGCCGGGAGCCGACAATTCATTAATAGCCGCGAGTCAGTTTTAAATGCATTTTTTTCTTTCAAAAATGACATTTTTTGCAGGGACAGTTCTAAGCACGGGAAACATGCGCCACTTCACATGCATATCATACACACCCCCCAGGTACGAAATTTAAAGGAATTTTTCACTTTTATTTTTTCATTTTAAGCATTATTAAAATCACTGCTCCCAAAAAAACGGCCGTTTTTAAAACTTCTTTTTGCATTGATACATGTCCCCTGGGGCAGGACCCGGGTCCCCAAACACTTTTTAGGACAATAACTTGCTTATTAGCCTTTATAATTAACACTTTAGATTTCGAACGTTCGAGTCCATTGTATTTAATAGGGTTCTAAAGTTTACACGAACATTTTGTCTGTTCGCAGGTTCTGGTGCGAACCGAACAGGGGGGTGTTCGGCTCATCCCTGGTCATGAGGATGCCATTGCATCGGTAACCTGGGCCTTTAAATCCTTTAATCTTTCAAGACGGCATAAAAACTTCTTGACGGATAGTTTGAGATTCTGCTTAGCCAAGAATTAATTTTGGTATAACAAGCAATTTTATAGCCAAACGAGAGGAGTGGCTATGGGAGCCCGGTTTGCTCCCAGTGTAGCTAATCACTTTAGGGCTCATTGGGAGGAAACGACTGTATTTAAGAATAGACCATCGGAACTGGTATGTTACCAGCGCTATATTGATGATATCGTAATGGTTTGGGATGGCGACAGGCCGTCCTTGGATAGGTTCATGAGGAAGTTAGATGCTAATAACCAAAATATAGCTCTGACTTGGAATGTCAGCACAGAGCATATGGTTTTCCTTGATTTGAATATATCTAAGGATGGAGACCATGTAAAAATGATCAACCACTTCAAAGCCACCGATAGAAATGTGTTTATTCCGATAGACAGTTGCCACCATAGCAAATGGCTGTGCAACATTCCCAAGGGGCAGTTTATACGCCTTAGACGGAATTGCACGTATGAAAACGATTTCATATCTCAATCTAAAGTTCTATCTACCCGTTTTTTACAGAAGGGGTATGATGAAAATACTTTACAAAAAGAAATGGAAAGTGTACGGAAAATAGATAGAAAAAGCTTGGTTGCCAATATTTCCAAGCCTAATTCAAATACCAGAATGTTTCTTGAATTTAACGTCCAATTCAGGAAGTTTGAGAAAATTATACAAAAACACTGGCCGATCCTTAAACAGGACAAGGTTTTGGGTCCAGCATTGCCTGAATGCCCCCAATTTGTGTATAACAAGGCGCCCTCACTACGAGACAAGTTGGCTCCAGGGGTGATTGACCCTCCTGTTCTGTTTGAAAATAGAATTTTTAATTTCCTTACAGGATTTTATTCCTGTGGGAAATGCCCTCCATGTAGGCAGGCCAAGTGTAACGTTAAGAAGAGAAAAGAATTCACCGCATCTGCCACCAATAAGAAATACCAAATTAAGCAATTAATAACATGCAACACAGAAGGTGTGGTATATATGTTGGAGTGTGGATGCGGGTTGCAATATGTGGGAAGAACTTCCAGGCCCCTCCATGTGAGGATAGGGGAACACGTGACGAATATCAAAAAAGGCCTCATTACACATAATGTCTCCAAGAATTTCCAATTGTTTCACAATCGGAGCCCCGCAAAATTAAAATTTTGGGGGATTGAGAAAGTTACCAAGCATTGGAGAGGAGGAAATTTTATAAGACAGCTTAGTAAACGGGAATCATTCTGGGTGTATGAGACGAAGGTGGGGGTCCCTTCGGGGCTTAATGTTGAGTTTGACCTCAACTGCTTCATCTCTGATCGATAAGCGGATTTGATGGTTCCATGTTATTTAGCATTATTTTATTATGTATTGTTTTAATACGGTTGCAGGGTTTTGGGTGCTGATGGATGTGATGTCGGTATCTATTACTGTGTAGGGGGTTATCTGACGATTAGAGTCCGTTAATATCTGGAATATTTACTCTGGTCGTGAGAATCTTACTGTATGCAGTTGTATATAATTATCTAGTTGGTTGTAAAAAGAATTTCTATATGGGTAGTGATGCCCTATTATGATTGGGTCCATTGGATTGGACCAACCTTCCCTTATAGTTGACCAATTAAAGATGCATACATTTTGTTATTTTTATTTTAGATATCAAAATGGATATTAAATTCAGCCACACCTCTTGTGTTATTATATTAAGGTCCGAGTGTAATTATCAATCAGTATTATGGATAGTAATACGGTATTATATAATATTTATTGCTGTTATATTAATATTTTTGGCTTTATGGCGTTGGGGTTGTTATGACAACCAATTGGTTCATGCTGTGCGTGCACAGATTGGTGGACGCACACCATGCGATCACTTATGATGACATTGCGGTAGAAATAGTGTGGGCCATCAGTTATGTGACACTGCTAAATTGAATAGCTTGCCAATAAGAACACATCTTGGGGAGTTGGTAGCTCGGTTTCCTTGTAGCCGTAGGTTGCACTGAACGCTTATGTGGGGCCTTGATGCTATTTGGCCGCAACGGTACCCAGTGCAGTTCCGGCATTAAGGCGTCAGCGTCGCTATGGCGACAAGTCTGGCACAGAGACACACTGATTGGCCGACGCATGTCACGTGATCGCGTATGGCTGGCGTGCGTCACGTTAAATGCAGCGCCGACCAATAGAGAAGGACGCGCTCCAAGGGGTGTGTCCGATTTGCGCCTCAGGATGGCCCGGGGGGAGGGTGTTTGCGGTCATGTTTTTACATGATCGCGCCCGTGGATGACTGCGGGTCACCTTCGAACACGTATGTGGGGTACATTAGACTTATCGGAGTGTAAGTTCTTTCAGGATGAGGTACAGATTGTTGAAATATATTTCACTCTCAGGGATTTTTGATCTATTGATTGAACATCAAAAAATAGGGGGCGTGGTATTAGCTCTTGAAGGAGGCCGTATGTCATGATGACCACTGATAGGTTATGGTGAGTCATGTGATGGTGATTCTCCTCATTGTGATCATGTGACCACTGGGGGTGTGGCTTATAACAGATGGAAGGAAAGGGTATTTAAAGTATTGTCCATACGGGGTCCCCATAATACGCTGAGGAAGTTCCGCCCTGAGGAACGATGCGCGTGCGGAGGGGACCATTATGTGACATTCCATCCAGCAATACCCAGAAGCTTGCAACCGAAAGACTCTGTGTCTATAAAACAGGAGGCTCATGTTCCTAGCACTGGGCTCAGTGCTTTTTATGTAAGTGAGATTTTTTTAATAAATGTGATCGTTTTTAAATGAAACAGAGAGCACTATGGTTGTCTTTATGTCTTACATGAATACTGCTGAGAATTAATGTTTGGAGGAGCATCGCCATTTGTTAATGATCATCTGAAGACAGGATTCATCTATAATTATACCCTTCCAAGGGGAATGTGTGTCTTGGTCTTCTGTTAGCTCAGAGACCCAATCTTTGAGGTGAGCGGCCTGTGAAGTTGGTGACGGGAACACATGTATTGAAGCACTATTGATATATTGTTTTCAAGCACTCTGATCACTTTTGAGGATTTTCTACATCTAGCAACTTTTTTCCTTTCATTTGTTATTGTTCATACTGAATTTTGGGACCATTTTTTCCTTGATTCTTTTTGGACTTGTTTAGAATTTATTAAGTTATTTAGCGCTGCACTATTTTATTTGTAAATGTTATTTGCAAGGAGTGTGATATATTGACCTTGAGTGCACAGCTGCTTTAGGGAACCTCTTCTGGGGTTCCATTTTTTCACAGTTTTTTTCTTTTGCGCTGACTGAACCCACCATTTTTTCAGTACCATTTCACAATATATTACGGGCTAGCAGCAATTGATTATGGATGTTTTTAAATATTTGGAAAAAAGAGAAATAAAAATAGGAGATGTCTTCTCTAGAAACCCCATTACGGGAGAAGGTAACGATATAGCCCAAACCTTCAGAAAACTGGGGCATGTTTTCGAGAAGAAGGTAAAAACTTGCTGGGATATCGTTTCCTTTGAGCAGTATATAGCAGCCAAATTAATCCCAAGACGCCTTAGATGGGATGTTCCCCCTAATGACGGTCTTGTTGATGATGAAGCTACAAAAGAATGGGGTGATTTCTTTATATGTAAGGGTCTAGAACTCCTAGAACTCTTGCATAGGAGGAAACAAAGAAAAATGAAAAACTTAGAGACCCAAATCCGAGAGCTCAGGAGTTCCCTTGAACCTCACAAGGAATCTGATGAGTTCTTGAGATTATCAACAGAACTAAAAAACAGATTAATTAAATGGGATTCTGAGTCTCAAAATAAAAAACGGAAGAAATACATTAGGGATCTAGAGGATTTCAGTAAGGGCAATGAGTTCAAATGGCAAACCAGCCCAGTTGACGCCACCATGACACAAACACAACCCGAACATTCCACTGTGGAAGCAGTCACTACTCCATTACCCATGACCAGTGGTAATAATGTTTATACATATGACTATTCTGAATATCCCTATGGGGGGACACCTCATGAGGAGAGTCAATATCAGGCCATACGGGGGAAAAACACACCAATCCCCCCATAGGAATTATGACTATGGTGCATCTACAGGGCATAATGGACAATATAATGATTATAGTCAACAGGGTAATTACCAATATGCGCCAGATAGAAACGGGACGTATACTAATAGAGGTAATGATTCAAATTATCACCAGAATGATTATTATCATACCTCGGGGTACGATACATATTCCAACAGCGAATCATGGTGCCGGGGGGGGGGATTTTCCCAGAGAGGGGTAGGGAGAGGGGCGCCCTCTATGCCACCCAATCCAGGCGGTTGGCAGGGACCAATCCCCCCGCCATTCACTCAGGAGGGGGGACCTTTCAGAAAAAGAAAAAATTGAGAGGAAGGAGGGGAGGAAGGCGAAATAAAAAGAACAAAGCCCCAATTGGTACAGGGATCTATAATCTAAGTGGCACGCCCCTTAATGATAATGAGATAAGGACATTGGACAGAGGTTTAAAATATGCTCCCACCAGGAATTTGAATAAATTTCAAACTTATGTCAGCCTGCAAAAATATGTACGGAGTTTGAACATTAAGAAACATTTTCTGTCCAACCCTGTCATTAAAAACAACGTCCCTACCATTAAGACCCCTTTTAACCAATACTCTAATCTCCGGAATAAGTCAGTGTTTAATCCCCCTAAAGTTGACACAAAAAACATAGATGTCTTCAAAAACATGGTGGCAAAGGATTTAGAATCCCTTAAGGTACGGAAGGTTAATGATCCCAAATATATCAAAAAGGGAATTGACTCTTTACTGGAGAGAAAAGATTTGGTTATCCGCCCTGCAGATAAGGGTGGGGGCTTAGTAGTACTTAGCAAATCTTATTATAGGAACGAGATGGAAAATCTACTCAGCGATTCTAATACATACAGTATTATGAACAAAGACCCATTGTTAGAATACAAAAGCGAGTTACATTTACATATAGAAAGGGGAAAACACATAGGCGTTCTTAATACCAAAGAAGCATTTTATTTCGACCCTTTATTTTGCCGTACACCTATAATTAATTTTTTACCCAAAATGCACAAAGATAGCATCAATCCACCTGGAAGGCCAATAGTTAACGGGATAGATTCCGTTACCTCCAGGTTAGGTCAATATATCGATACGTTCTTACAGCCTTTAGTCCGAGAAACTGATGCATTTTTGAAAGACACCAAACATGCAATTCAGATCTTGGAATCCCTGATAATATCCCCGTCTACTTTTCTAATTACAGCAGATGTAAGTTCCCTTTATACTATTATTAGTCATGAGTAGGGATGAGCTTCGAGTTCGACTCGAACATTGCCTGTTCGCCCGTTCGCCGAACAGCGAACAAATTGGGGTGTTCGCGGCAAATTCGAAAAATCTATGGGAGAAATCTAAAGTGTTAATTATAAAGGCTAATATGCAAGTTATTGTCCTAAAAAGTGTTTGGGGACCGGGGTCCTGCCCCAGGGGACATGTATCAATGCAAAAAGAAGTTTTAAAAACGGCCGTTTTTTCGGGAGCAGTGATTTTAATAATGCTTAAAATGAAAAAATAAAAGTGAAATATTCCTTTAAATTTCGTACCTGGGGGGTGTGTATGATATGCATGTGAAGTGGCGCATGTTTCCCGTGCTTAGAACTGTCCCTGCAAAAAATGTCATTTTTGAAAGAAAAAAAGTCTTTTAAAACTGACTCGCGGCTATTAATGAATTGTCGGCTCCCGGCAATACATACAAAAGTCATTGATAAAAAAAAAAAAAAAAGCGTGGGGGTTCCCCAGAATTCAATTACCAGGCCCTTCAGGTCTGGAATGGATATTAAGGGGAACCCCGCCGCAAATTTTAAAAAAAATTGACGTGGGGTTCCCCCAAATATCCATTCCAGGCCCTTCAGATCTGGCATGGATTTTAAGGGGAACTCCACCCCAAATTTTTAAAAAAAATGGCGTGGAGTCCCCCTAAAAATCCATACCAGACCCCTTATCCGAGCACGCAACCTGGCCGGCCGCAGGGGAAAAGGGGGGGACGAGAGAGCGCCCCCCCTCCCTCCTGAACCGTACCAAGCCACATGCCCTCAACATGGGGAGGATGTCCCCATGTTGATGGGGACAAGGGCCTCATCCCCACAACCCTTGCCCGGTGGTTGTGGGGGTCTGCGGGCGGGGGGCTTATCGGAATCTGGAAGACCCCTTTAACAAAGGGGACCCCCAGATCCCGGCCCCCCCCCCTATGTGAATTGGTAAGGGGTACGTTGTACCCCTACCATTTCACGAAGAAAGCGTAAAAAAATGTTTAAAAAAACACACAAACACCTTGAAAAAGTCCTTTATTAAAAAAAAAAAAAAAAAAACATTCCAGCGGTGAAATCCAGTGTCCCGCGGCGATCCCGATGTCCAGCGCTGTCCTTCATTGGTTGTGCCTGAGCGGACCTGATGGGGAACTCCCTCTCAGTATTTTAAATGTATAGACCCGCCCCTTCAATTTTTTTTTTTAATTTGCGGCAGGGTTCCCCTTAATATCCATTCCAGACCTGAAGGGCCTGGTAATTGAATTCTGGGGAACACCCACGCTTTTTTTTTTTTTTTTTATCAATGACTTTTGTATGTATTGCCGGGAGCCGACAATTCATTAATAGCCGCGAGTCAGTTTTAAATGCATTTTTTTCTTTCAAAAATGACATTTTTTGCAGGGACAGTTCTAAGCACGGGAAACATGCGCCACTTCACATGCATATCATACACACCCCCCAGGTACGAAATTTAAAGGAATATTTCACTTTTATTTTTTCATTTTAAGCATTATTAAAATCACTGCTCCCAAAAAAACGGCCGTTTTTAAAACTTCTTTTTGCATTGATACATGTCCCCTGGGGCAGGACCCGGGTCCCCAAACACTTTTTAGGACAATAACTTGCTTATTAGCCTTTATAATTAACACTTTAGATTTCGAACGTTCGAGTCCATTGTATTTAATAGGGTTCTAAAGTTTACACGAACATTTTGTCTGTTCGCAGGTTCTGGTGCGAACCGAACAGGGGGGTGTTCGGCTCATCCCTGGTCATGAGGATGCCATTGCATCGGTAACCTGGGCCTTTAAATCCTTTAATCTTTCAAGACGGCATAAAAACTTCTTGACGGATAGTTTGAAATTCTGCTTAGCCAAGAATTAATTTTGGTATAACAAGCAATTTTATAGCCAAACGAGAGGAGTGGCTATGGGAGCCCGGTTTGCTCCCAGTGTAGCTAATCACTTTAGGGCTCATTGGGAGGAAACGACTGTATTTAAGAATAGACCATCGGAACTGGTATGTTACCAGCGCTATATTGATGATATCGTAATGGTTTGGGATGGCGACAGGCCGTCCTTGGATAGGTTCATGAGGAAGTTAGATGCTAATAACCAAAATATAGCTCTGACTTGGAATGTCAGCACAGAGCATATGGTTTTCCTTGATTTGAATATATCTAAGGATGGAGACCATGTAAAAATGATCAACCACTTCAAAGCCACCGATAGAAATGTGTTTATTCCGATAGACAGTTGCCACCATAGCAAATGGCTGTGCAACATTCCCAAGGGGCAGTTTATACGCCTTAGACGGAATTGCACGTATGAAAACGATTTCATATCTCAATCTAAAGTTCTATCTTCCCGTTTTTTACAGAAGGGGTATGATGAAAATACTTTACAAAAAGAAATGGAAAGTGTACGGAAAATAGATAGAAAAAGCTTGGTTGCCAATATTTCCAAGCCTAATTCAAATACCAGAATGTTTCTTGAATTTAACGTCCAATTCAGGAAGTTTGAGAAAATTATACAAAAACACTGGCCGATCCTTAAACAGGACAAGGTTTTGGGTCCAGCATTGCCTGAACGCCCCCAATTTGTGTATAACAAGGCGCCCTCACTACGAGACAAGTTGGCTCCAGGGGTGATTGACCCTCCTGTTCTGTTTAAAAATAGAATTTTTAATTTCCTTACAGGATTTTATTCCTGTGGGAAATGCCCTCCATGTAGGCAGGCCAAGTGTAACGTTAAGAAGAGAAAAGAATTCACCGCATCTGCCACCAATAAGAAATACCAAATTAAGCAATTAATAACATGCAACACAGAAGGTGTGGTATATATGTTGGAGTGTGGATGCGGGTTGCAATATGTGGGAAGAACTTCCAGGCCCCTCCATGTGAGGATAGGGGAACACGTGACGAATATCAAAAAAGGCCTCATTACACATAATGTCTCCAAGAATTTCCAATTGTTTCACAATCGGAGCCCCGCAAAATTAAAATTTTGGGGGATTGAGAAAGTTACCAAGCATTGGAGAGGAGGAAATTTTATAAGACAGCTTAGTAAACGGGAATCATTCTGGGTGTATGAGACGAAGGTGGGGGTCCCTTCGGGGCTTAATGTTGAGTTTGACCTCAACTGCTTCATCTCTGATCGATAAGCGGATTTGATGGTTCCATGTTATTTAGCATTATTTTATTATGTATTGTTTTAATACGGTTGCAGGGTTTTGGGTGCTGATGGATGTGATGTCGGTATCTATTACTGTGTAGGGGGTTATCTGACGATTAGAGTCCGTTAATATCTGGAATATTTACTCTGGTCGTGAGAATCTTACTGTATGCAGTTGTATATAATTATCTAGTTGGTTGTAAAAAGAATTTCTATATGGGTAGTGATGCCCTATTATGATTGGGTCCATTGGATTGGACCAACCTTCCCTTATAGTTGACCAATTAAAGATGCATACATTTTGTTATTTTTATTTTAGATATCAAAATGGATATTAAATTCAGCCACACCTCTTGTGTTATTATATTAAGGTCCGAGTGTAATTATCAATCAGTATTATGGATAGTAATACGGTATTATATAATATTTATTGCTGTTATATTAATATTTTTGGCTTTATGGCGTTGGGGTTGTTATGACAACCAATTGGTTCATGCTGTGCGTGCACAGATTGGTGGACGCACACCATGCGATCACTTATGATGACATTGCGGTAGAAATAGTGTGGGCCATCAGTTATGTGACACTGCTAAATTGAATAGCTTGCCAATAAGAACACATCTTGGGGAGTTGGTAGCTCGGTTTCCTTGTAGCCGTAGGTTGCACTGAACGCTTATGTGGGGCCTTGATGCTATTTGGCCGCAACGGTACCCAGTGCAGTTCCGGCATTAAGGCGTCAGCGTCGCTATGGCGACAAGTCTGGCACAGAGACACACTGATTGGCCGACGCATGTCACGTGATCGCGTATGGCTGGCGTGCGTCACGTTAAATGCAGCGCCGACCAATAGAGAAGGACGCGCTCCAAGGGGTGTGTCCGATTTGCGCCTCAGGATGGCCCGGGGGGAGGGTGTTTGCGGTCATGTTTTTACATGATCGCGCCCGTGGATGACTGCGGGTCACCTTCGAACACGTATGTGGGGTACATTAGACTTATCGGAGTGTAAGTTCTTTCAGGATGAGGTACAGATTGTTGAAATATATTTCACTCTCAGGGATTTTTGATCTATTGATTGAACATCAAAAAATAGGGGGCGTGGTATTAGCTCTTGAAGGAGGCCGTATGTCATGATGACCACTGATAGGTTATGGTGAGTCATGTGATGGTGATTCTCCTCATTGTGATCATGTGACCACTGGGGGTGTGGCTTATAACAGATGGAAGGAAAGGGTATTTAAAGTATTGTCCATACGGGGTCCCCATAATACGCTGAGGAAGTTCCGCCCTGAGGAACGATGCGCGTGCGGAGGGGACCATTATGTGACATTCCATCCAGCAATACCCAGAAGCTTGCAACCGAAAGACTCTGTGTCTATAAAACAGGAGGCTCATGTTCCTAGCACTGGGCTCAGTGCTTTTTATGTAAGTGAGATTTTTTTAATAAATGTGATCGTTTTTAAATGAAACAGAGAGCACTATGGTTGTCTTTATGTCTTACATGAATACTGCTGAGAATTAATGTTTGGAGGAGCATCGCCATTTGTTAATGATCATCTGAAGACAGGATTCATCTATAATTATACCCTTCCAAGGGGAATGTGTGTCTTGGTCTTCTGTTAGCTCAGAGACCCAATCTTTGAGGTGAGCGGCCTGTGAAGTTGGTGACGGGAACACATGTATTGAAGCACTATTGATATATTGTTTTCAAGCACTCTGATCACTTTTGAGGATTTTCTACATCTAGCAACTTTTTTCCTTTCATTTGTTATTGTTCATACTGAATTTTGGGACCATTTTTTCCTTGATTCTTTTTGGACTTGTTTAGAATTTATTAAGTTATTTAGCGCTGCACTATTTTATTTGTAAATGTTATTTGCAAGGAGTGTGATATATTGACCTTGAGTGCACAGCTGCTTTAGGGAACCTCTTCTGGGGTTCCATTTTTTCACAGTTTTTTTCTTTTGCGCTGACTGAACCCACCATTTTTTCAGTACCATTTCACAATATATTACGGGCTAGCAGCAATTGATTATGGATGTTTTTAAATATTTGGAAAAAAGAGAAATAAAAATAGGAGATGTCTTCTCTAGAAACCCCATTACGGGAGAAGGTAACGATATAGCCCAAACCTTCAGAAAACTGGGGCATGTTTTCGAGAAGAAGGTAAAAACTTGCTGGGATATCGTTTCCTTTGAGCAGTATATAGCAGCCAAATTAATCCCAAGACGCCTTAGATGGGATGTTCCCCCTAATGACGGTCTTGTTGATGATGAAGCTACAAAAGAATGGGGTGATTTCTTTATATGTAAGGGTCTAGAACTCCTAGAACTCTTGCATAGGAGGAAACAAAGAAAAATGAAAAACTTAGAGACCCAAATCCGAGAGCTCAGGAGTTCCCTTGAACCTCACAAGGAATCTGATGAGTTCTTGAGATTATCAACAGAACTAAAAAACAGATTAATTAAATGGGATTCTGAGTCTCAAAATAAAAAACGGAAGAAATACATTAGGGATCTAGAGGATTTCAGTAAGGGCAATGAGTTCAAATGGCAAACCAGCCCAGTTGACGCCACCATGACACAAACACAACCCGAACATTCCACTGTGGAAGCAGTCACTACTCCATTACCCATGACCAGTGGTAATAATGTTTATACATATGACTATTCTGAATATCCCTATGGGGGGACACCTCATGAGGAGAGTCAATATCAGGCCATACGGGGGAAAAACACACCAATCCCCCCATAGGAATTATGACTATGGTGCATCTACAGGGCATAATGGACAATATAATGATTATAGTCAACAGGGTAATTACCAATATGCGCCAGATAGAAACGGGACGTATACTAATAGAGGTAATGATTCAAATTATCACCAGAATGATTATTATCATACCTCGGGGTACGATACATATTCCAACAGCGAATCATGGTGCCGGGGGGGGGGGATTTTCCCAGAGAGGGGTAGGGAGAGGGGCGCCCTCTATGCCACCCAATCCAGGCGGTTGGCAGGGACCAATCCCCCCGCCATTCACTCAGGAGGGGGGACCTTTCAGAAAAAGAAAAAATTGAGAGGAAGGAGGGGAGGAAGGCGAAATAAAAAGAACAAAGCCCCAATTGGTACAGGGATCTATAATCTAAGTGGCACGCCCCTTAATGATAATGAGATAAGGACATTGGACAGAGGTTTAAAATATGCTCCCACCAGGAATTTGAATAAATTTCAAACTTATGTCAGCCTGCAAAAATATGTACGGAGTTTGAACATTAAGAAACATTTTCTGTCCAACCCTGTCATTAAAAACAACGTCCCTACCATTAAGACCCCTTTTAACCAATACTCTAATCTCCGGAATAAGTCAGTGTTTAATCCCCCTAAAGTTGACACAAAAAACATAGATGTCTTCAAAAACATGGTGGCAAAGGATTTAGAATCCCTTAAGGTACGGAAGGTTAATGATCCCAAATATATCAAAAAGGGAATTGACTCTTTACTGGAGAGAAAAGATTTGGTTATCCGCCCTGCAGATAAGGGTGGGGGCTTAGTAGTACTTAGCAAATCTTATTATAGGAACGAGATGGAAAATCTACTCAGCGATTCTAATACATACAGTATTATGAACAAAGACCCATTGTTAGAATACAAAAGCGAGTTACATTTACATATAGAAAGGGGAAAACACATAGGCGTTCTTAATACCAAAGAAGCATTTTATTTCGACCCTTTATTTTGCCGTACACCTATAATTTATTTTTTACCCAAAATGCACAAAGATAGCATCAATCCACCTGGAAGGCCAATAGTTAACGGGATAGATTCCGTTACCTCCAGGTTAGGTCAATATATCGATACGTTCTTACAGCCTTTAGTCCGAGAAACTGATGCATTTTTGAAAGACACCAAACATGCAATTCAGATCTTGGAATCCCTGATAATATCCCCGTCTACTTTTCTAATTACAGCAGATGTAAGTTCCCTTTATACTATTATTAGTCATGAGGATGCCATTGCATCGGTAACCTGGGCCTTTAAATCCTTTAATCTTTCAAGACGGCATAAAAACTTCCTTGACGGATAGTTTGAGATTCTGCTTAGCCAAGAATTATTTTTGGTATAACAAGCAATTTTATAGCCAAACGAGAGGAGTGGCTATGGGAGCCCGATTTGCTCCCAGTGTAGCTAATCACTTTAGGGCTCATTGGGAGGAAACAACTGTATTTAAGAATAGACCATCGGAACTGGTATGTTACCAGCGCTATATTGATGATATCATAATGGTTTGGGATGGCGACAGGCCGTCCTTGGATAGGTTCATGAGGAAGTTAGATGCTAATAACCAAAATATAGCTCTGACTTGGAATGTCAGCACAGATCATATGGTTTTCCTTGATTTGAATATATCTAAGGATGGAGACCATGTAAAAATGATCAACCACTTCAAAGCCACCGATAGAAATGTGTTTATTCCGATAGACAGTTGCCACCATAGCAAATGGCTGTGCAACATTCCCAAGGGGCAGTTTATACGCCTTAGACGGAATTGCACATATGAAAACGATTTCATATCTCAATCTAAAGTTCTATCTACCCGTTTTTTACAGAAGGGGTATGATGAAAATACTTTACAAAAAGAAATGGAAAGTGTACGGAAAATAGATAGAAAAAGCTTGGTTGCCAATATTTCCAAGCCTAATTCAAATACCAGCACGGGTATGAGAATGTTTCTTGAATTTAACGTCCAATTCAGGAAGTTTGAGAAAATTATACAAAAACACTGGCTGCTCCTTAAACAGGACAAGGTTTTGGGTCCAGCATTGCCTGAACGCCCCCAATTTGTGTATAAAAAGGCGCCCTCACTACGAGACAAGTTGGCTCCAGGGGTGATTGACCCTCCTGTTCTGTTTGAAAATAGAATTTTTAATTTCCTTACAGGATTTTATTCCTGTGGGAAATGCCCTCCATGTAGGCAGGCCAAGTGTAAGAAGAGAAAATAATTCACTGCATCTGCCACCAATAAGAAATACCAAATTAAGCAATTAATAACATGCAACACAGAAGGTGTGGTATTTTATATATGTTGGAGTGTGGATGCGGGTTGCAATATGTGGGAAGAACTTCCAGGCCCCTCCATGTGAGGATAGGGGAACACGTGACGAATATCAAAAAAGGCCTCATTACACATAATGGGGCTGATTTACCAAACGTTTGCGCCATGAGTATTGGCGCATCTGCGTGCGCAATGGCTGTTTTGGTATTTACAAAAAAATAGCGCCGGTATCGCAGCCCTATTTGCCATTTACTATAGTGTTCTCTGCGCCCGGGAGGAGGCGCTCAGTGCGCCACTATGGACCTGGCGCAGGGCATGTTAAAATCTAAATATAAAGAAGCTGGAAGGGAGAATATAATGGGGGTGACATGGGGTGATGTGAGGAAGTGTAGTGACACCTGCCCAAATAACTAATATGCCCAAAATAGAGTGGGAAAGTAACTTTTTCAAAACCAGCCCGCTGCGCCGGCAAGTCCGATTCGAGCTGCGGGAGGTTTTTTTGAGCTCGGCGCAGGAATTTCAATGGTTTAAATGCGCCGGTTCACTGCGCCGGCAAAATCTTAGTAAATGTCAAGTCATGTAAACTAATTTGCATAAGTTGAACAGGCGCAGCCCTGAACTTTCCATTGCGCCAGCAAAATGACATTTCTAAAGGAAAAAAAAAAACATTTAAAAGCAGCCGCGGCTATAATGAATTGTCGGCTCCCGGCAATATAGAGAAAGGTTATAGAAAGTCTTTGCTAACCAAAAAAAAAAAGTGTGGGGGTTCCCCCAAATTCCATAACTAGGCCCTTCAGGTCTGGAATGGATATTAAGGGGAACCCCGCTGCAAATTTTTTAAAAAAATGACGTGGGGTTCCCCCCAAATATCCATTCCAGGCCCTTCAGATCTGGCATGGATTTTAAGGGGAACTCCACCCCAAATTTAAAAAAAAAATGGCGTGGAGTCCCCCCAAAAATCCATACCAGACCCCTTATCCGAGCACATAACCTGGCCGGCCGCAGGGGAAAAGGGGGGGACGAGAGAGCGGCCCCCCCTCCCTCCTGAACCGTACCAGGCCACATGCCCTCAACATGGGGAGGATATCCCCATGTTGATAGGGACAAGAGCCTCATCCCCACAACCCTTGCCCGGTGGTTGTGGGGGTCTGCGGGCGGGGGGCTTATCGGAATCTGGAAGACCCCTTTAACAAAGGGGACCCACAGATCCCGGCCCCCCCCCTATGTGATATGGTAATGGGGTACAAATGTACCCCTACTATTTCACAAAAAAAGTGTAAAAAATGTAAAAAATGACAAGAGCCGGTTTTTGACAATTCCTTTATTAATGTCTTTTCTTTTCTTCCATCTTCTTCCTTCTTCTTCTTCCATCTTTTTCTTCCATCTTCTTCTTTTCTCCATTCGGGTTTCTTCCTCCATCTTCCTCTTCATCTTTATCTTCATCTTCATCTTCCTTCGGTCTTCTCGTCCAGCATCTTGCCCCGGCGTCTTCCCTTCTTCTTTCTTCTCCGGCCGCTCCGTTTGAATTGGAGGTTCCCGCTGTGCGACGCTTCAGTTCTCCACTTGGTCCGCAAACCACCCGGTGGCTCCGCCCCCCTCTGTCACCACGGGGAAAGTCCCAGTGAAATCCATGTGCGTCAGAGAGGGGCGGGGTCACCGGATTTACGCGGACCCGATGGGGAACTGAAGAACTGAAGCGTCGCACAGCGGGAACCTCCAATTCAAACGGAGCGGCGGAGAAGAAAGAAGAAGGGAAGACGCCGGGGCAAGATGCTGGACGAGAACACCGAAGGAAGAAAAAAGATGAAGATGAAGATAAAGATGAAGAGGAAGATGGAGGAAGAAACCCGAATGGAGAAAAGAAGAAGATGGAAGAAGAAGATGGAAGAAGAAGAAGAAGAAGATGGAAGAAAAGAAAAGACATTAATAAAGGAATTGTCAAAAACCGGCTCTTGTCATTTTTTCAATTTTTTACACTTTCTTTGTGAAATGGTAGGGGTACATTTGTACCCCATTACCATATCACATGGGAGGGGGCGGGATCTGGGGGTCCCCTTTGTTAAAGGGGTCTTCCAGATTCCGATAAGCCCCCCGCCCGCAGACCCCCACAACCACCGGGCAAGGGTTGTGGGGATGAGGCCCTTGTCCCCATCAACATGGGGACATCCTCCCCATGTTGAGGGCATGTGGCCTGGTACGGTTCAGGAGGGAGGGGGGACCGCTCTCTCGTCCTCCCCTCTTCCCCTGCGGCCGGCCAGGTTATGTGCTCGGATAAGGGGTCTGGTATGGATTTTTAGGGGGACTCCACGCCATATTTTTTAAATTTGGGGTGGAGTTCCCCTTAAAATCCATGCCAGATCTGAAGGGCCTGGTTTGGATATTTGGGGGGAACCCCACGTCATTTTTTTAAAAAATTTGCAGCGGAGTTCCCCTTAATATCCATTCCAGACCTGAAGGGCCTGGTTATGGAATTTGGGGGACCCCCACGCATTTTTTTTTTGGTTAGCAAAGACTTTCAATGACTTTTATCTGTATTGACGGGAACCAGCAATTCATTACAGCCGCAAGTGTTTTAAATTACTATTATTTTACTTTAGAAATGTCATTTTGCTCTCCAACTGTTATAAACATGGAAAACATGTGCTACTTTACAGGCATACTATAGACACCCCCCGGGGATGATATTTAGGGCCAGTTCACACCGGATGTAGTGCAGTGCGTTTTTTTGATGCCTGAAAAACGCAAAGAAAGTTGATCACATTAATGCCAATGGCATAGTTCACACCACTGCAGTCCGTTCCAGTGCATTTCAGAAAGCCAAAAACGAATTGGTCATGCTGCATTTTTTTGGTACAAGACTGTACTGGACCCCAGTAAAACACATCAAAAACGCAACGGAACGTACCAAAAATGCACTGGGATGCACCGCAACGCACCTAAATGCACCAAAGACGCACTGCAACACACTTGTCCTAAGTGAAAAGAGGGGGAAAAAAACACTGGACTGCATCAAAAACGCCTCAAAAATGCACTGGAATGTGTCAAAAACGCGCATGCAGAAAAGCACCTGGAACGCACCCAGACTGTGTTTCTATAGTGTGAACTAGGGCCAGTTCACACCATAGAAACGCAATCCGGATGCGTTCCAGGTGCTTTTCTGCATGCACTTTTTTCATGCGTTCCAGTGCATTTTTGGTACATTTTTGATGCAGTCCAGTGCTTTTTTTTCACCCCTCTTTTTTATTAACCATAGATAAGGACAAGTGTGTTCCAGTGCGTTTTTGGTGCATTTAGGTGTGTTCCTGTGCGTTCCAGTGCGTTTCTGATGCGTTTTGATGCGTTCCAGTACAGTCCAGTGCAGGTAAAATGCAGCATGTTCTACTTTTTTGGTGGAACTGGAACGCACAGGAACTAACACTGCCATTTAGAACCATATAACCAACTTTCCATGCATTTTGGATGCATAAAAAACGCAATGGACTGCATGTGGTGTGAAATGGCCCTTAAGCAATTTGGCATATTTAAAGGCACTTCTCCTTGTTTTGTTTTTGGTGTTTTCCAAATTGGTGACATTGATATATGTCCCTTAGGGTGGGACCTGGGCCCCCATTTTAAGGCCAATACCTAGAAGATAAGCCAGCCAAGTGGGGACTAGCAAATTTAACAAGTCAGTTCCCATAGACTGCAATGGGATTTGTTGGTGGGGGGGGGGGGAGATTGTCCCATCTCTAATTTTGTAGCATGCTGGATGATGTGCTTAATTTTGGACGGGGGGAGTTATTTTTTGCTAGCTGCATTGGTTTTGTTCTGCACATGCCCAGCCAGTTAGTTTTTTTTTGGCGTGCTTTTTGTGTGTGAACAGCGCCTGGATATTTCTGGGCATGCTCACTCAGAGAGTGTTTTTATGGGTAAGAAATTGAAGGAGATCTTAACAGGTGTACCCACTTTGAATTTCAGTCTCTACATTGGGAGAACTTGCATTTTGGGTGTTTCATGGACTGTGCATGTGTTTTCAATTGCCTCATTAGCACACAAACCTATGTTATATAAAGCTCACAGAGCATTTGGTCGTTTGCCTTGAGAAGAGGCAAGTGTGTGGGGGGCAAAATGTACATGTTGGTGTCCTTATTGTGTTTGTAACACATGTATTTTATTTGTTATGTCTTTGCAAAACAAGTGATTGGTTTATTTTGTGGATTGTATATTTTTTGTGTGGGGGAAATGTTCCCCTGAAATAATTCTGATGTTGTTAATGTGTGTTGTTTGTTCACTCTGATTTAATTGTCTGCTGCATTTTTTTGGCCAAAAATTGCTGAAGATGTTGAGTCTGTAACTGTTTCAAATTGTCCATGTTTTTTATTTTGCCTTCCCTTTTTGTTTTGTTGAACAATAAAATTAGATGCAAAATTTTGATGTTTGTTTTGTGTTTTCTTTGCAACAAATGTGACAGCTGATTGGCATGTCAAAACAAAACAGGTGTAATTTGTCTACCCTGGTGCCTTCATGGTAGTATATGCATGTATTGCATTGTGTGCTGCCATTGAGAGTCACCAGGAAATGAAAAATACAGAGCGGTAAGTATTCATTTTTCCTTTTTTTTTTTTTTTTTTTACTGCAGTGGTTCTCAGCTTCAGTCCTCAAGTACCCCCAACAGGACATGTTTTGTGAATTTTATCTTATCAAGAATTGCTGTCCAAAAATCAAAACCATTGACTGTGATTTAAAGCACATGTGCAAGATGAAGGAAAAACCTGCAAACATGGCCTGTTAGAGGTACTTGAGAAGCACTGATTTAGAGTACTGCACTTAAAAATAGCTCAAGGCCATACAATTCTAATTGTGGGCATTTTGAGGGAAACAAAGTAAGTGTTGGAACCCCTGCGTGTGTGTGTTTTTTTTTTTTTTTTTTTTTTTGTAGTTTGGCCTTGGTCTCCCTTGTCTTAACATTGGCTTCACTTCCTATCACACAGCTAAACAGGAAGTGAAGGTAAAACCCTACCAATGGCTTTTCTTGGGGACACACAGATCAATCTAACTAGTGTCCCCATTAAGCAAATTGCACTCTAGCACTTTGTTGTGTACACCCCAAATCATTGGGTAGTTTGGGGTTTAGTAAAGACAAATCCACTCTGCAGTAAAAGTGTAGCTGCTGAAAATCTGAGGGAAAGTACTGGTGATTGGATGTTACAATCATGTAAAAGCCAAGATGTTTTTTTTGGCTTGCATGTCCCCCTCAGATATACAGTAAGTGCACTTTTAGTGCAAAGTAGATTTGCCTTTAGTAAATAAACCCCACAGTCCAAACTACCTAATAAATTGTGGTGTACCCTGCAATATGCTGGAGTGCAATGTGCATAATGGGGAAAGTATTTAGACTGACCTGTGTGTCCCCAAGGAAAGACATTGTTAGGGATTTTCCCCTCACTTCCTGTGTGGCTATGTGACAGGAAGTGAATTCGTTGGAAGGATAAAGTGGCCAAATTATTTAGTTTAACTTTTCAAAGACTCATTCCTAAGTTGAATTGTAATGCATGTCAATGGCCCATTTAGACCCTCTTTAATCACTTGAGATCAGAGCTATAACTGATCGACGGCCACAGCATGGTCCTCAATTGCCGGGAGTCCGTCAAACGTCCTCCCCTTTGCGCGCGCTGTGGTCACAGAGTCACTGAGACTCAGGTGATGACAGATCCGAGTAAGGGGCTGATCCCTGCCCTTTACCATGTGATCAGCTGTCAGCAAATGACAGCTGATCACGTGATGTAAACAATAGCTGGGTAATGGTTTTTGTTTTCTCCTTGTGCTGACAGCGTGAGCATAAAAAAGGCAATCACCGGCTTATGTGCAAGGGACATGGGGCCCGAAGAGGAAGAGGCAATTCTGCATCATCTGTGACAATTAGTAGCCCCTGCCAGTGCCACCTATCAATGCCCACCACTGGTGCCAATCAATGCCCATCACTGCCAACTATCATTGCCACCTAGCAGTGCCACTTCTCACTGCCCACCAGTGCCAAATAGCAATGCCACCTCTCAGTGCCCACCCTTGCCACCTTATTGGTGCCCATCAGTGCAGTCTCAGTGTACATCAATGAAGAAGAAAAATTACCTTTTTTAAAAATATTAACCAGTTTCCTACCGCCCACCGTCAAATGACATATTTGGCTTTGTGCGGTGACATCTGAATGTTGGGTGCAGTTGCAGGCATCATTCAGATATCATTCTTTTCAGCTGGTGATTCTGTGCACAATAAAAACGATCATAGTGGCAGTTCCGCCGCTTGTTTGTTCTTATAGGCGGGGGGAGGGGACATTCCCCCCCCCTCTTGCCGCCATCCGGTGCTTCTCCGGGCTCTCCCGTGCCATCTGGGGCTCGGAGAACGATTTGGAGATGACTGGTGACCAGATGGTCATCAGTCATCTCTATGACCGTCGGAGGCGCGGGCACGATGTTATGACATCATGCCGTGTTCCCGTATGTTAACCAAGCCGTGATCTCAGCTGTCAGCATGAGATTGGTGTTTTTTTTGGACCAATATCATGCTTTCCAACCTGGAGGAGAGATGCAGGATCTTATTGACCCCGCATCTCTCCATAAAGAGGACCTGTCACACACATTCCTATTACAAGGGTTGTTTACATTCCTTGTAATAGGAATAAAAGTGATCCCCCCAAAAAAAAAAAAAGAGTAAGAAATACAAAAAAAAAAAATAAGAAAAAAGGCCCATGTCCCCGGTAGCTCGCGCTCAGAAGCGAACACACACGTAAGTCCCGCCCTCATATGTAAACGCCGTTCAAACCACACATGTGAGTTATTGCTGCGTGCGTTAGAATGAGTGCAACAATTCTAGCACTAGACCTCCTCTGTAATGCCAAAATGGTAACCTGTAAAAAAAATTAAAGCATCGCCTAGGGAGATTTTTAAGTACTGAAGTGACGTGTTAGGTATCTATTTACTCAGCATAACAACATCTTTCACATTATACCAAAAAAAAAATTGGTTTTGTAATATTTTTAGCAAACAAAAGGCGTTTGACAATTTATTGCGCAAATACCGAGCGAGATAAAAATTTGCAATGACCGCCATCTTATTCCCTAGGGTGTCTGCTCCAAAAAAGTATATAATGTTTGGTGTTTTGAAGTAATTTTATAGCCATAAATTTATGATTTTTACATGAAGGAGAGAAGTGCCAGAATAGGCCCAGTGCTGAAGTGGGTAAAATATCCATTTATTTATTTTTTAAACTCGGTCTTTTGTGTTTATAGAAAAAAAATACAAATAAAACACAAAGGTGATCAAATAGCACCAAAAGCAAGCTCTATTTGTGTGCCAAGAAATAAAACATTTTCATTGGGTTACAGTGTTGTATGAGCGCGCAATTGTCATTGAAAGTGCATCAGCGCTGAAATGTGAAACTTGGTCTGGGCAGTGCACAAGTGGTTAATATAAGGCTGCATACACACGGACGTTTTTCCAGCCGCTTGTTTGAGCGTTTTTTGCAGCTTAAAAACATCTCTCCATGTTAGCCTATGGCCTCATGGCCACCATGGCGTTTTGGAGCTGTAAATGGCATAGGCGTTTTTAGGCCCCATGTAGACGGGACGCTGGTACAAAGTGTTCAGAACTAAGGTTGAAAGTGGCGTTTTAAAAGGCGCACTTTGTGGCGTTCGCATGCCGTGTTTTACCACATTTGCGTGTATATGATAAGGAGCCGCCCTAAGCTCCAAAAACAGTATTATTTACGATTTTAGCTATTTTGTGAGACCAGAGTGATATGAGCAGCTGAGAGCAGCAGTGTAGTTGTATTTAGCGTGTCACTTGCCACATCACTTGCCACAAGTTGCGGATTGTCCACAATGCAATGGAAGCAACTTCTTTTATATATATATATACATATGCGTGGAAATCTTTGGCGTCTGAAGGCATTTTGAGGGTTTGTGAAAAACGATTTTAAATGCAACTGCAGATTTTTTTGGCCAGGACAAAAACAGTGTTTTGGATGTAATAGAATTCAATGGACCCGCATCTAAAACGCAAGTACTGCAATTTTGCTGCGATTTTTGGTTTGACCTGTTTATAGCTGGTTGTTAAAGCAAATGTAAAAAATAAATAAAAATAAGAGTTCAAAAAGCCAAACCAAAAAAAAAAAAAAAAAACAGCGTGGGGTCCCCCCCCAGGGTCCATACCAGGCCCTTGGGTCTAGTATGGATTCAAAGGGGACCCCCCAAAAAATGAAAAAAAAATGGCGTGGGGGTCCCCCCAGAGTCCATACCAGGCCCTTCAGGTCTGGCATGTATTTTAAGGGGAACCCCGCACCAAAAACAAAAAAAAATTGCGTGGGGTCCCCTTTGAATACACACCAGACCCTTTATCCGAGCACTCAACCTGGCAGGCCGCAGGGGAAAAGGGGGGGACGAGAGAGCGGCCCCCCCTTCCTCCTGAACCGTACCAGGCCGCGTGCCCTCAACATGGGGGGTTTGGTGCTTCAGGGCAGGGGGGCGACCTGTGGCCCCCCCACCCCAAAGCACCCTGCCCCCATGTTGATGGGAACAAGGGCCTCTTCCCGACAACCCTGGCCGTTGGTTGTCGGGGTCTGCGGGCGGGGGCTTATCGGAATCCGGGAGCCCCCTTTAATAAGGGGGACCCCAGATACCTGCCCCCCACCCTATGTGAATGAGTATGGGGTACATCGTACCCCTACCCATTCACCTGGTGGCAAAATAAGTCAATAAAAAAAAGACAACACAGGTTTGAAAAGTAATTTATTGGGAAGCTCCGGGGGTCTTTCTGCCGGGCCCCCGCTATCTTCTGCCTAGCTCTTTTGCTAGCGGGGGTCCCGGGCTTCGTCGCCGTCTTCTTCCGACTTCGGGGGTCTTTCTGCCGGACACCCCGCTATCTTCTCGCCGCTCTTTTGCTAGCGGGGGCCGGTCTTCTACGTTGCCTTCTTCCTTCTTCTCTTCGCCCGATGTTGACTCGTCGCTCTCCATCGCCGCAATGATCGTCTGAGCAGCGGTGCCACTTTTATTGGCATGGGGCGTGGTAACCGGATGATGCCACCGCTGACCCCGCCCCCGTATGATGTCACAGTCCCGGGGAATGATGGGACTATGACGTGAAATGGGGGCGGGGTCAGCGGTGGCATCATCCGGTGACCACGCCCCATGCCAATAAAAGTGGCACCGCTGCTCAGACGATCATTGCGGCGGTGGAGAGCGACGAGTCAACATCGGGCGAAGAGAAGAAGGAAGAAGCCGACGTAGAAGACCGGCCCCCGCTACCAAAAGAGCTGCGAGAAGATAGCGGGGCGTCCGGCAGAAAGAACCGGAGATCGAGGAGAAGGCGTCGGAGAGCGGGAGAAGAACCGGAGAACAGAACAGGAGACCCCCGAAGTCAGAAGAAGACGGCGACGAAGCCCGGGACCCCCGCTAGCAAAAGAGCTAGGCAGAAGATAGCGGGGGCCCGGCAGAAAGACCCCCGGAGCTGCCCAATAAATTACTTTTCAAACCTGTGTTGTCTTTTTTTTATTGACTTATTTTGCCACCAGGTGAATGGGTAGGGGTATGATGTACCCCATACTCATTCACATAGGGTGGGGGGCAGGCATTTGGGGGCCCCCTTTTTAAAGGGGGCGCCCTGATTCCGAAAAGCCCCCCGCCCGCAGACCCCGACAACCAACGGCCAGGGTTGTCGGGAAGAGGCCCTTGTCCCCATCAACATGGGGGCAGGGTGCTTTGGGGTGGGGGGGCCGCAGGTCGCCCCCTGCCCCGAAGCACCAAACACCCCCATGTTGAGGGCATGCGGCCTGGTACGGTTCAGGAGGGAGGGGGGCCGCTCTCGTCCCCCCTTTTCCCCTGCGGCCTGCCAGGTTGCGTGCTCGGATAAGGGTCTGGTTTGGATTTTGGGGGGACCCCCACGCCGTTTTTCGGCTTAAAGGGGTTCACCCTAAAATCCAGACCAGACCTAAGGGTCTGGTTTGGATTTTGGGGGGGACCCCCACGCCGTTTTTCGGCTTAGGGGGGGTCACCTTAGAATCCAGGCCAGACCTAAGGGCCTGTTATGCTCCTGAAGGGGAACCTATGCCGGTTTTTTCGTTAAAATTTGGCTTGGAGTTCCCCTTCATGATTCATACTAAACATGGGACAGCGAGGCTGCCGAAGACCAGCGCGATCACATCGCGCTGGACACATTCTCGGCCGGCTAGTCTCCTCTAGGACACGACTTGAGCGGCTGCCTCACGCGCTCAGGTCGTGTCCAGGTCGCCTGGCAGAGTCGCGCTGTCCCTGTGTCAGCCGGCACACGAGTCGCCCGCAGGTCGGATCCGACTTCCCGGGCGACCTCTATTCAAATCAATGGGCTCCCATAGGGAACCATTCATTTTCAATAGAGCGCCGCTGACATTTCTATTTACTATAACAGTGCGCCGCTGCTTCCTGCGCCCAGTGAAGGAGTTAGCAGGTGCACCAATTAAGCTTAGAAGCAGTGCAGCGCACTGTTATTAGTAAATCAGCCCCAATGTCTCCAAGCATTTCCGATTGTTTCACAATCGGAGCCCCGCAAAATAAAAATTTTGAGGGATTGAGAAAGTTACCAAGCATTGGAGAGGAGGACATTTTATAAGACAGCTTAGTAAACGGGAATCATTCTGGGTGTATGAGACGAAGGTGGGGGTCCCTTCGGGGCTTAATGTTGAGTTTGACCTCAACTGCTTCATCTCTGATCGATAAGCGGATTTGATGGTTCCATGTTATTTAGCATTATTTTATTATGTATTGTTTTAATACGGTTGCAAGGTTTTGGGTGCTGATGGATGTGATGTCGGTATCTATTACTGTGTAGGGGGTTATCTGACGATTAGAGTCCGTTAATATCTGGAATATTTACTCTGGTCGTGAGAATCTTACTGTATGCAGTTGTATATAATTATCTAGTTGGTTGTAAAAAGAATTTCTATATGGGTAGTGATGCCCTATTATGATTGGGTCCATTGGATTGGACCAACCTTCCCTTATAGTTGACCAATTAAAGATGCATACATTTTGTTATTTTTATTTTAGATATCAAAATGGATATTAAATTCAGCCACACCTCTTGTGTTATTATATTAAGGTCCCGAGTGTAATTATCAATCAGTATTATGGATAGTAATACGGTATTATATAATATTTATTGCTGTTATATTAATATTTTTGGCTTTATGGCGTTGGGGTTGTTATGACAACCAATTGGTTCATGCTGTGCGTGCACGGATTGGTGGACGCACACCATGCGATCACTTATGATGACATTGCGGTAGAAATAGTGTGGGCCATCAGTTATGTGACTCTGCTAAATTGAATAGCTTGCCAATAAGAACACATCTTGGGGAGTTGGTAGCTCGGTTTCCTTGTAGCCATAGGTTGCACTGAACGCTTATGTGGGGCCTTGATGCTATTTGGCCGCAACGGTACCCAGTGCAGTTCCGGCATTAAGGCGTCAGCGTCGCTATGGCGACAAGTCTGGCACAGAGACACACTGATTGGCCGACGCATGTCACGTGATCGCGTATGGCTGGCGTGCGTCACGTTAAATGCAGCGCCGACCAATAGAGAAGGACGCGCTCCAAGGGGTGTGTCCGATTTGCGCCTCAGGATGGCCCGGGGGGAGGGTGTTTGCGGTCATGTTTTTACATGATCGCGCCCGTGGATGACTGCGGGTCACCTTCAAACACGTATGTGGGGTACATTAGACTTATCGGAGTGTAAGTTCTTTCAGGATGAGGTACAGATTGTTGAAATATATTTCACTCTCAGGGATTTTTGATCTATTGATTGAACATCAAAAAATAGGGGGCGTGGCATTAGCTCTTGAAGGAGGCCGTATGTCATGATGACCACTGATAGGTTATGGTGAGTCATGTGATGGTGATTCTCCTCATTGTGATCATGTGACCACTGGGGGTGTGGCTTATAACAGATGGAAGGAAAGGGTATTTAAAGTATTGTCCATACGGGGTCCCCATAATACGCTGAGGAAGTTCCGCCCTGAGGAACGATACACGTGCGGAGGGGACCATTATGTGACATTCCATCCAGCAATACCCAGAAGCTTGCAACCGAAAGACGCTGTGTCTATAAAACAGGAGGCTCATGTTCCTAGCACTGGGCTCAGTGCTTTTTATGTAAGTGAGATTTTTTTAATAAATGTGATCATTTTTAAATGAAACAGAGAGCACTATGGTTGTCTTTATGTCTTACATGAATACTGCTGAAAATTAATGTTTGGAGGAGCATCGCCATTTGTTAATGATCATCTGAAGACAGGATTCATCTATAATTATACCCCTCCAAGGGGAATGTGTGTCTTGGTCTTCTGTTAGCTCAGAGACCCAATCTTTGAGGTGAGCGGCCTGTGAAGTTCGTGACGGGAACACATGTATTGAAGCACTATTGATATATTGTTTTCAAGCACTCTGATCACTTTTGAGGATTTTCTACATCTAGCAACTTTTTTCCTTTCATTTGTTATTGTTCATACTGAATTTTGGGACCATTTTTTCCTTGATTCTTTTTGGACTTGTTTAGAATTTATTAAGTTATTTAGCGCTGCACTATTTTATTTGTACATGTTATTTGCAAGGAGTGTGATATATTGACCTTGAGTGCACAGCTGCTTTAGGGAACCTCTTCTGGGGTTCCATTTTTTCACATTTTTTTTCTTTTGCGCTGACTGAACCCACCATTTTTTCATGTTTTGGGATGTTACAAGGAAAGGACTGTGTGATTGCCTTTAAAAATTACTTTTGCCAAATGCTGTTGCCCATAGCAACCAAAATCAGCTTGTTACCAATTGCCGTTGTCCGGTGCAACTGTCCAGGATTAGCGATGCCATCACGCCCTGCATCTAGTTGCCTCAATCGGACACTCACAAAAGTAAAAAGCCCTGCAACCAGTGACTGTAACCATGTGTCATCACCCGTGGCAACCACAGCGAGCGATCGCACTCATGGATTATAAATATGTCCAGCGTTCTGCATGGCGTGGACATTACACATTGCATTGCAGAAACGTTGAAATGACTTTATTATTCCTGCCTGACACAGTGAAAGGAGTTGAAATGTCTGCTGTTGCCCCTAGTAACAGAACACAACCAGGGGGTGTCTATGACGGGATGCTGCACGGTCAGTTCCACACAGTGATAATGTTCAAGGAGAGACATTGCTGTTGTCAATGGTGATCACTGTATAATTTGCCTGCATTCAATTTCCTGCCTCTGTGACGCAGTTTCTAAACTACATGCCTGGACAGAGCCTGCAATCATCAACGCCTGCCACCAGGTGTCACTACAGCGCACACTGTCTGAAGCCTGCTGTACAGTTCCTCACATGCTGAACAAATGAGCGTGGGGGTGGAGTTAAGCCCCGGCAGAGGACAGAGAAGGAGACCAGTGTGCTGCACACTCCACGAGGCTGCTGAAGATGGCGGAGGGCGGTCGGAGAATACCCGCTGTACAGTGGTTACCTGAACGGCAGGATTCGATGCTGGTAGACACCGGCATCCGGCTGGAGATCTGTGGAGGACCCGCCTTGAGGGTGATCGGAGGAGTGGAGCGGCTGTGCATGCTATGTCCCAGGTGCCACATTCCAACTGCTGGAGTCACCGCCTGGGCCCAATGCGGCCATTGTGTGGGGCCACTAACCCGATTGGGGCCTGTGCAGCAGGGGTCCAGGTATTACTTTACTAACCTGCTCTGAGGACTATGTATGCCACAGCCGCAGGAGGGTCGGAGGGCCGGAGAGGACCAAGGATCACCTGCCAGAGATGGAGGGGAGTTACCATCAGGCATGTCAGCCACAGAGATCCCAGGCATACAGGGAGAAGAGGATGCTGCAGAGACCCGTGGCTTGGCAAGGGGCCTTGGTGGTTGCAGGTGCCAATGAGCAGCCACCAGTTGATATCCCTGAAGAGCCAGCCTGCTCTAAGACACTTGCTGTGCCCGTCCAGAAGGAGCCCATGCTGGAGGAAGGAGAGCCACCAGGTGAGCTGGATGAGGTGAGCGAGGAACGGGTCATAGATTGGGGTTCACCCAGAATACTGGATACGTTTGGGTCTGTTGAGAATCTGTTCTCTTGGTCGTCCCCAGAGGAAGGCTCCAGTGAGGAGGAGTAGGAGACAGGAGATTCCCCTTCAACAGAAACCCAGTCAGAGGCCATGGAGGAGCCACAGCCCCCAGTATGGACCCCAGTTTCAACCAGCAGACTTTTTGTCAGTCGGCCTTCCACTAATCAGGCCAGAGCACCCACCTACAAGCAGTGGGTCATCAAAGCCCAGGATGCCTGTGTTTTGCCTGGCAGAGGGAAACCAAAGGAAATGCCCAGACTCTCCCGTTTCCAAAGGGAGGTCCAACGCAGGGTTGCTCTGGAGTGGGGCCTTGACTACCCGTATGTCCCATCCCAAGTCATGGACGTCTGTCATTGAGAACTCATGGGGAGAGTGGGAGGATGACATGATTTGGGAATATCTGCACGTCCCAAAACCTTTGAGGGTGCCAGAGAGTGGTGCTTGGGCCCAGTTTTAAGGACATTCATGAGGAATGGAAGTTGGGACGTGCAATCTACAAAGACCGGGTCCTGGTTGTAAAGGCGGGTCGGCCTACCAGGAGTCACTCGGTCTCCGTCCGAGGAGAAGGGGCTAGCCGGAGGAGGTTGCCGGATCAATGCTTCTATCTATGAGCAGGACTGCTGGGCTGTGCAGCCCCCAGGTAGAAGCTGCCACAGGGACAGCAAGGACAGGGCAGGGCCTGTGTGGTTTTCTCCAGAGACAAAACTTTATGCAGGGACAGTGATTGCCTGCCTCCCAGGGTGCCTGATGGGAGGAAAAGTCATCATGGACACTAGGGTGTACTGTCCCTGCCAAACCTCTTGCTACCTGGAGCAAAAAGAAGTTTCCACTTGCCATTTGTGTATGTCTGGCTGTGCTCTTCAGGAGGTTCCCCTAGATCCCTCCTGGCAGAGTGACAGCAGGTGGGAAAGTACACACTTCAATTGTAAATGGGAAAGAATTTCTTCACCATAGAGAGGACAGTAACCCCCTTTCAGTGGTGAAGTGTTTGTATAGTTAGAGTGTATAGTTAGGTTGTGCTTGTTGTTTGTGTCTTCTTTTAGGAACGCCAGAGATGGGACGGCTGTCCATCTCCACTGCCTAACAGATGAAGACATGTGTGAGTCAGAGCAATGCTCTGGCTCCACTTGTATGTACCTAGCTGTACAGTGTAAATATGTGACCAGAATGTACATACTATATTTTTGTACTTAATTTATTTATGCATAGCCCCGTCCATAGTTACATAGTTACATAGTTAGTCAGGTTGAAAAAAGACACAAGTCCATCCAGTTCAACCATAAAAAAAAAAGAAATATCGTACAATCCCATATACCCAATTCTATACCCACAGTTGATCCAGAGGAAAGTAAAAAACCCCAGCAGAGCATGATCCAATTTGCTACAGCAGGGGGAAAATTTCCTTCCTGATCCCCCGAGAGGCAATCGGATATTCTCTGGATCAACTTTACCTATAAATGTCAGTACCCAGTTATATTATGTACATTTAAGAAAGAATCCAGGCCCTTCTTAAAGTAATCTACTGAGCTGGCCAGAACCACCTCTGCAGGGAGTCTATTCCACATTTTCACAGCTCTTACTGTGAAGAAACCTTTCCGTATTTGGAGGTGAAATCTCTTTTCCTCTAGACGTAAAGAGTGCCCCCTTGTCCTTTGTGTTGACCGTAAAGTGAATAACTTAACACCAAGTTCACTATATGGACCACTTATATATTTGTACATGTTGATCATATCCCCCCTTAATCTCCTCTTCTCAAGAGTGAATAAATTCAGTTCCTCTAATCTTTCCTCATAGCTGAGCTCCTCCATGCCTCTTATCGGTTTGGTTGCCCTTCTCTGCACTTTCTCCAGTTCCCCAATATCCTTTTTGAGAACTGGGGCCCAAAACTGAACTGCATATTCCAGATGAGGTCTTCCTAATGATTTGAACAGGGGCAAAATGATATCTCTCTCTCTGGAGACCATACCTCTCTTAATACAAGAAAGGACTTTGCTCGCTTTGGAAACCGCAGCTTGGCATTGCATGCCATTATTGAGCTTATGATCTACCAAAAACCCCATATCCTTCTCCACTACGGATCCCCCCAGTTGTACTCCCCCTAGTATGTATGATGCATTCATATTCTTAGCCCCCAAGTGCATAACTTTACATTTATCAACATTAAACCTCATCTGCCACATAGTCGCCCAATTAGACAGAGCATTGAGGTCGGCTTGTAAATTGGCGACATCCTGTAAGGACGTTATTCCACTGCATAGCTTGGTGTCATCTGCAAAGACAGAAATGTTACTTTTGATCTCAGACCCAATATCATTTATAAAGATATTAAAAAGTAAGGGTCCCAGCACTGAACCTTAGGGTACACCACTGATAACCTTGGTCCATTCAGAGTAAGAATCATTAACCACTACTCTCAGAATTCTGTCTTTTAGCCAGTTTTCTATCCATTTACAAACTGATATTTCCAATCCTGTAGACTTTATCTTGCACATGAGCCGTGAGTGGGTAACTGTATCGAACGCTTTTGCAAAGTCCAAGTATACCACGTCCACAGCCACCCCTCTGTCCAAGGTCTTACTTACCTCTTCATAAAAAGAAATCATGAATCCATGCTGTCTGTTGCTTAAATAGTTTTTTTCCCAGCAAGAACTCATCTATGTGGTCTTTTATTAATCTCTCCAGTATCTTCCCAACTATAGAAGTTAAACTAACAGGTCTATAGTTACTTGGTAAAGACTTAATTCTCTTTTTAAATATAGGCACCACATTGGCCCTGCGCCAATCCAGTGGTACTATTTCTGTCATTAATGAGTCCCTAAAAATCAAATACAATGGCTTTGAAATTACAGAGCTCAATTCTTTTAGGATCCGTGGGTGTATGCCATCTGGTCCAGGTGCTTTATCCACCTTTATTCCATCTAAATATTTCTGGACCATATCACTTTTGAGCCATTGTGGATTTGGGGCTGTGTCACTACCACCCCCATTTTGGACATGAGCTCCCCCATGCTCCTTTGTATACACAGAACTGAAGAAAGTATTTAATAAATTAGCCTTCTCTTTGTCCCCAGTCACCCACTCTAGATTATTTTGTAAAGGGCCTACATGCTCAGACTTGACCTTTTTACTATTAATATATTTGAAGAATTTTTTGGGGTTTGTCCTACTATCTTTTGCAATCTGTCGTTCATTTTGAATTTTTGCATCCTTGATTTCCTTTTTACATATCCTGTTATATTCTTTGTAACATTTAAATGACACTAGTGTTCCCTCATTTTTATATTTTTTAAAAGCTCTTTTCTTATAGTTTATAGCTTTTTTAACTTTGGCAGTGAGCCACATAGGTTTTATTTTTAGCCTTTTAAACTTATTGCCCATGGGAATATACTTTGCAGTGAGTTCACAAACAGTCTTTTTGAAGAATTTCCATTTCTGTTCTGTGCCCATTGATGCCAATATTCCCTCCCAGTCTAAGTCCTGGAGAGCAGCGTTCATCCTTGGAAAATTTGCTCTCTTGAAATTAAGTGTTTTTATTTTTCCCGTATGTGATTTTTGCTTACAACTAACATCAAATGAAACCATGTTATGGTCACTGCTACCCAGGTGTTCCATTATCTGAACATTAGTAATACGCTCTGCATGGTTTGAGATTACCAGGTCCAACAGAGCATCATTCCTAGTTGGGGCCTCAATAAACTGGACCATAAAATTGTCCTGCAATAGGTTTATACATTTTTGCCCTTTAACTGTCCCAGCAGTTCCATTACTCCAGTCAATTTCTGGGTAGTTAAAATCCCCCATTATTATCACCGTCCCAGCCCTTGCAGCCCTTTCTATCTGTGCAAGGAGCTGAGTCTCCACCTCCTCATTAACATTGGGTGGTCTATAACAAACTCCAATGATTAGCTTTGAACTACGCACATCTGTATGCAGTTCCACCCATAATGCTTCAGACTCATCCCACTCTCCATCCACCAGGTCCTCTTTCACACTCGCTTTGAGAGCACTTCTCACATAGAGACAGACCTTTACTCCTGGGCCCAGGAGGTATTTTTGAAAATTTTCATTTTTTTTCCACAGCTGGGGACCAGCTGTAATTTGGTGGGGAGTGAATGTAGCACCCTCTACCATAGGTAGGTGTTAGAAGTGAGGATTTTTGTGTGGTAGCTGCCAGGCAGGTAAATTTAGGCAGGCCTATGCTTCAGGCTAGGCCTGCTTGTTTTAATCTGGGGGCAGGGAGTGGTTAGTGTAGCAGTGGGTGTGACCACCTGTGCTTCAGTTCTTGGGCACCTCCCCTGCTTCCAGGGAGAATTTTCTGGAAGAGGGGCAGGGCTGGGAGCTGGAGTGACAGGGAGCTCATGTGAGGAGCCCTGACCAATCCCCAACTGGAATTGACAGGTGGCAGGCCTCCTTCATAAGCTCAGGTCCACACCACTGAAGGGGAGTTGTCGGCTGGGAGACGTGAAGAATGGAGTGCTAGATCACAGCAGGAGGCCCATCACTATCTGGGGGTTGCGCGCCTCAGCGGAGGAGCCCAGGAGCTGGGAGGGAGCCTCGTCCTTACACGGTCATGGAAGAGGTGTCCTTAGAACAGAGGGGCCGGAGAAGTGATTGAAACGCATGTCCGGTTAAGTTCTTCATCATGGACTCAGGGCAGAAGAAGGTCGGTGAGTGAGGCACAGTGGATATCTGGAGGAGGCATGCCAGAGGAGAGACTTTGGGGTTTTGTGTCAAATCGATGTGGCCTGCAGCCGCATGATTTGAAAGTCGGACTAGCTGGTATCAGTAGTCCACCAACTAATGCAAGCTGCTAAACAACTAGGCCGCAAGAAGGGGTACTGGAGACCCCTGGCCTATTAACAGTTCAGCAAGTCAGAAAGCATCTAGGACTATTCAGAGTAATCCTTGGTGTAAAGTGAAGATGATGAGGCGGAAAGACTATTAGCTCACAGTGAAGTTTTGTGCAGAAGAAGAGTAGTCCTGGGAGTAACAGTCTGCAGAAGTTGATGCAAAGGAGGAGCAATAGTCTGCAGGAGTTAATGCAGGAGAAGTGACTGTGAATATTATGCTGCGTACACACGATGATTTTTCCCGTCTGGAAAAATTTAATTTTTTCTTTTGGACGAGAAAAACGACCGTGTGTGGGCTTTTTGTCATTTTTCCCGACGGGAAAAACGGCATTAATCACGACGAGAAAAATTAGAACATGCTCTAATTTTTTTTCCGCGGCAGTTTTCCCATAGGGAAACACTGCCGGGGAGCCTACACACAGTCGTTTTTTTCGACCAAGAAAAAAAATGTCATTTAAAACGGCCGTGTGTAGGGGAACAAGCTGTTCCTCGTTTTTGCACGTCGATTTTCTCAACGGTGTTTTCACCGTCGAAAAAATTGATCGTGTGTACGCGGCATTAGAGTCTATCAGTTCTTCAAAAGCTCAATTCATTTAACCAATTCTTTAAATATGATGGCAAAGTGATCTGTTCTCTGGGCATCCCATATTCCCCTTCCCCAACCAAGTTATATCTCTCAATAAACAAAAACAAAACAACGCAAATGACTGTTTATTGTCTCTGAAAGTGAGATATGGAGATCTGGCAGCAGGGTGATATGGTGAAAGTTAGTAATTAGTAGCAACCATCCGCTATATATATATTGAATTTTTGTTAAAGAAACACACAATACAAAAATGCTGTTTTGGTGGGCTTCAGCTTTACTTTTTGAAATGCCCCATTACACATGTTCAATGCATTTAATTTATGTGCTATCATTTTACTTGCCTAGGTATTTGTATTTGTCATTCTGAGTACCTGAAGGAACACCAGCCATGCAGATCACTTTGGTAATGTTCCCACCATGCTAGAGAAAGTCTTCAATGATCAGAGTGGCTGAATGAGTAAGTTGGTTGCAACCACATGACTACACTAACCCTGGGAGAACATGCACACGTTAACCACAACACATGGCAACCAATCTACTGTATTTGTGATGCACTGCGGTACCATTCCTTGTAAATGGCATCCAAAGCATTGTACAGTAGAGCTCAACACACAACACCATGCGTTATGGTGTGCTGCATTTTTAAAAGTGATTTGTGTAGGTTTTTCCATGAGTTGTGGTGCATTGGCAGCCCATTCATAATGGATGGGTTGCCTTAACACAATGCATGTTAACATGTGCCATATTGCACAAAAATGCAATAACACAACACAACACAATGGAATGCTTAACCACTTCAGCGCCGGAATATTTGGCTGCTCAATGACCAGGCCATTTTTTTGCGATACGGCACTGCGTCCCTTTAACCACTTAACGTCCACTCACTGTACATATACGTTGGCAGAATGGCACCTGGAGGCACAATCACGTACCTGTACGTGCCTGCCTTCGTATGGGTGGGGAGTCCAATCGGACCCCCCTCAGGTACAGTGAGTGGTCGGGATCGCTCTGGGAGCGATCCGTGATGAGGGAGCAGCCATTGGTTTCTGGCCACCCCCTTGCGATCGCTCCCGGCGAATCAAATGCTTCCTCTGCCTGTGTAATGTAAACACAGGCAGAGAGGAAGCAGCAGGAAGTGATGTCATCTCTCCTGCGGCGCCCACATATACCGGAGCACTGTGGAGAGAAGACATCAAGGTTAGTACACAAGCAGTACACTGACACCAGGACACATAGGCACACGATCCCCCCCAGTCACCCCCCAGATCACCCCCCAGCCCCCAGTCACAGTGTCACTGATTGCAGTGATCATTTATTTACTGATGACTGCAATCAGTGACATTTGTAACTGTAAAAGTGTCAGGGTAGTTAGTGTTGGGTCCCTTAGGTCCAGGGTAGCCCCCCAACCCCCCCCCATATAAAGGTTTAACCCCTTGATCACCCCCCAGGTAACCCTTTCAGCCTCTAGCACCACTGTCACTAATCAATCGTTTTTCTGATCGGTGTATTAGTGTCGGTGATGCCGCTAGGTAGTCAGTTATTTTTTTATGTTCACCGCCAGGTTTTTATAACATCAGGTACCCCCATATATATTACCTAATAAAGGGTTAACCCCTTTATCGCCACCCAGGTAACCCTTTCAGCCCCTAGAACCACTGTCACTAAGCGATCGTTTTTCTGATCGGTGTATTAGTGTCGGTGATTCTGCTAGGTAGTCAGTTGTTTTTTTATGTTCGCCGCCAGGTTTTTATAACGTCAGGTACCCCATATATATTACCTAATAAAGGTTTACCCCTTGATCGCCCCCCAGGTAACCCTTTCACCCCCTAGCACCACTGTCACTAAGCGATCGTTTTTCTGATCGCTTTATTAGTGTCGGTGATGCCGCTAGGTAGTCAGTTATTCTTTTATGTTCGCCGCCAGGTTTTTATAGCGTCAGGTACCCCCATATATTACCTAATAAAGGTTTAACCCCCTGATCACCCCCCAGGTAACCCTTTCACCCCCTAGCACCACTGTCACTAAGCGATCGTTTTTCTGATCGGTGTATTAGTGTCGGTGATGCCGCTAGGTAGTCAGTTATTTTTTTATGTTCGCCGCCAGGTTTTTATACCGTCAGGTACCCCCCATATATTACCTAATAAAGGTTTAACCCCTTGATCGCCCCCCAGGTAACCCTTTCACCCCCTTTTGCCAGTGTCACTAAGCGATCGTTTTTCTGATCGCTGTATTCGTTATGCTGGTGCCGCTAGGTAGTCAGTTATTTTTTTAGGTTTGCCGCTAGGTTTTTATAGCGTCAGGTACCCCCATATATTACCTAATAAAGGTTTTAACCCCCTGATTGCCCCTAGTTAACCCTTTCACCAGTGATCACCGTATAAGTGTTACGGGTGACGCTGGTTAGTTTGTTTGCTTTTTATAGTGTCAGGGCACCCGCCGTATATAACCCAATAAAGGTTTAACCCCCTGATTGCCCAGCAGGTGATATCAATTAGGTTTTAGCGTCAGAGAGGGTCTGCGTCGCCCCAGGCAGCGTCAGGTTAGTGCCAGTAGCGCTAACACCCACGCGTGAGGCATACACCTCCCTTAGTGGTATAGTATCTGATCAGATCTATACTAGCGTCCCCAGCGGTTTAGGGTTCCCAAAAACGCAGTGTTAGCGGGATCAGCCCAGATACCTGCTAGCACCTGCGTTTTGCCCCTCCGTCCAGCCCAGGCCACCCAAGTGCAGTATCGATCGATCACTATCACTTACAAAACACAACACACATAACTGCAGCGTTCGCAGAGACAGGCCTGATCCCTGCGACTCCAGTGCTGTAGGAGGTGATTTCACCACCACAGTTAAAAAAAAGAGCATATATGCCGAAGCATGGGGGCAGCAGGGGCGGAGGAGTGATTTTGCTCCTAATGCCGCGTACATACGGTCGAAATTCTGACGGAGGCTTGCCCGTGGAAAAGTCTGACCGTGTGTACGCGGCATAACTTTTGCGGGATGATGCCCCCATGCTTCGGCATATATAAATGGTGCATGTATGCCCATCATTAGAAGTGGGTGAATGAAGGGAGGAATTTCAATGGTGGGCATACCCACCGATCAATCTCTTTTTTCGTTCAGCCAACAGGCTGCATGAAAAAAAAGATTACAATACATGTCCAACAAGGACCAGCAACGTACTGGTATGTTGCTGGACTTTGAATGGTTATACCAGAATGATGCCTGCGGGTTTAGGTATCATCTTGGTATCATTCTTTACAGCCAGCGGCCGGCTTTCATGTTAAAGCAATCCTAGCAGCTAATTAGCTTCTGGACTGCTTTTACAAGCAGTGGGAGGGAATGTCCCCCCCGTATATATAAAGCGCCATTGGGAAATTGGGAAAGCATTTTATCACACCGATCTTGGTGTGGTCAGATGCTTTGAGGGCAGAGGAAAGATCTAGGGTCTAGTAGACCCCATTTTTTTCAAAAAAAGAGTACCTGTCACTACCTATTGGGGATATTTACATTCCCTGAGATAACAATTAAAAATAATTAAAAAAATATGGAAGGAACAGTTTAAAAATAAAATAAAAAAGGAAAATTTATAATAAAAAAAAAAAAAAGCACCCCTGTCCCACCCAGCTCTTGCGCAAAGGCGAACGCAAGCGTCGGTCTGGCGTCATATGTAAACAGCAATTACATCATGCATGTGAGGTATCACCGCAAAGGTCAGATCGAGGGCAGTAATTTTAGCAGTAGACCTCCTCTCTAAATCTAATGTGGTAACCTGTAAAGGCTTTTAAAGGCTTTTAAAAATGTATGTAGTTTGTCGCCACTGTGCGTTTGTGCAAAATTTTAAAGCATGTCGTGTTTGGTATCCATGTATTCGGCCTAAGATCATCTTTTTTATTTCATAAAACATTTGGGCAATATAGTGTGTTTTAGTGCATTAAAATTTAAAAAAGTGTATTTTTCCCCAAAAAATGCGTTTGAAAAATCGCTGCGCAAATACTGTGTGGAAAAAAAAAATGCAACACCCACCATTTTAATCTGTAGGGCCTTTGCTTTAAAAAAATATATAATGTTTGGGGGTTCAACGTAATTTTCTTGCAAAAAAAAAAAAAAATGTTTTCATGTAAACAAAAAGTGTCAGAAAGGGCTTTGTCTTCAAGTGGTTAGAAAAGTGGATGATGTGTGACATAAGCTTCCTAATGTTGTGTATAAAATGCCAGGACAGTTCAAAACCCCCCCAAATGACCTCATTTTGGAAAGTAGACACCCCAAGCTATTTGCTGAGAGGCATGTCGAGTCCATGGAATATTTTATATGTTGACACAAGTTGCGGAAAAATTACAATTTTTTTTTAATTTTTTTGCACAAAGTTGTCACTAAATGATATATTGCTCAAACATGCCATGGGCATATGTGGAATTACACCCCAAAATACATTCTGTTGCTTCTCCTGAGTACAGGGATACCACATGTGTGAGACTTTTTGGGAGCCTAGCCGCGTACAGGACCCCAAAAACCAAGCACCGCCTTCAGGCTTTCTAAGGGTGTAAATTTTGGATTTCACTCCTCACTGCCTATCACAGTTTCGGAGGCCATGGAATGCCCAGATGGCACAACCCCCCCCAAATGACCCTATTTTGGAAAGTAGACACCTCGAGCTATTTGCTGAGAGGTATGGTGAGTATTTTGCAGATCTCGCTTTTTGTCACAAAGTTTTGAAAATTGAAAAAATAAAAAAAATAAAAAAATGTCTTTCTTCATTTTCAAAAACAAATGAGAGCTGTAAAATGCTCACTATGCCTCTCAGCAATTTCCTTGGGGTGTCTACTTTCCAAAATGGGGTCATTTGGGGGGGGGGTGGTTTGTGCTATTTTGGCATTTTATGGCCTTCGAAACTGTGATGGGTAGTGAGGAGTGAAATCAAAAATTTGCACCCTTAGAAATCCTGAAGGCGGTGCTTGGTTTTCGGGGTCCCGTACGCGGCTAGGCTCCTAAGAAGTCCCACACATGTGGTATCCCCGTACTCAGGAGAAGCAGCAGAATGGATTTTGGGGTGCAATTCCACATATAACCATGGCATGTGTGAGCAATATATCATTTAGTGACAAATTTTTGTAATTTTTTATTTATTTTTTGTCATTATTCAATCAATTGGGACAAAAAAAATATATTTAATGGGCTCAACATGCCTCTCAGCAATTTTCTGGGGGTGTCTACTTTCCAAAATGGGGTCAATTGGGGGGGGTTTGTACTGCCCTGCCATTTTAGCACCTCAAGAAATTAGATAGGCAGTCATGAATTAAAAGCTGTGTAAATTCCAAAAAATGTACTCTAGTTTGTAGACCCTATAACTTTTGCGCAAACCAATAAATATACATGTAGCGCTACCCCCAGTTAAGAGAGCCGCTGGTTTGATTTCGGGCCCTGTATACAGCACCGCCAACCCCCGGCAATCTTACTCTACCCACTCTGGCACAGCTAGTCTAGGGATTATACTTATCACAATCAACAGTATTGCAAGGAGCAGGGCCGTTTGAAGGAATTTGGGGGCCCCAAGCAAAATGGACATGGAGGCCCCCCCCAACACCCCCCCCCCCCCCGCGCACTCACGCAAAGCCTACAGGAACCACAGCATAGCGATACAGTTTAAGCTCACCCACACTTTCTATAAATAAAAAAGGTTTACAGTGCAAATACTGCTGTTGCATATAATCCAACATACTTAAAACACATACACACTCACATTAACATTAAGATGCTGCTTAGGACTGTTTATGGACAGTGGGATGGACAGGGGGACCGTGGGATGGACAGGGGGACTCCGCACTGTAATATCCACATCATCTCCCCCACTGTAATGTCCACATCATCTCCCCCTGTAATGTCCACATCTCCCCCACTGTAATATCCAGATCTCCCCCCTGTACTGTCCACATCTCCCCCTGTACTGTCCACATCTCCCCCTGTACTGTCCACATCTCCCCCTGTACTGTCCACATCTCCCCCTGTACTGTCCACATCTCCCCCTGTAATGTCCACTGTTAAAATAATAAAAATATTCAAAAATAATTATGGAGCGATAAAGTTTCTAATAGTTCCACAAATAAAATAGTAAATACGTTTTCTTGAAAAGTAGTAAAGAATCTGTCAGTCTTTCTATGGCTCCACAAGCATGTACTTGTACATGATTTCTGTTCTGTCCAGTAATCCAGGCCAGGATTAGGATCCCTGAATATTTGTGCGCTTTTCTCCTGTAAACAACTTCCTGGTCACAGCAGCCTGCTTCTCCATCCCAATCCCCACTATTGGAGAAATTTGCAGTATCAGGGTTTTTAATTTTTTTTATTTAGTAAATAAAAAAATAAAAAAAAACCTGATACTGGACATTTCTCCAATAGTGGGGATTGGGATGGAGAAGCAGGCTGCTGTGACCAGGAAGTTGTTTGCAGCCGCGCACTAATATTCAGGGATCCTGATCTGGCTGAATTACTGGACAGAAGAACAGAAATCATGTACAAGTACATGCTTGTGGAGCCAAAGAAAGACAGATTCTTTACTACTTTTCAAGAAAACGTATTTACTTTTTTATTTGTGGCACTATTAGAGACTTTATCACTCCATTAAAAAGTCATTCACTGACTTACCCTTTCCAGAGGCACTGTCTGGCGGGCAAAATATGATCCGACCGCAATGGGAGTTGTAGCATGCCTGCGCTGCCCTCCTGAGTGACTGACACTGACTCCTCCCCCCAGGAGCAGGGAGCATCAGCACGTAGCCGCCGTTGTGGACTACAACTCCCATAAGCAATAGCGCGGCCTGTCACCGCTGGGTGTACCAAGATGGCCGCCGCTCCGGAGCTAGGCCGAAGCCGCGGCCTTTCCTAAGGCTGCAATCCGCGGATCGCTCCGGGCAAAAATCGAGGACAGTGACAGGCAGCAGGCTGGGGCCCCAGGCCAGCTCGGGGCCCCAAGCAATTGCTTGTTTTGCCTGTCCTGTTCCGATGGCCCTGGCAAGGAGTAATCTCTTTGCAGTAAGACAACACACTGAGGCGTGTTGTGGAATTTTAGGCTGCTGTTTGCAGAGCACACAGCCTATAATTCCTGTGCTATCTAAGCACACATCAGATTTCATCTTTTTGAAGTAATGCTATGGTTAAATTAAGTTTGCTAAAGTCCACTCACCGTTCATCCCCATTCATTCAAGGAAACCACCAACACAGGTCTTCTTATCAGGCCATTCCAGCAAAGACTCCATCGCCATAGCCTCATCATAGGCTTTTATTAAACTCACAACAGGAAGTCACCAACAGGAAGTGATGTCACAGCATGTGATCCTCACTCAAGAAGTCACCAACAGGAAGTGATGTCACAGACAAGGACATCCCTTCAAACAGATACAATGTACATTTAAATTGACTAGCGTTGACATACACCAATGACGGGAACTATAAAATAATTATGCCTCAAATGGACCACAATTATTTTATAGTTATGCTGCTGTTCCTGTGGGCACAGATCTGTGCGCTCGAAGTCATTCAACACCCCCCGCCAGGGGCCGGCCAGTTCCCCCAACGGGGCGCAAAACAACATCTCTAAATGGAGCAAACATCGCTGTCTCCATAGGAAGATTGTCCCGTCATTTGTCTTCCACCAACGTCTGTATGTGCAAATACGCTCAGATGAGCGCATTACAGCTAAACTGACACTGGGGGGACATCTGACAACATACATTAATACATTTCCATAAAAATCTCCACAACAGTCCTCCCTTTTTTGTCATATGCACCCCACGTGTCCCTCGATGAAAGTTGATCTGCTTCTTACACCCGGAAATGAATCAGTCCTTAGTCCATAAAAAGGAAAACACGGCTTGACATGTAGACTCTACTCTTCAGGGGCATGACTTATAAAAGGAGGACACGACATGGTGAGCTGTAGTAATCGCCGATCCGTCTGTGATTCTCTGTCTTGTATGTGGGTCCGGCTTCGGGGCGTCTCATCAAGGAAACTCTGGTCACGCGTCAAATCAGGCAACAGGAGCCTCTCGTCACGACATAGAAAGAATAGAAATAAAACTACATGAGTATATATATTCCCACTTCCTTTAACCACGATCCGCTGTAAAATAAAAAATTAGATCCCCAAAGATTCCCAGACCCTTAAAAAGGACTCCCAACCTTCACTTAGCTACAGCTCTGGCTTCAACAATTACATGAAGAACCCTATCCTTAACGGATGAGAATTGTTCAATTGTATCCCAAGCCCGAGCCGCCCCCACCTTGTACATGCAGGACCCCATGCCCAGACCTGGTCGGGATTGGTGAACAAATCCCTACTAGCTGTCCCTGCCATTCTTAATTTCCTGCGCCATCAGATCCTCGCGATCGGCCGCGACCTAAAATGTTGGGACAGCTTCACCATCGCGCATGAACCTCTTGCTTTGGGGGAATTACCTTTTATAAGCTGCAGATCCACATAAACACCAAACTAAAGTTCAAACACACTTGTGGGCTGCCTAGATACCCAAACTGACAAGAGACAGAGCCATTAAAACTAAAACCAATTTTACCCTCTAAAAATACATCGTTAGATTCCATTGACAAGTGTCTGTCTGGAGTCTTCACTAGTTTGTCAAAAACTCCTCATACCCATAATAACATCATAAATGACATGTACCGCTGTCATCGCTGGGGACTAAAACTCCTCATTCCCATAATAACATCATAAATGTCATGTACCGCTGTCATCGCTGGGGACTAAAACTCGGTGAAGACTCAGAACAGACCATCGGTCCTGTTCACTTTCTGAGCTAGTCAGGACATACACTTTAAATAATAACTTGGGATGCTTTTCACCGTTACCCTCGCTAAAATTTACTAAACAAAAAAAATATAAATAAACAAAGATACTCCTCATTCTTTGGTGTGGTTGAGCCGCTTCTTGCAGTGGCTGGCGTGGTCTCATCCCTCAAGCTTCTTTACAACGACCCAGTCACCTGGTTGGAAAGAATGTAAACTGATTATTGAGTCGGGTCCAGGAGGGACTCGTGAAATCCTTTTGGTGGACATTTTGAAGTTCATGTCACAACGATCGCACCCACCCCATCAGCCGAGAATATAAGTGACAGCTAATGAGGAGAGTACGACCCTGATTTTGATTGACCTCCAAACAACCCTCATATGACAATAACCCAGACATCGGGACTGTGGTCACTGCATAACCTGTGCGTGGCTTACAATACCTGAAACCATTGACAAGGTTCTTAGCCTCTGGGATGGGAACCTACTTCACCAGACTGCTGCTTGCCAATTCAAATTCTATTAAAGAAAGACCGTCTTGGCACAAACTTGGTTAGAATTACAGAGGTTATTATTAGTTTGAAAAAAAAACTGTCACTCTTACATTTATCACTTCTCCCCCCTTTTCTTCCTCATTACAGACTGAAGGAAGAAATGTGTGGTGCAGGAAAAAAGAAACAATGAAATAGCCTGTGATACTTTTACCTCCCTTAGATTTATCCATATGTACCGCTGTCTACATACCCCTGTTCTCTGTGTACAAACTCCTTGGACCTGAAAAATACTTATAAGCAAAATCATTACTCTATCCTTCATATTTAACCTGCAAAGAATGGAAAACAATAATGACATTCCTGTACATTGGTAAATTGTCAATGACATTCTTTCAAAACTGATTCAAACAAAACCCTCTGTAACCCTTACTTTTCCCGTTCCTACAAACATACAACAGCCGTGACGCATTGAAGGATTGCCGCGGTAAGTTCGAACATATTCACGTTACTACATACAAACATTCCGATACAAACGTGGGGGAAATACTTCCCAGTTTCCAAAACCACAAATGAAAAAAACAAAAACAGCCAGAATTCTACCTTCACTCTTTCAGCAATAGGAAAAAATACAATGGGAATATGAGAGCAGCTCGAGAAGCTTGCATGGACCAGCCATACAAGGTTCAAACAAACAGGCATGAGACAACACCTCCATCAACACTCATCATTACAGATTTCTGAAGCCGCAGCTCAACTACATCCATTCCAGAGGGATACCCAAAATAGTATCCTTGGACCACCTATGTTAATCTTTTTGGGGTTCAAAGGCCTTTGCCCCAAAACTAGGCTTTGTGCACTGTGTGACCGTCTGACTATGGGAAGCCTCCATTCCTTCCCTTTTCACAGACCTCCTTGTGTCCATGGCGATTCGAATCGGCTTATCGTCTTAAACCTGCGTCCAGGTTAAACCGTTGCACCCTTTCGGAGATCACCGCCCGGTGTCTTCTTATACGGTGAATTGCAGAACTACAACCACTATATGGTCAAGTCCTCCAACTAGAAACCCTAACCGAGGTGTCAACACTATGGCTTGTTGTCCCAACACTTTTGGAACTACAGCAACAACCACAGATCAACCCCCGAATTAGGCCTCTACCCCTCACAGTGTATGCATACACAAGCGTTTTCCGCTATACACCCATACACTGCATTGTCAGACTAAACCTCACAGAACAATTACGCCAGTTTACCACCTGCATTACAATGTGGCTTCTCTCTGTATCTAGATGTTAAAATAATGGTGATGCCCCCCTGGTTTTTCTCTCTACCCAAAACTGTATTTACAGTACAAAACTTCACAAAACTGAAACAAAATATAAAACACTTTTAAACGCCAAAATGCTTTCCATTTTCCTTCCAGACAAATCTCATTTCTCACCTTTAAAAACCCCAACTCCTCCCACTAACTTTCTGCTGATATATAAATGCTGAAAAGAAACTTCCGGTTATGCTCAGCTCTTAAAAAAACCAAACTGGTTTATTTACATATCAATTGTTCAGGAAGAGGGAGGGGGAAGCCCAGCCACATTGCTGTGTCTATCAAGACTCCAAAAAAATCCATGGCTACACATTATATATTTCAACAATTTAAAACCTTGTCAAGAAGATGGTGGAATAAAACCCCCCTTTGCAAATGGGAGGGTCCTGACCCAAACATCCCCTGCAAGCAAAACCACAAGTTGACTCAAATGCAAAACTCCTGCAAAAAGATGGCTCTAGGGGTTTCGACCAAAACCCCCACTCCTCCTCTACAGGCTATACAATACAAGCTTCAAAACATATGAATTGCCTTCTGGGAAGGAAATATTTAAACATAAAAACACATCATTGTACAAAAACTCTGTTAGTCTTACAATCCATCAAAATTCAGTGTAAAGTGAAGTTTTTCATATACTGCAAAGCCAGCCGACCCTGCAATAGCTCACATCTACTTAAATGAAAACAGAGAAATCCCCCCTCCTAACACCATCTGCATGGAGTTTGCATGTCCTCCCTGTGTCTGCGTTGGCCTCCTCCCACACTCCAACTGCTGGTAGGCCAGCCAGATCCTATCCATAAATAGGCCCCAGCATGTGCGTGTGTCCGCAAGCGCGTCGTGGCCCCTCAGGGTAAGACCGCGCTATTTTAAGATACCACTCAACTCAAAAGGCGATGCTTAGAAAAGCAATTTAAACCAGCAAATTCATTAAACAAAAAACAGTCTCTCAGTATGTCACCCTGGTGTCTCACTACTCTCCACAGCAGTGCACAGGTCAAACTGTAAACGCATAAAACAGGCGAAAAACTGCGCCAATCAACAAATGTTAATATAGCATCCAGGCGCTGTGTTTGCCAACCCGGAACTTCCTATCTCAAACTGTAAACGTCTCTCAAAATGGCCGACAAGCCAGGACTACAAAATGGTGGATGACCCACCACAGCACATCATGGACAACAAAAATTGCGCCATTGACGCATGCAATTTTTTTCCGCCAATAACCCGCATGGGGCGTCACAATGAACACCACATGGGTTCCCCCACACAAAGACAAACACAAATGGCCTCCAGCAGGTTAAAAAGGCCGCACTACCCAATTCGCACTAAACATCAAAAACTGAGAAATTCTATCAGCAACATAGCTGACGAATGCCACATGGTATAGTGCCCAAAAGAAAGGTGTCTAGCCTGTGAGTATCATATAAGGGAAGGTGCCAAGAAAAACTGTGCCTCAAAATAGCAGACAAACCTGCAAGGCTAACAAAAACCAAGAATGGCGCCATTGCTTTTTCCCGCCAAAACCAGCATCTCTTTAAAAGAAAATCAAAAATGTTTTTCTCCACAAAGACTGACTACACCATTGAAACTTTTCTAAATTATCATCAAAATCCACTGAAAAAAGGTGTCAGCTACACTCTACAAGGACCACATGTACACTTACAAACTTAGCCTCCCTTTGGCCAACTAAACAGCACATTCAATAAATGTGAGTTACATGACAATATTAAAAACATATTCATTTCTCTACATAAAGTTCATATACACACTGTGGCATCAGCTTTCATAACAAGCCATTGAGAAATATAACTCCTCAATGCTAGCATCCAAAACAGCCTGCAACCATTCAAAGGGCGTATTCCTTTCAACAAACAGCTACTATTGTCTGCCTTCCAACAATGCCTGGCCACTTGGCAGGAACTTTCAACTCAAAAACCAAACACTTAATATTTTTACACTTATGGGGACATGTGTCTTTGTCCCCTATAAAGGCAAAAATCACAATTTATCCATTTCTATTTTTCATAGAAATCACAAACACCACACACATACAGTATATTGTTGCTTGTACATCTGCTTAGAGTTTCTTTCCCTCAGGGCACAGCCATTGCAACACAAAACAGTGGGCAAGCCCTTCCCCCATTCAAGCACATGGCAGCCAAACAAACAATCTACTTTACAAACTTCTCAGTGCACTAAATACCACATCTATACCTTCATTTCATACACAATATACAGTCTATATTTCTCGCTTAGTTACACTCTTACAGCCCACAGTTTCCATCAGATCATCTCTCAGGGCCCTCCCACTACAAAACATGCTATTTACAGAAAGTCACCAACTTTCACCCTTGTAACTGAGATGCTTCCTGCCCCACCCCCACTAAACCTCATGGCTCAAGGACCAGAACAATGCAGCAGCCATTGCTGGCAGCCAACTGCTCAATACATCGCACGATCTAATCACACAGACACATGCAGGCATACCCACACACAATCAAATTCACAGGCATACGATCCATGACAAAATCACACACACACATGCGATTCGCACACATACACACGCTGCAAACTTGAAACATTATTTCAAAAAGACAAAAATTTTTTCTTTTAAAGAGTAGAGCCCCCCACATCGGAACGTAGATCCACACTTCCCCCCATCTCGATCGGATGTCCAAAGGGACTCCATCTATACCCAAAATACTGGCCCGCCATTACTGTTGTGGAATTTTAGGCTGCTGTTTGCAGAGCACACAGCCTATAATTCCTGTGCTATCTAAGCACACATCAGATTTCATCTTTTTGAAGTAATGCTATGGTTAAATTAAGTTTGCTAAAGTCCACTCACCGTTCATCCCCATTCATTCAAGGAAACCACCAACACAGGTCTTCTTATCAGGCCATTCCAGCAAAGACTCCATCGCCATAGCCTCATCATAGGCTTTTATTAAACTCACAACAGGAAGTCACCAACAGGAAGTGATGTCACAGCATGTGATCCTCACTCAAGAAGTCACCAACAGGAAGTGATGTCACAGACAAGGACATCCCTTCAAACAGATACAATGTACATTTAAATTGACTAGCGTTGACATACACCAATGACAGGAACAGTAGCATAACTATAAAATAATTGTGGTCCATTTGAGGCATAATTATTTTATAGTTCCCGTCATTGGTGTATGTCAACGCTAGTCAATTTAAATGTACATTGTATCTGTTTGAAGGGATGTCCTTGTCTGTGACATCACTTCCTGTTGGTGACTTCTTGAGTGAGGATCACATGCTGTGACATCACTTCCTGTTGGTGACTTCCTGTTGTGAGTTTAATAAAAGCCTATGATGAGGCTATGGCGATGGAGTCTTTGCTGGAATGGCCTGATAAGAAGACCTGTGTTGGTGGTTTCCTTGAATGAATGGGGATGAACGGTGAGTGGACTTTAGCAAACTTAATTTAACCATAGCATTACTTCAAAAAGATGAAATCTGATGTGTGCTTAGATAGCACAGGAATTATAGGCTGTGTGCTCTGCAAACAGCAGCCTAAAATTCCACAACAGGCGAGAGATCAAATATAATAGTTTTACTTTTATATCAAAAGGCATAGGCAGAACAGAACACATGCAACTTGCTTACAGAGCCCTGTAGCAATAGGTGTAGCACACAACAATGTAACCCACCGCGCGCAGCTATTATGGTGTACGCGCCCTGTGGCGCACTAAACAATATTCTATCTCCCGTCCCTGGTCAGGCCTGACATAGAAGAAATCTCAGTCTTTTTACTTAGTATTTCTTCGCATGCAAACTTTCGGTGGTGCACTTGATGAAACAGTATTTGTAATCCACAAGTAGGCAGTTCCAAGGAACACTATACTGGAGACCCTTTAACTCTGTCCTGCTACTGGTCTCTTAATGGAACAACAAACAAACGATAGGTGGGCCAAGGCAGTCTATAGGCCTAAACACGGTGCAGTCTATTGGCTTGAGCAAGTGCTCGCTCACCACTCCAGACGCGATCCCAGTCCGGGACTTCCACCTGCTGTGTCTCCGCACACAGCGTCTGCAACTATCGGGTCCCCGATCCAACTGATGTCCTCACTCGACAAGTCTGGTGCCACCCAGGCTCCGCAGTGGGGTGGAAGGCTCTTCGGAAGTTGCGCAAGGCCCCAGGCTTCAGGCCTTGCACTGCAGCAGATCCGCACAGGAAGAAACTGTTGCTTGCAGCGCGGTGTCCAAAGAGGCCGAGCTCCGCCTCGCCTTCTTCTTAAATAGCCCCTCCCATGAGTCTCTGCGGTGGCCAATTGCACTCTGGGTGCCGAACGGGGTTCTGGGTAACGTAGTCCCGGGGCCTTAAAGGAGACCCCGCTACACACTCCCCCCACTTAAACTCTTTGGTCCCCAAAGATAACACAACATTACATTACAGAACGTACAACATCAACCAAAGTTGCGTATGATGCGAAAAGGAAGGTAGAATGTATGGACAGCCACACTCCAAAAACCATTCAGGTTGCCTTTATTGGGTAAAATACATGAAACACTTTGCAAGTCACAGCAAAAATAAAGGGGTACAGCCGACGCGTTTCACACTAGGGTCTAGTGCTTAGTGATGGCTAACACATAATGAAAATATACTTCAAATAAATACAAATGGTGCAAGCATCACATGATCCGTAATAGCCAGTAAACATTGGACATCCATTAAAGGAAATTAAGTGGTGTTAATTGGTAATAATGTGCAAGTGTGAATGCTGGCTAAGTGGAAACTAATGTGAAAGAAAAAACTGGAAAGAAAAAACTATTGATGAACAAGTGAAAAAGTATAAGTGAAAATGAGAGTGAAAATATGGAAGTATGTGTGAGGGATGAAGTATGTGTGAAAAAAACGAATAATAATGAAAATAAAAATAAAAATAAGAATAAAAATGAATATGAGACTGCAAAATGAAAGTGATGAAATGTGTATATAGTGATCCTGTGATGTTGAATGTTGGTTCAGTAGGTGTGTGTGTGTGAAAGGAAGTGTTAAATAGTGATGTGAGTAAAGCTGTGTGAAAATGTTGAATGGTGATGTGAATGAAAATATGTGAGATGGTGAATCAGTAAATGAATTAAATGGATGAGAACATGAATACAATGTCAGTGTCATTTCTGTAAAAATACATAGGGCTTTGTGTAAAAACACACAATGCAGTCGCATCTAAGCATTTGCAGTGAATGGAAAAATATTCCTGTGAAATTCCTATGGAATAATTAGTTTTTCTCATGGACACTAGACAGCAAACATATGCAATCAAATACTGTTGTGGAGATTTTTATGGAGATGTATTTAATATGTATTGTCATAGTGTCACCCAGTGTTAGTACTTCCGCAACCCGCTCTAAAAGAGCTGATTGGGGTAGTCTGAGGCTGGTTGAATCCCGTCTGATAGGGGAAAATGTTTTGAGGTTGGAGTGTGATGTTTGCAGGGTGCGGATATGTCTGCCAACGGGGGCCCTCTGTGCATTAGCATGGACGATCGTTAAGGAGGGGATATGCTCGCTCTGCAATGACATCATTGGTTATAGGCGGATGGGCGCTCTTGTCTCTGCTATGTCTGATCAACATTGGTTGGAATTCGTAGCGTGCGTCTGCAGATAGCCTCCCTCCCCCATTCAATAATAGTATAATCTTATTATGCGTTATTCTATGGAATGGCGCAGAATAAGAATTCCTATCAACGGTAACTTTAGCCATCCTACGTTTATTGTATTCATGTATGACATCTCCTGTTGGAAGGAATGTCCAAGTATTGTCATTTTCCTGTGAGGAGGGAACATCCTATGAGGTTCCCGCCCATGGGGAGGGGATTGGTTGCTGCAGCCAATCACCTCCTGTCTTGAGATCTTTTGAGTTTAATAAAGGCCTATGAGTAGGCGTCGGCTTGACGGTCTTTGCTGGAATGGCCTGATAAGAAGACCTGTGTTGGTGGTTTCCTGGATTGAATGATGGAATGAACGGTGAGTGGACTTTAGCAAACTTAACTTAACGATAGCATTACTTCAAGAAGATGAAATCTGATGTGTGCTTAGATAGCACAGGAATTATAGGCTGTGTGCTCTGTAAACAGCAGCCTAAAATTCCACAACAGTAATGGCGACTCACGGTTGGGACCAATTGTGGCCTCTTTGAGCATCAGATCAGCAGAGGGGGGAGAGTGGACCTGCGATGTGATGTGTAAAGAGGCTGTACTTTGAAACGAACAAAAAAAAGATAAAAATAAAATTGTCTTTTTGAAATAATGTTTCAAGTTTGCAGCATGTGTGTATGTCTGTGAATCCGATCGGATGCCTGTGAATTTGTTTGTGTATGCCTGTGTGTGATTGTTTGTGCGATGTATTGAGAAGTCTGATGCCAGCCATGGCTGCTGCATTGTCCTGGTCTTTGTGAGCCATGAGGTTTAGCGGGGGAGGGGCTGCCAGCATCTCAGGTACAAGGGTGAAAGTTGGTGACTTTCTGTAAATAGCATGTTTTGTAGTGGGAGGGCCCTGAGAGATGATCTGATGGAAACTGTGGGCTGTAAGAGTGTAACTAAGCGAGAAATATAGACTGTATATTGTGTATGAAATGAAGGTATAGATGTGGTATTTAGTGCACTGAACAGTTTGTAAAGTAGATTGCTTGGCTGCCATGTGCTTGAATGGGGGAAGGGCTTTGTGTTGCTGGGCTATGCCCTAAGGGAAGGACAATGGTGCTGGAAGGGAAACGCCCTGAGGGAAAGACACTCTAAGCAGATGTACAAGCAACAATATACTGTATGTGTATGAATAGATTGTGATTTTTGCCTTTTATAGGGGACAAAGACACATGTCCCCATAAGTGTAAAAATATTAAGTGTTTGGTTTTTGAGTTGAAAGTTCCTGCCAAGTGGCCAGGCTGAGGCCACTGTGTGTGAACTTTAGGTAGAGAAAAGTGGTGATGAATATCTCAGAGTATATGGACTTAGAGAAATTAATATGTTTTTAATATTGTCATGTAACTCACATTTATTGAATGTGCTGTTTAGTTGGCCAAAGGGAGGCTAAGTTTGTAAGTGTACATGTGGTCCTTGTAGAGTGTAGCTGACACCTTTTTCAGTGGATTTTGATGATAATTTAGAAAAGTTTCAATGGTGTAGTCAGTCTTTGTGGAGAGAAACATTTTTGATTTTCTTTTAAAGAGATGCTGGTTTTGGCGGGAAAAATTGCATGCGTCAATGGCGCAATTTTTGTTGTCCATGAGGTGCTGTGGTGGGTCATCCACCATTTTGTAGTCCTGGCTTGTCGGCCATTTTGAGAGACGTTTACAGTTTGAGATAGGAAGTTCCAGTTTAGCAAACACGGCCCCTGAATATGCTGTATTGGCATTTGTTGATTGGCGCAGTTTTGTCCTGTTTTGTGCGCTTGCAGTTTGACCTGTGCACTGCTGGGGAGAGTGCTGGGACGCCAGAGTGACATACTGAGGATGGTTTTGTCTCTGGTTTAAATTGTTTTTCTAAGCATCGCCTTTTGAGTTGAGTGGTATCTTAAAATAGCGCGGTCTTACCCTGAGGGGCCACGACGCGCTTGCGGACACACGCACATGCTGGGGCCTATTTATGGATAGGATCTGGCTGACCTACCAGCAGTTGGAGTGTGGGAGGAGGCCAACGCAGACACAGGGAGGACATGCAAACTCCATGCAGATGGTGTTAGGAGGGGGGATTTCTCTGTTTTCATTTAAGTAGATGTGAGCTACAGGCATACCCCACTTTAAGTACACTCACTTTACATACACTCACGAGTAAGGACATACCCGCGAGTGTATGTAAAGTGCCTCACAAGTACTGTACAGACATTTTGCAGCCGCAGTAGAAGAAGCTGAAGCTCCGAGAGCATAGCCCGCCCTGTTCCAGTTTCCCCCTGAGACCCCCACTACAGCCTCTGAGACCTCAACTACAGCCTCGAAGTGAAAAAAGGTATTGTTTCACTTTAAGTACATTTTCGTTTTACATACATGCTCTGGTCCCATTGTGTACTTAAAAGTGGGGTATGCCTGTATTGCAGGGTCGGCTGGCTTTGCAGTATATGAAAAACTTCACTTTACACTGAATTTTGATGGATTGTAAGACTAACAGAGTTTTTGTACAATGATGTGTTTTTATGTTTAAATATTTCCTTCCCAGAAGGCAATTCATATGTTTTGAAGCTTGTATTGTATAGCCTGTAGAGGAGGAGTGGGGGTTTTGGTTGAAACCCCTAGAGCCATCTTTTTGCAGGAGTTTTGCATTTGAGTCAACTTGTGGTTTTGCTTGCAGGGGATGTTTGGGTCAGGACCCTCCCATTTGCAAAGGGTTTTTTTTTTCCACCATCTTCTTGACAGGGTTTTAAATTGTTGAAATATATAATGTGTAGCCATGGATTTTTTTGGAGTCTTGATAGACACAGCAATGTGGCTGGGCTCCCCCCTCCCCCTCCCTCTTCCTGAACAATTGATATGTAAATAAACCAGTTTGGTTTTTTTAAGTAGCTGAGCATAACCGGAAGTTTCTTTTCAGCATTTATATATCAGCAGAAAGTTAGTGGGAGGAGCTTGGGGTTTTTAAAGGTGAGCAATGAGATTTGTGCTTAGAAGGAAAATGGAAATCATTTTGGCGTTTAAAAGTGTTTTATATTTTGTTCCAGTTTTGTGAAGTTTGTACTGTAATACAGTTTTGGGTAGAGAGCAAACAGTCGGCATCACCATTATTTTATCATCTAGATACAGAGAGAAGCCACATTGTTCTGCAGGTGGTAAACTGGCGTAATTGTTCTGTGAGGTTTAGTCTGACAACGCAGTGTATGGGTGTATAGCGGAAAACGCTTGTGTATGCATGCACTGTGAGGGGTAGAGGCCTAATTCGGGGGTTGATCGGTGGTTGTTGTAGTTCCAAAAGTGTTGGGACAACAAGCCATAGAGTTGACGCCTCGGTTAGGGTTTCTAGTTGGAGGACTTGACCATATAGTGGTTGTAGTTCTGCAATTCACTGTATAAGAAGACACCGGGCGGTGATCTCCGAAAATGGGTGCAACGGTTTAACCTGGACGCAGGTTTAAGACGATAAGCCGATTCGAATCGCCATGGACACAAGGAGGTCTGTGCAAAGGGAAGGAATGGAGGCTTCCCATAGTCAGACGGTCACACAGTGCACGAAGCCTAGTTTTGGGGCAAAGGCCTTTGAACCCCAAAAAGATTAACATAGGTGGTCCAAGGATACTATTTTGGGTATCCCTCTGGAATGGATGTAGTTGAGCTGCGGTTTCAGAAATCTGTAATGATGAGGAATGGTGGCTCATGCCCGTTTGTTTGAACCTTGTATGGCTGGTCCATGAAGGTTCTCGAGCTGCTCTCATGGTTGTCCCATTGTATTTTTTTCCTATTGCTGAAAGAGTGAAGGTAGAATCCTGGCTGTTTTTGTTTTTTTTCATTTGTGGTTTTGGAAACTGGGAAGTATTTCCCCCACGTTTGTATCGGAATGTTTGTATGTAGTAACGTGAATATGTTCGAACTTACCGCGGCGATCCTCCGATGCGTCGCGGCTGTTGTATTTTTGTAGGAACGGGAAAAGTAAGGGTTACAGAGGGTTTTGTTTGAATCAGTTTTGAAAGAATGTCATTGACAATTTACCAATGTACAGGAATGTCATTATTGTTTTACCATTCTTTGCAGGTTAAATATGAAGGATAGAGTAATGATTTTGCTTATAAGTATTTTTCAGGTCCAAGGAGTTTGTACACAGAGAACAGGTGTATGTAGACAGCGGTACATATGGATAAATATGAGTCTAAGGCGGTAAAAGTATCATAGGCTATTTCATTGTTTCTTTTTTCCTGCACCACGCATTTCTTCCTTCAGTCTGTAATGAGGAAGAAAAGGGGGGAGAATGATAAATGTAAGAGTGACAGTTTTTATTTTTGTCAAACTAATAATAACCTCTGTAATTCTAACCAAGTTTGTGCCAAGACTGTCTTTCTTTAATAGAATTTGAATCGGCAAGCAGCAGTCTGGTGAAGTAGGTTCCCATCCCAGAGGCTAAGAACCTTGTCAATGGTTTCAGGTATTGTAAGCCACGCACAGGTTATGCAGTGACCACAGTCCCGATGTCTGGGTTATTGTCATATGAGGGTTGTTTGGAGGTCAATCAAAATCAGGGTCGTACTTTCCTCATTAGCTGTCACTTATATTCTCGGCTGATGGGGTGGGTGCGATCACTCTAACATGAACTTCAAAATGTCCACCACAGGGTTCACAAGTCCCTCCTGGACCCTGACTTAATAATCAGTTTACATTCTTTCCAACCAGGTGACTGGGTCGTTGTAAAGAAGCTTGAGGGATGAGACCACGCCAGCCACTGCAAGAAGCGGCTCAACCACACCAAAGAATGAGGAGTATCTTTGTTTATTTATATTTTTGTTGTTTAGTAAATTTTTGCGAGGGTAACGGTGAAAAGCATCCCAAGTTATTATTTAAAGTGTATGTCCTGACTAGCTCAGAAAGCGAACAGGACCGTCTGTTCTGAGTCTTCACCGAGTTTTAGTCCCCAGCGATGACAGCGGTACATGTCATTTATGATGTTATTATGGGTATGAGGAGTTTTAGTCCCCAGCGATGACAGCGGTACATGCCATTTATGATGTTATTATGGGTATGAGGAGTTTTAGTCCCCAGCGATGACAGTGGTACATGCCATTTATGATGTTATTATGGGTATGAGGAGTTTTGACAAACTAGTGAAGACTCCAGACAGACACTTGTCAATGGAATCTAACGATGTATTTTTTAGAGGGTAAAATTGGTTTTAGTTTTAATGGCTCTGCCTCTTGTCGGTTTGGGTATCTAGGCAGCCCACAAGTGTGTTTGAACTTTAGTTTGGTGTTTATGTGGATCTGCAGCTTATAAAGGTAATTCCCCCCAAGCAAGAGGTTCATGCGCGATGGTGAAGCTGTCCCAACATTTTAGGTCGCGGGCGATCGCGAGGATCTGATGGCGCAGGAAATTAAGAATGGCAGGGACAGCTAGAAGGGATTTGTTCACCAATCCCGACCAGGTCTGGGCATGGGGTCCTGCATGTACAAGGTGGGGGGAGCTCGGGCTTGGGATACGATTGAACAATTCTCATCCGTTAAGGATAGGGTTCTTTATGTAATTGTTGAAGCCAGAGCTGTAGCTATGTGAAGGTTGGGAGTCTATTTTAAGGGTCTGGGAATCTTTGGGGATCTAATTTTTATTTTACAGCGGATCGTGGTTAAAGGAAGTGGGAATATATATACTCATGTCGTTTTTATTTCTATTCTTTCTATGTCATGACGAGGTGCGCCTGTTGCCTGATTTGACGCGTGACCAGAGTTTCCTTGATGAGACGCCCCGAAGCCGGACCCACATACAAGACAGAATCACAGACGGATCGGCGATTACTACAGCTCACCATGTCGTGTCCTCCTTTATAAGTCATGCCCCTGAAGAGTAGAGTCTACATGTCAAGCCGTGTTTTTCCTTTTTATGGACTAAGAACTGATTCATTTCCAGGTGTAAGAAGCATATCAACTCTCATCGAGGGACACATGGGGTGCATATGACAAAAAAGGGAGGACTGTTGTGGAGATTTTTATGGAGATGTATTTAATATGTATTGTCATAGTGTCACCCAGTGTTAGTACTTCCGCAACCAGCTCTAAAAGAGCTGATTGGGGTAGTCTGAGGCTGGTTGAATCCCGTCTGATAGGGGAAAATGTTTTGAGGTTGGAGTGTGATGTTTGCAGGGTGCGGATATGTCCGCCAACGGGGGCCCTCTGTGCATTAGCATGGACGATCGTTAAGGAGGGGATATGCTCGCTCTGCAATGACATCATTGGTTATAGGCGGATGGGCACTCTTGTCTCTGCTATGTCTGATCAACATTGGTTGGAATTCGTAGGGTGCGTCTGCAGATAGCCTCCCTCCCCCATTCAATAATAGTATAATCTTATTATGCGTTATTCTATGGAATGGCGCAGAATAAGAATTCCTATCAACGGTAACTTTAGCCATCCTACGTTTATTGTATTCATGTATGACATCTCCTGTTGGAAGGAATGTCCAAGTATTGTCATTTTCCTGTGAGGAGGGAACATCCTATGAGGTTCCCGCCCATGGGGAGGGGATTGGTTGCTGCAGGCAATCACCTCCTGTCTTGAGATCTTTTGAGTTTAATAAAAGCCTATGAGTAGGCGTCGGCTTGACGGTCTTTGCTGGAATGGCCTGATAAGAAGACCTGTGTTGGTGGTTTCCTGGATTGAATGATGGAATGAACGGTGAGTGGACTTTAGCAAACTTAACTTAACGATAGCATTACTTCAAGAAGATGAAATCTGATGTGTGCTTAGATAGCACAGGAATTATAGGCTGTGTGCTCTGTAAACAGCAGCCTAAAATTCCACAACAATATGTCATATACATGTGTGGATTTAGAACAAATCTGTTAACCCAAAATGTTTTGTGATCATCGACATGGCTGTGAAATATACAGATTTATATTGTAATTGTGCAGGTCCATGTATCAATTGGGCCAAAAGAGGTAGCAACATCTTATTCAGTTTACATATGTTGTTTCCTCAATTTAAGTCATGTACAAATATAAAATTCTATAAAACATATGAATGTTCATATATATAGAAGAAAAGGGAAAGAAATGCACATGTGTATATGGCACACGGTGTTGTGTGTAACATAAAAAATGAAAATGAACATTAAAAGTAAAAATACATGTAGCGGCCTCACCCCATCTCCTTTGTCTAGGGGTATGTCACACGACAGGGTGAGATGCGCTACGGCCCATGTCCTCCCCATAGCTGTGGGTGAGGTGAAGGCCAGTATCAGTATCTTCCTCGGGCCAATGTGTTTTAGTTATGAAACTCAGTCCTGCTATACTGACACCTCCCTTTGCTCCCATTAACCAGAGTCCACACACCGATCACAGTCCAACTCTTGTTTCATTGCAAGCTCCACAATAAACAGTGCTTCAGTAGCCAACTGGTTGGAACGTTATAACAGCCTGATACGGTGGGATGAGCAGGTCGAGGCACTATCCTGATTTCAATCTAAACCACTGTGGTTTCACCAGTGGTTATCGTAGCCTTGATTAGTACAGAACATAGAACTTGTGAGTCTCTACCAGCAACTCAAGAGAACGTATTTAGGAGTACCTTCGCTGCGCTGTGGCCCCTATCAGGGGAAGATGTCCCTCCAAGGGAGTTACCGGAGGCCCATCCGTCACCGGGTTGATGCTGCTCCGGACTCTCCGGACGGGTGACCTCCCCAGCCTCCTCACCTCAGATGCGGGTCCCGTCCACCTCGGGGACCCTTGGATCACTTCGCCCTTGCGGGACACAGTCGAAGTCACCGGGCCCCAGGCCTACGATTTAGTACCTCACCCCAGGCTGAAGGTGCCTGGGATGGACTCCAACTCCATTCCGGTCAGACCTAGGGCGCCTGGGCCGGAACTCCGAACCGCCCGCACCCAGGCCTAAGGTGCCTGGGTGCGTGAAGAGAAGATCCTCGAAGACCTCGTGGTGAGGGCGTCTCCCCCTGTTATCTCCTCCCATCGACACCACGGCAGGTTCCCCGCCCTCGCCGTACCATCTCCGGAAAGGGACAAAAAGGGTAGCACTGTGGCAGTGATTCTACCTTGAGCCTGCGGGTACCCCGCCACCCACAGGCCAATGAGAATAATACACCACCCAATCCTCCACGAATACAAAGGGGTCCAAAACCTCTCATAATTTACACACCTGGGTCGCACTACTACCCAGGTGTACCCCAACTAAATTTAAAGACCCCGCTACATACTCCCCCCTGTGATTTGACGCTGGTCCCCAGCGTCTGGTGCAAAGCCATGTCTCCCATGGAGTGGTGACATAAGCCTGACCCCAGAGGCTATCCCTAAAAATTTAGATCCTGTTTGTGCCAAGACCTGCTCAAGGGTAAAGGGAAATATAACACAATAAAACTTTTCCATAAAACCATCTGAACATATACATATATACAATCCCTCCCTTCACTGTCTAAGAACCACCCCATACTCAGTAGTCTTGACGGACGAATCTCCTGCAGAAGGGAAACAAAAGAAAACATAACATCCTAACATTTTGTATTGACTTGAAACGAATGAGTCCCATTCACTTCAATGAGCAAAGTAATGCAAGTGTAGAATCACAACAGCCGTTGCGCAACACTGCCACCTGGTGACAGTGCCGCGGTAATGACACTTGGTAAAGTCTTCATTCTTCCTGCGTCCCTACACTGATTCTACCCCCAAAGTCTCTGTCTTTGATTTCTGGAAGAAGAGAGAACAAACAAAAAAACTGCTCTCATTCCTCCAAAGAGTAGAAAAACAAACCCAAATAAAAAAAACAGGGTACAGTTCAAATGTTCCGGCAAGGACATTTCCAGAAGCTGCAGGGAAAAACAAGTGAGTCTCTTCTCACAGATAGAACTTCGGGTCAGGCAAGAATAAAGGCTTTAGGTGCTTATCGAAAACCTCAATCGAATAGTTAACGTCCTCTTTATCCTTCCGGCAGATAAGCACCTTGTCCGCATAAATGTGGCGCCCCAACATCCAGTCTGCTCTGCAGTCTTTGAACTTTTTTGACACTGGTGGCGAACAGGACAGATATCGCCGGGCATGAGGCACTTTGAGATTTTCCCAAACGAATTTGTCGTACCATCTCTGTCACAGGACTTCAACTTCATAAAGTAAGTCCCGAGGCAAGTAGGGATATTCCCATCCGTACTCACGGGCGACTCTCTGGGATAAAAGTCTTTGCAATCTGGCCAAGGGAGGCATGGCATCCCGCTCACCTTCTCCTGGCTGGACAATGGCCTCCGGGTGCCGAGGTACTTTCACTACCTCAGATGGCTTTGCTCTCGGTGCTCGCAATGAAGTGCGCTGCATCCCCGCTACCAAAACGGGTGATGTTGTGGAATGTGGCAAGTTGGTCGGAGGACTAGACTTCCTCGTAAGCTCCGGGGCCTGCACCCGGGGTGTGCTGTCTCCTATAGACATAGGGGAATCAATCCTGCGGTTCACGTAGCACGGGTAACGGGCGTTTATCCCAGCCCTTCCGGTGAAACAGTTCATCTATTTCCCCGTCATCTCCGCAGTCTGACAGCGATTCTAGGTCGGAGGTGTCATACATCTTGGCGGGAAGGTAGTCTCTAGTAGATGTGGAACTACCCTCCCTTGCGGGCTCCACCGACTGTGGACTCCCGACACCTCCAACCACCACCACAATCCCAGCCCCTGGCTCATCTGGACCTTCTGAAGCACTGGGATGTGCAGGACTCTTCCAACCGGATCCATCCAGGCCCGGCAAGCGACGAGGTGAAGCTCTTCCATGACCATAGGAGGCCTGCACCAGGCCGACTTTCCTCTTCGGAGGTGGGAGCAGGGAATCTGTGGTGACCGAAGCAGCATCCTCGGATTTTTCTCTCTCAGTCTCTGGTTGGGCAGTCACGTCGCCCTGGTCAGTGCGTACGGTGACCTCCGCAAAGGCCTGGATCTCCCCTTCCGGAGTAGCGGTACCTGTGAGGCTGTTGAGGCGGAGGGCCCGGGGCCTTACTCTGGATGGTTCCACCTCGAACAGGAATTCTTTACACGCCTCACAACGCCTGAATGGCTTCAGGTGGACCACCAGTCTCGAGCATCCGGGACAGATCACGCCGAGGGCCTCCGTGTCTCTGCATGTGTACAGAGCCAACTGTCCTCGGGGCCTGAGTCTTATCCCCGTGTCTGTATGGGGAGCAGCAAAAGCAGTCATCTTTGTGGGGTAGGGAACCGGAATCCACGGGGAGCTTGAGGCCATCCTGACTATGTGCTGCTCCATCACACATTGACCACGCGCCGGAGTCTCCACGTGTATCTCCTCACATGGCCAGACTCCTCCCACAACTTGCACGTTTTCGCGGGCTTTCTCCAGTCTCCGCCCACGAATTGCGCAGTCACGGGGTGCCTCATGGTGCAGTGCAGCAAAAGTCCCCACATGTAGTACTTCACACGGCTGGACTCATCCCTCTTCCCGCTCTTTCTGCATGGGCCTTTCCCGTCTTGGGGTCATGTCCACGACTTCGAGCACAGGGACGCACTTTGGCCAATCACATGGCCGACCCGCTCGGAACTCCTCCGGGCAGCAAAGTCCAGACACAGCCATTCCAAATTTCAAAGTCAATACACATTTCATCCCGGACTCACAAGCCCCCACGTGTAGCGGCCTCACCCCATCTCCTTTGTCTAGGGGTATGTCACATGACAGGGTGAGATGCGCTACGGCCCATGTCCTCCCCATAGCTGTGGGTGAGGTGAAGGCCAATATCAGTATCTTCCTCGGGCCAATGTGTTTTAGTTATGAAACTCAGTCCTGCTATGCTGACACCTCCCTTTGCTCCCATTAACCAGAGTCCACACACCGATCACAGTCCAACTCTTGTTTTATTGCAAGCTCCACAATAAACAGTGTTTCAGTAGCCAACTGGTTGGAACGTTATAACAGCCCGATACGGTGGGATGAGCAGGTTGAGGCACTATCCTGATTTCAATCTAAACCACTGTGGTTTCACCAGCGGTTATCGTAGCCTTGATTAGTACAGAACATAGAACTTGTGAGTCTCTACCAGCAACTCAAGAGAACGTATTTAGGAGTACCTTCGCTGCGCTGTGGCCCCTATCAGGGGAAGATGTCCCTCCAAGGGAGTTACCGGAGGCCCATCTGTCACCGGGTTGATGCTGCTCCGGACTCTCCGGATGGGTGACCTCCCCGGCCTCCTCACCTCAGATGCGGGTCCCGTCCACCTCGGGGACCAACAGATCACTTCGCCCTTGCGGGACCCAGTCGAAGTCACTGGGCCCCAGGCCTACGATTTAGTACCTCACCCCAGGCTGAAGGTGCCTGGGATGGACTCCAACTCCATTCCGGTCAGGCCTAGGGCGCCTGGGCCGGAACTCCGAACCGCCCGCACCCAGGCCTAAGGTGCCTGGGTGCGTGAAGAGAAGATCCTTGAAGACCTCGTGGTGAGGACGTCTCCCCCTGTTATCTCCTCCCATCAACACCACGGCAGGTTCCCCGCCCTCGCCGTACCATCTCCGGAAAGGGACAAAAAGGGTAGCACTGTGGCAGTGATTCTACCTTGAGCCTGCGGGTACCCCGCCACCCACAGGCCAATGAGAATAATACACCACCCAATCCTCCACGAATACAAAGGGGTCCAAAACCTCTCATAATTTACACACCTGGGTCGCACTACTACCCAGGTGTACCCCAACTAAATTTAAAGACCCCGCTACATAAAAATAAAAATAAAAATAAAAATAAAAATGAAAATAAATGTAAAAATAAAAATAAAAATAAAAAATGAAAATGAAAATGAAAATAAAAATAAAAATAAAAATAAAAATAAAAAGTCTGCACTCAATGAATGAAGATATATGTCAATGAACGAAAAACTTGGTATATGTGAACATATGCGAACATACACACGACAATCATATCAAGGAAATCGGTGAAGTCGGTAAAATGGGAAATCGGTACAGGATGTAAAAGGTAATAAACATAAATAAATAAATATATGATTAAATGTATCATGTACATATCCCACTAACCAACCAAATAGATACTGTTTCATATATAGAGATGATGTATAATGGTCCCTAAGAAAAGGGAAAACAGGAAAGAAAGAAAAAAGAAACAGATCAAAAACCGATATTTTACATGTGTGTTGGGTATGTTATTGTTATATATTAGATGCATATCGTTCAGTGTGTTTGAGGACAGTAGGATCCTCCAACTAATACTATGTATGCACACATATCCAGCAATTGCTTTAAGGCGATAAAATTGTCGCCTATGAACTATATAACCTACAAAAACCTGTATATATATTTTGTATGCTTTAGTTTAGGGTCATGTAGAGAACATGTATATATATATAAATGTGGGTGTTATGTGACCTACAAAAGCCTGTGTGTATATTTTGTATACTTATGTTCGAGGTCATTTGAAAAACATATGTGTATATAGACATGAATGTTAGTTAAATGCGCTACTGCAACCAAACTGGCTAATGTGTTCAAACCGATTTTAGAAAGTTGGTTATTGTAGAATTGTAGAAAATTGTTTTTATTAGTATATTTGCTTGTTTGGAATGCTAAAGTTGTTGTGCTTAGAAAAGCTGTTGCATGGATATGTGTGCATAAAATGAATGTCTCTGCAGACAAATAGTAAGAAATAAAATAAAGCCAAATCAAATCAAGATGAGCTAAAATTAAATGTGCAGAACTGACCTACAGAACAAATGAAGAGGCAGAGGAATAAGGGAATAAGGGAAAGTCATAGAACATAGACAGGAAGGTGACCGGAAAGATTATTTGTAAAAGTGGGATACATCCCACTCAAAGTTTAACCCATTCGGTAACCGGGTCTGGAGAGTGAATATCCAGAAAACCTCCTGTCTACATAGCTGTCTAAATGTACTGCCTTCGGAATGCGCATGCGCGGCCGGACGGAGCGGATGATCATCTGACCTGCTCCGCTCACCCCCGGCGACTTCAGCCTTAAACAGCGGCCCCACACCTCGCCCGCAGCTGGAATTCGCCTGACCCTCCTGAGGAAAGATCCGGGCAGCCGCCGGATGGTTAGGAGGCCGCGTTATAAGCCTACATACGGCTCCCGGACCTCGAGCCGCGCTACACAGCAAGGTTCCAAGATGGAGACCGGCTATATCACACGAGGTATGCAGGCGGCAGGGAAGGGGAAACCTCCACCTCCTAATCAAGCACAGACCCCAGGGACTGAAGAAGTTAACTACCCAGCACTATGCTCCTCAAGATCTCCCCCAGATAAAGGTGAGCTGACAACTATAGAATGCCTGTCACCTAGCCCCCCTGCACTATCTCCCTCTCAGACTGCAGCCAAATCACCCAGCATGGACTCACACACATCCTCCCTTCTGGACAGGGAGATGGCAGAAGCTATATACAGCCAGCCTAGCAGCCAAGAATCTGCATCAAATAGCAATGCTGACTCTCCTGCTGTACCCCCTGTTCAGGGTCAATACTCAGGAGACCCGATCCTCATAGCACGCTTTGCTGACCTGCTTCAAAGGGAGCTAGCTAAAGCTAATGACAAACTAGCTTTGGACATAAAACGAGATTTCCAGGAAATGGGACATAGATTGGACAGTATTGAATCCAAGATGGACGACACAGTCTACAGAGTTTACCGAAATTCAAACATGATTACTGATTTACAAGATCGACTTGAGGACGCTTACTCAAAGATTGACGACCTTGAAAATCGCGCCAGGCGCTATAACTTTCGCATCCGTGGCATACCGGAAAATATAAAAGATATTACTTCCATCACACAATCTCTGATGCAAGCTGCTGTACCCGATATTGATGAGATCCATATGGAGATTGATCGAATACATAGAGCTTTGACTGCCCCTAAACCTGATGGCCCCCCCCCCGAGATGTGATTGTGAAGCCACATTTCTTCAAGATTAAGGAAGCAGTGATGCGGCATGCCCGAGAGAACCCAGACCTAGAAATAGATGGCTTCAAGATCCAAATATTTGCTGATATTTCCCAGGCCACGATCCAAAAGAGGCGATCGCTTAAACCTTTACTAGCACCACTGACCCAACGTAATATTCGATACAGATGGAACTACCCTTTTAGACTCCAATTTTCTTTTAACAGCAAATCCTACTCTTTCTCATCATTTAATGAAGGCGAATCGATCCTGCTGAAATTGGGATTTATATCCCACAACCCATCTTCACGGAACCGACCTGGATCCAGAGAATCCCCTCCCCCTCCACTCTCCCCCCTATGGTCATCAAAATCAACCAAGAAAAATGCCCATGCATCCCGTGCAACCTGAAGAATGGGCTTAGTGTTACTGACCTGGTCCAAACCCGCAGTGGTGTCTTCTCAGCGGTCCCCTGAAGGGACATTAGACGCCACACAGGGCGACTACAATCCGTTGGAACAAGATGTTCTTGTTACTTTTGTTTGAAACGTTCAAGCCGACTTCTACATTTTTACATTTTTTGAATTCCTGTATTTCTGGTACTGAATTGGTCCTCCTCCCCCTTTCCCTCCCCCCCTCTCCCTCCCCCCCCCTCTTTTTTTTTTTTTTCTCCTCTCTTCCTTCCCCTTTCCCCCCCTCCCCCCTCCCCCTTCCCCCTTCCCTCTTCTCCTCTCCCTCCTCCCCTCCCCTTCTTTTCCCTCTTCCCTTTCATCTGTATATAATCCACATGGTACGCTTGGTTAAATAACCCTACCAATATTTTAGGGCGAAACACTGGGGCCAAAGAAGAAGTTTTTTTTTTTAAACCTTATGACATATTTTGTGTCGCTGGGGGGTGGTCATGCGCACTCCTTATTTGAGGGACTCTCCCCATTACTTGCTATTGGTAGGAGACTCCTCCGAGCCTGGGGCTTATCCCCAGGATATTTTGACTGTTTACTGTTTGTAATATTGTTTGGTTGCATGCTTAAACTATGTCACTCGGTACCGGGAGTTCCCTGGTCCGACAGCTTGATTTTCTTTTTCTCTACTATTATTCTTTTCTTTACTATCCCTAACTCTGTTTTTTTTCTTTTTCTCTCTTTCTTTCTTATTTCTAATTTTAACTTTTCCCACAACTGTTCTTTCCTGAGGGTCACCTGGAAAGTTCCTTGGCGCTTTTGGCCTCTGGATCCTACGGATCGGTGGGTGGGTCTGCTTATCGATGTTCATAACTATACCTCATGTCTTCCATAAAACCAACGCCCCGAAATGTCCGCCTGCTTTCACATAATGTCCAGGGTTTTGGGTCGCCTGTCAAGCGAATCAAGGCCCTCACACATTACAGTTCGTTGGGGGCGGACATTGTAGCTCTCCAGGAAACACATTTTATTTCCTCATTTACTCCCCGCTATCTTCATAGAGATTACCCTCTTTGTTTCTACGCGAACGCTTCAGAGAAGAAAAGGGGTGTAGCCCTCTGCTTCTCCAAACATAAATCGTTCGCAGAAACTAAAATCATTAAAGATAAAGACGGCCGCTATCTTTTGGTGAAGGGCCACCTAGGGGAAACCTTAATTACCATACTTGTCTACTATGCCCCCAATACTAATCAAACCGCCTTTTTTCACGCACTTCTGGCACTTTTAGAACCCGAACTTGAGGGTGTTGTAATTTTGGCAGGTGATTCTAACTTAGCTCTAGATCTAATTAAAGATAAATCACACACCTCAGGACTTCGGTCTCCCCCCGGACAAAGTCATAAATTTGCACAACTGCTATATAAGTATGACTTGGTGGATGCTTGGCGAGAGGCCAATCCTACCGATAGGGATTACTCCCACTATTCAAGGGCACATGGACACTACTCCCGCATAGATCACGTGTTTCTCCCCTCGGGGGTGATACCGAGATTGAGATCTGCAAAAATTTTGTCAACATCTTGGTCAGACCATGATCCTATTGTGATTCAATTAACTGATCTCACTAATAAACCTGTGGGATTCCATTGGCGACTAAATGAATCTCTCCTCAGTGACGAATCTCACTGCATAGAGATTTCCAGCCATATACAAACCTACTTTGAAAATAATATCCCTGGAGATACATCTCCTGCCACTAACTGGGCAGCGCACAAAGCTACTATTAGGGGCTCTTTTATTCAGTTAGCTTCCAGACTAAAAAAGGCTCGCACCAAGCTGATTTCTGCCAAGACCGAGGAGTTTGAGTCTCTAACCAAGCAACACAAACGCTCCCCTTCTCCCACCTTGTTTAAGAAATTGGAACAAACCCGATTAGAATTAAACATTTGCCTCACTACAAGGGCTGAGAAACAATTGCGGTGGACGAATCATAAATTCTTCACCTGGCGGGACCGCCCGGGATCCCTACTGGCGCACAAACTCGCTCCTAGACACTCCCACCGTGCACTCCCTAAAATAAAGGTATCCGGGGGCCACCTCTCACAGGATCCCTATAAAATCCTCGATGAATTCCATGATTTCTATGCAGACCTCTACAAGAAACCCCAGGATGTAGCTCCCCCATCCATCAGGGAATTTCTGGGGGCTCTCCCCCTCCCAATCATCACTGATGATCACAGAGAATTGGTGGACCAACCATTCACAACTGAAGAGGTTACTGATGCTATCAACTCTCTCTCACTTCATAAATCTCCGGGCCCGGATGGGCTTCCTAACATTTACTATAAAAAAATTGTTACGCACCTGGTCCCACACCTGGCTCTTTATTTTAATTCCCTGAGGGACGGAGGAGTGGTCCCATCTGATGATAATAAAGCCTACATCAGCGTTATCCCCAAACCTGGCAAAGATTCCACTGATGTTCGCAACTATCGCCCAATCTCCTTAATTAACTGTGATCTAAAAATTCTGACTAAAATTTTGGCCCTCCGAATCAACTCCTTTTTGGAACACTACATACATAAAGACCAATCGGGATTTATCGCAGGACGTCAGACCTTGGATCAAATTCGCAGATCTATCGCTTTGTTCTCAGCGGTACGCTCCAATTGGGATAACCTCCCAAATCGGGAACTCTTGCTCTTATCATTAGATCTTAATAAAGCTTTCGATAGCCTGAATTGGGACTATCTTTTTATTACCCTTGAAATTATGGGATTTGGCTCTACGTTTATCTCACTGATGAAAACACTCTATAGTTCCCCGATAGCTCAAATCTCTATCAGAGGACATAAATCATCCATATTCCCAGTCCAGCGAGGCACTAGACAGGGATGCCCGCTCTCTCCCCTACTATTTGCTTTAGCAATAGAACCCCTTGCAATGGCTATCCGCTCCCATCCCAACATCCATGGTGTTTATTGTGGTCAACAAGAACACAAATGTGCACTATTTGCTGATGATGTCCTTCTGTACATCACTAATCCCCAAGCCTCACTCCCAGAACTCTTGTCCTTACTAGATCGCTTCTCGCTAATTTCGGGGCTAACCCTAAACTCACAAAAAACCCTGGCACTCAATATCTCACTATCTCCTATGGAGGTGCAGCTCCTCCAAAGCACATACAGCTTCAAGTGGGCTTCTCACTCCCTCCCATACTTGGGGGTTCATTTGACCCCTTCGATAGGGACGTTATACAAAGCAAACTATCCCCCTTTATTTAAAAAACTCAAGGCAGATCTTCGCTCCTGGGCGGAATACTCTCTCTCTTGGTTTGGCAGAATCAGTTCGGTGAAAATGACATTTTTGCCCAGACTCCTATATTATTTCCGGACATTACCGATAGCAATCCCTAGGGGAGACATGCAACATATACAAACTGAAGTTTTACGCTTCATATGGGGTAATAAGAAATCACGGATACAAAAAAAACACTTTATACACCTAGGCCCATGGGAGGACTTGGTCTTCCCAATTTACAGGCTTATTATCACTCGGCTCAGATAGCCCAATTAGCTCACACGACAGTTGGAGGTTCGGTCCCTCTTTGGGTTGACATAGAAGCACTTGCGTGCCACCCACGGGCAATAGGAGCCTTGATGTGGCTTCCTAATCGTAAACACCCATCTATTCTATGCCCTACCTTATCACATTCTCTAGCGGTATGGGACAGAACAAGACACAGAGCGTCCCTTATGTCACGCCACACACCTCTAGCGCCCATTTTTTGCAACCCGGAGTTTTCTCCTGGACTCGCTCCACAACAATTCCAATGGTGGCTCAATAAGGGACTACTGAGAATCGGGGACTTCCTCAACGGAAACCAAATGCATACAATAACATATTTCAAAGACAACTTCTCAATGCCTCCTATTGAGGTATTTCGATATAACCAAATTTCCTCATTCATTATTTCCAAAATTAAACAGGGGGGGGACCCACAACACTTACCGCATTTGAACTGACTTGCCGAAACAGAGGCACACAGAAGGGCCGAATCTCTACCATATACTCTTCTATAACGGAACCTGACACTAAACTCACCTATATGACCCAATGGAAGAGGGACTTGAACCTCTCCCTTGAACTGACAGACTGGCAAGATATTGCCTACCAACTCTCAAAAATCTCTATTAACACTATCCTTATTGAAGCTAATTACAAAACATTATTACGCTGGTACTTAGTTCCCACAAGAATAGCTAAAATGCATCCTTCCTCCTCACCTCATTGTTTTCGACAATGTGGACAGATGGGTACCATGCACCATATTTGGTGGCAATGTCCACTAGTGGTTAGGTTTTGGATAAGAATCTTTAATCTGATCAACTCAGTGGCGGGTATCAATATCCGTCGGTCCCCAGAGAGCGCACTTTTCCATAGACTTCCCGACGGGATTCCCAAAAACTCAATACGCCTCATAACCTACATCTTGTTGGCTGCGAGAATAATAATTGCAAGGAACTGGAAAAGCTCAAGAATACCCCTAGAACAAGTTAAGGATAAACTCAATTGGATTATGATTAATGATAAGCTCACTTACACCCTTCACAATAAAGCAGAGATGTTCAACAAGATATGGGATCCATGGATTGATTATATTTCTGTTTGCTGAGGAAATCCAGGTGACCCTCTCTCTCTCTCTCTCCTCTCTCTCTTCTTCTCTTATCTTTCCTTCTCTTTTCTGCTTTTTTTCCCTTCTCCCTTGTCCTCCCTTTCTTTCTATCCTTGGTGATATACTTTCTGTATACCTTGGTTATCAATATACCGTGACAGAATGTTACTAATGAGGCAGGAAACCCTATCATGGTGGGGATCCACGGCTAACCCCGAATCTTTGATCGAGGTTCACTGAAGCCCTGGACCCTCCCTATCCCCCCCCCCCTAGTGCTTGTGCAGTTTAATGTTACTGGTCTGGACGCTTGCACTCGTACTATGCCCTACTTGAGGGTTTGCATAACCCATAACCTTTATGATGATACTATGCATATGTCTCCTACCTCCTGACAGGCTCGGGGTGGGTTAAAAATAAATTATCAAAACATTTACATATTTGGCCGAATGTAACCTGGCTATTTGCTCGTTATTGTTTGTTTTTGTTTCTTTTTTTTTTTTTTTTTATTATTTCCTTTTATTCCTCTCCTGTATTGTATTTATTTCAATAAACATATTGCAATATAAATGTACTGCCTCCTCTAATGGGGGTGAGCACCTTCTCAATTCCCTGAATGGATAAACTGGACACATCTTTATTGTGTATGGTGTTCCAATGATTGGCTACATTGGTGTTGTGATTTTTCTGTATGTCATATAAATGATCATATAATCTATCCTTTAGTCTTCTGATCGTGCGCCCTACGTATTGTATTTGGCAGATGTTGCAGTTGATTACATACACTATATGTTTGGTGGTGCAGTTGATGAATTGTTTGATTTCAAAACTTATTTTTGTAATGTAAGAGTGTATAGATTGACCTGTCATTATGTGACGGCAATATTGACAGCCTTTAGTGCCACATTTGAAAGTACCAGAAAATTGTAGCCAGTTGGTATTTGCTAATTTGCTTGAAAATAAACTAGGTGAAAGTGTACCACCTAGTGTTGGGGCTCTACGTGATACTGTCTTAATGCCTTGTTTCAAAATATCTTGATATACAGTATCATTGTATAAAATAGGCAGGTATTTTTTAATGGTGTTTTTAATCTGGTCGAACTCTGGGCTGTAGGGTGTAGAGAAGACAGGTGTGTTACTAAAGGATGCACCCGACTGTTCTCTAGCCGTGCTCCTATTGGTATGACATAACAGAGAAGTCTCTGGATATAGTGTTGACTTTGGTTAAGGCTTTGTTGATGATTTTATTGGAGTAACCGCTGTCTTTGAATCTGTGTGACATGTCCAGAGCTTCCCTGGAAAAATCCTCTGCTGTACTGCATAGGCGCTTGAGCCTGAGAAACTGGCCATACGGTATGCTATTGATAGTATGTTTAGGGTGTGCTGAATCTGCTCGTAAAAGGGCATTACCGGCTGTACTTTTTCTATGTAGTCCTGTGACTACTGTGCCATTGATTCCAGAGAGTTTTACATCTAAAAATTCTATACTTGTGTTCTGCAAGTTGCCTGTGAATTTAAGATTTAAAATATAGTTGCGTATGATGTTGGCAGAGGAAATTTTTACCAAAAACGAGGCAGGGAACTTCCCTGCCCACAGGTCACACTATCATTAGTGTCCTGCCTAACTGTGCCAGAGAGTGAGTTGAACAGTGGGAGGATCAGGGTCTTCCATACTCCTCCTGGCAGTAACCACAGTGTCTTCTGCACTCCTCCCCATCTGTGCGTAAGTTAATCTTCTGGGAGGCTTTATGGCTCTTCGATTCCTCTGTCCTCTTGGGCTTTCTGTTAAAACAGGCTCCTCTTCTGGAACCGACTTAGGAATTTCCTCTGGTTCAGGAGCACTGGACTTCGGAGCAGGGAGGTACAGGGATTCCCTTGGATCTTCTTCTGGGAGTAAGTCACAGGCACTCTCCCAAGAATCTGACCAAGGACTGGACGGAATGAACTCAGTAGCTTCTGCATTCAGCGTTCGATCTATGGTGTCTTCTTCAGGTGGAAGATCAATAGCAGAAGTTCCTGGGGCCTGTGAAGGCCAAAGCCAATCAAGTTCTTCTCCCTCATCTTCACTTATCTCCGAGGTCTCTGTATCCCCAATCTGAGGGGCCTGGGACCGAGTGTTTTGTCTGGGAGTATCCAGGATGGAAGTTGGCTCAGGGGAATCCATCACAGGGGGTATCCGAACTGCCTCAGCTAGTGGGAGTAGGTGGTTCCGATGACAGGTCTTCAAAGGTCCCACCTTCCCTTCTGGTTTAAGTCTGTAAACGGGCAGGCCCGGTAGCCTTTTGCAAACAACATAAGGTTCAGGTCTCCATCTGTCTGCAAGCTTGTGTTTTCCAGGGACCCCCAAGTTCCATAGCAACACTCTGTCTCCGGGTTGTAAATCTTGCATCCTAACTTTCAGATCAAAATTTTTCTTGTTGCGGGCCCCCCTTTGCTCCGAGGCTGCCTGGGCCTGTTCATAGGCCAATTTCAAATTGCGTCTGAGTCTATCGACATATCCCTTGTGGGAAGCAGCAGAACAATGGTCTATGGAAGTGCCAAAGGCCAGATCTACTGGTAGTCTTGCTTCTCTTCCGAACATAAGTCGATAGGGTGAGTACCCTGTAGCATCACTGGTGGTGCTGTTGTATGCATGCACAACTGCCGCTATGTGGTTGCTCCAATGCTGCTTCTTTTCACTGCTTAGGGTCCCCAGCATGTTGAGCAGGGTTCGGTTGAACCTCTCCGGCTGAGCATCACCTTGTGGATGATAGGGGGTAGTTCTTGTCTTCTTGATCCCCAAAGAATCCAGGAGCTTCCGGATCAACCGACTTTCAAAATCCCTTCCCTGATCTGAGTGGAGCCGTTGTGGTAGCCCATAGTGTACAAAGCATTTCTCTATCAGCACTTTGGCCACAGTGGAAGCCTTCTGGTCCTTGGTTGGGAAGGCCTGGGCATACCGGGTGAAATGGTTGGTTACTACCAGAACATTTCCTAGTCCACTCAGGTCGGGTTCGAGGCAGAGAAAATCAATGCATACCAAATCAAGTGGGCTTTGGCTTTGCAGATGGCCCATTGGGGCAGCTTGATGAGGTAAAGTCTTTCTCTGGATGCATCGTGCACATGAGTGGCAGTATTCTTCAACTTCAGCCCTCATGCAGGGCCAATAGAAACGGTACCTAACGAGTTGGAAGGTCCTTTCCGCCCCTAGGTGGCCATGGTTGTCGTGCAGAGCAACCAGGACAGTCTCTCAGTGTTTTTCGGGCAGGAACAATTGCCATTTGTCTTCCAGGTCATCAGAGGGGCCCCTTCGGTAGACCACTCCCTGATGCACCTGCAACCTGTCCCACTCCTTCCTCAACAGGCGAGCCTCCTTTGAAGGGTTACATAAGAGTCTATTCGGATCCTGATTCTCTAGGGCCTCCAAGACCAATCTCCCCATGGGGGTCTTCCAATTGGTCAGATCTCAACTCCTTTTTTGACAATTTTGGCAAGTTATCTTCCCCCAGTTGGGTTACCCCACAGTACTGCTTGGGGACTCCGACTATGGTAACCCCTATCTCTTCTGCTCTTGAGCCGCCACTGGCTTGGAGTTCAGCCCCTTGACAGAGGGCCCGCACCCCGTCGGGTGCCACTTGGGTCCACTCCTCTGTACTGAAAGTGGAGACATGAGATCTTCTAAACAAGGCGTCTGCGTCTCGGTTTCCAGCCCCAGGTCTGTACTTTAAGCTGAAATTGAAAGCAGACAGTGCCGCCAGCCATCTATGTCCTGTGGCATCCAACTTTGCTGTGGTGAAGAGATAAGTGAGGGGGTTGTTGTCGGTTTTCACTGTGAACTCCGCCCCATACAAATAGTCTCTGAGTTTGTCAACTACTGCCCACTTAAGAGCCAGGAACTCCAAGTTATGGGTAGGGTAGTTCTTTTCGGAGGGAGTCAGACTTCTGCTCACATACGCAACGGGCCTCAGTTGCTCTTCATGCTCCTGGTATAGCACTACTCCCAAACCATCATGACTGGCATCTACATGAAGTTCATAAGGCTTCTTAGGGTCGGCGTAGGCCAGGACAGGGGCAGTGGTTAAGGTTTTCTTCAACATCTGGAAGGCATCCTCACACTTCTCGTTCCACTGGTCCTTGACTGACTCCCCTGGCTTTCTGGGGCCCAAGTCATCCTCTTCCCCCTCCGTCTTGAGCAGTTCGTTCAGAGGCCTGGCTATCTGAGCAAACCCCTCCACGAACCTCCTGTAATAGGAACAGAACCCCAGGAAGGATCTGAGCTCTGTCACAGTGGTGGGCCTTGGCCAGGAGGTGACTGCCTCCAATTTCTCGGGGTCTGTGGCTACCCCATCTTCAGACACTATGTGCCCCAGATAGTTGAGTGATGACTGATAGAATTGGCATTTTTTAGGTGAGAGCTTGAGTCCTTCCTCACTCAGTCTCTTCAAAACTTTCTCCAGCCTCTCTTCATGTTCTTCCAAGGTTCTTCCAAAGACAATGATGTCATCCAAGTATACTAAGACTTCGATGAGGTTCATGTCTCCTACAGTCTTCTCCATAAGACGTTGGAAGGTAGCTGGGGCTCCAGACAGACCTTGAGGCATCCAAACAAATTCAAAGAACCCTACTGGGGTTATGAAAGCCGTCTTCTCTTTGTCTTCTGGATGCATCAGGATTTGATAGTACCCGCTCTTTAGGTCCATAACACTGAACCACTTGGCTCCAGGCAAGCTCTGCAGGGCATCCTCTATCCTCGGAGTGGTATACTGGTTGGGTATGGTTCTCCTGTTGAGGGTCCTGTAGTCTATGCACAGCCTCAATGATCCATTCTTCTTTCTGACCACCACTATCGGGGAGGCATAGATGCTTCTAGATTCTCGAATCACACCGGTTCGTTTTAGCTCGGCAAGCTGTTCCCTCAAGTCCTCAAGGTCTGCTAACGGAACTCGCCTGACTCTTTCCCTAAAGGGCTTGTCCTCCTGGAGGCGGATTCGATGGGTGGCACTCCTTGCACACCCCACATCGAACTCATCTTGGGAGAAGATCTTTTCCCACCTGGTCAACTGAGCCTTGGCTCTCTCTTTCCAAGCCCTGGGTAGGTTTGGGTTCTCCATGGAAAGTTTCTCCCACACAGTGCTTTCTCCATCTGTCTTCTCCACATCCGACAAAGCAACTGGGGTGGCAGGGCTCACCTGGCCCAGCAGCATCCTGGCTGGGATCTCCATGGGGCCACCTGTAGTATTCCTGACACTCACAGGTACCTTACAGTGGGCCTTCTTCAGGGCCCTCAACGGGACCACTTCTGGAACTACTTCTAAGCCCGAATGTTCTCCCCTTGGGTCGGGTTCCAACATGACAAAGGGCCCAGGCTGCTCCCAAGTGAGTTTTACAGTGGCTTTCAGACAGGCCACTTCACCAGGCTGTAGCACTATTCCTTTTCTTCCCAGCCTCCAAACCTTCCCTACCCCCTCTTCTGGGGCCTCCTGTTCTAAGATCAGTCGTTGATAGGCTGTCTTCAACATTGGGTGGATCCCAGTGACTGTGGGGTTTTTCCCTTTTGTTAGAGGGGCCAAGAGTCTTCGGACCAGATCCGTTTTGGTCCCTATTATTAAGGAACTCTTGTTAGCTCCAGGCAGTCGGGGGCATACCACAGCTAAGGTATCAAACACTTCAGCCTTCCCGGCTATGGACGGGTCAAAAGCCAGTTTTATAGGCAGATAGCCATCATAAGGGAAACTCTCTGTGCCAATTCCCCATATCTCCAACTCTTCAATCTTCTGGATGGGTAGGTGACTTAGATGCTTGTCATAAAAATCCCGGTACAACAGGGTCACTTGCGCCCCAGTATCTAATATGGCTCTTGTGTAGACTCCCTCCACTTAAACATGTACTATCAGGGAGGTACCCACCAACTTCTCTAAATATCTCTTTGAGGGGTCTCTTTCCTTTGATCTTTGCATTTTCCTTTTGGACTTTCTTTCTTCCATTTCTCTTTGGACTTAAGTCTCTCTTGGGCCTGGTATGCATTGATCTCCCTCCGTTTGATGGGTGTAACTACCCGCTGAGGGACACTACTCCCTTTCTTTGGGGTGCGTTCCCTCTGAGGAACCTTGTGTTTCTTCTGAGGGGTCTTGTCCACTCTTTTCAAGTGCTTCTCAGTTTGGAGCTCACTGGAGATGATGGGCACCCGGGTGACTCCTTCACCGGGGCCCGTTGAAGTTTTCCGGCGGCTTGCGGTTATTCATCTTTTTTTTCTTTGGACTGGCACACACTTTGGCGAAATTGCCAGCTCCTCCACAATTGAAACAAATCACATCCCCCCAATCTTCCAGGGATGTGGGCGCTGAGGTGGTGGGAAACAGCTCCTTCCTCGGACTTTCCCTCTCTGGTTCCCTTGACTTCTTTTCCATCAGGGAGGTCAGTATTCCCAATACTTGGGACATCTGTGACTTCAAGGTATCCACCTCTGAGTCTCTTTCCAGGGTCATGGCCGTCCTGACCATCACCAGAGGAGGATTTACCGACTCAACTGGTTGGCTCCTCTTCTTCTCCTCCAGCATCGCTTCTTCCTCTCTGACTACTCGGATCAAGTCAGGGTACTCCAGGCTCTTCCGGTCCTGTCTTGTGCGTAGCGCCAATGCGATGGGGTCCAAGGGCTGAGATCCTCTCATCACCTGCTGAACACGGGCCTCATCCACCTTCCGCGGATCTATCCCCTTTCAGGATCATCTTATGCAGGATCTTATCCAGGCGCCTCATGAACTCTGACAGTTTCTCTCCTGTCTTTTGGTAGCAGTGCTCTAGTTGGTAAGCGAGCTCAGTGATTTTCTCTGTTCCACCGAACACATTCTGCAGAATTTCCAGATAGTCCTGTGCATCACAGTCTGTCTTACTCATCTTGAGGTTGCGTATGGCCTCTAGCGCAGGCCCCTTCAAGCTTTCAGCAATTCTCTGCTTCTTTCTGTGGTCTGGGACTTCCCATTCTTCTAAGGCCTGAGTGGCACCGTCTAACCACTCCTCAAACCCCTCTTCACCCGAAGGTACAGGCTTCCTTCCAGAGAATATTCTGAGTTTTCTGTATCCCGACATTTGGTAGTCTGTAGGATCCTTCTTACACTGGGCTACAATTTCCCCCAGGACTGCGCATAATTCTGCGCTGAGGGTGGCAGGTGGTGACCCGGGACTTTCCCTTTTCTCCGGTTTTTCTGCTTTTGGGGTGGGTGATGGAAATAGTTTTGGTGTCTGAAACCGTCCTCCTGGCTTGAGCGGCAGCGCGTGTATTAGGCTATAAGTCTGATCATCTATTGCTTCTACACTTGGATTCTTGAAATGCTCTGGGACTCCGTTCCACTCTATTAGTGCGTAGGTCAGTGAAGAATTCGGCCTGACATCCACCACCCATACCTTCTGGTGCGGGGACAGCGACATCTCTAGCTGCTTCACCGCTTCTTCTTGCCAGATCCCTGGGAGTTCTATGGCTATTATCCTGGCTGGATCTGTGCTGACCGCTTTGCACCACTGTCCTACTTCTAGTGGGTCCATGCTGGTACTTTTGGCACGTTACTTGCTGCAACAGGATCCCGGACGAGCCCCCATGTGTAGCGCTACCCCCAGTTAAGAGAGCCGCTGGTTTGATTTCGGGCCCTGTACACAGCACTGCCAACCCCCGGCAATCTTACTCGACCCACTCTGGCACAGCTAGTCTAGGGATTATACTTATCACAATCAACAGTATTGCAAGGAGTAATCTCTTTGCAGTAAGACAACACACTGAGGCGAGAGATCAAATATAATAGTTTTACTTTTATATCAAAAGGCATAGGCAGAACAGAACACATGCAACTTGCTTACAGAGCCCTGTAGCAATAGGTGTAGCACACAACAATGGCCCAGCGCGGTAACCCACCGCGCGCAGCTATTATGGTGTACGCGCCCTGTGGCGCACTAAACAATATTCTATCTCCCCTCCCTGGTCAGGCCTGACATAGAAGAAATCTCAGTCTTTTCACTTAGTATTTCTTCGCATGCAAACTTTCGGTGGTGCACTTGATGAAACAGTATTTGTAATCCACAAGTAGGCAGTCCCAAGGAACACTATACTGGTGACCCTTTAACTCTGTCCTGCTACTGGTCTCTTAATGGAACAATAAACAAACGATAGGTGGGCCAAGGCAGTCTATAGGCCTAAACACGGTACAGTCTATTGGCTTGAGCAAGTGCTCGCTCACCACTCCGGACGCGATCCCAGTCCGGGACTTCCACCTGCTGTGTCTCCGCACACAGTGTCTGCAATGATCGGGTCCCCGATCCAACTGATATCCTCACTCGACAAGTCTGGTGCCACCCAGGCTCCGCAGTGGGGTGGAAGGCTTTTCGGAAGTTGCGCAAGGCCCCAGGCTTCAGGCCTTGCACTGCAGCAGATCCGCACAGGAAGAAACTGTTGCTTGCAGCGCAGTGTCCAAAGAGGCCGAGCTCAGCCTCGCCTTCTTCTTAAATAGCCCCTCCCATGAGTCTCTGTGGTGGCCAATTGCACTCTGGGTGCCGAACGGGGTTCTGGGTCACGTAGTCCCGGGGCCTTAAAGTAGACCCCGCTACATACGCTTATTGACATTTTTTTTTACTAAAGACATGTGGCTGAATACATTTTGGCCTAAATGTATGACTAAAATTGAGTTTATTCGATTTTAATTATAACAAAAAGTAGAAAATATCATTTTTTTTCAAAATTTTCGGTCTTTTTCCATTTATATCAGAAAAAAAAAAAATCGCAGAGGCAATCAAATACCATTAAAAAAAAGCTCTATTTGTGGTAAGAAAAGGACACAAATTTTGTTTGGGTACAACATTGCATGTCCGCATAATTTCCAGTTAAAGCAGCGCAGTGCCAAATTTTGAAATCACCTCTGGTCATTATGGTCCGTATTGGTCCGGTCCTTAAGTGGTTAACTGACAATTGCACAGTCATGCAATGCTGTACCCAAACAAAATTGATGTCTTTTTTTTCCCACAAATAGAGCTTTCTTTTGGTGGTATTTGATCATCTCTGCCGTTTTTATCGTTTGCGCTATAAACAAAAAAAGAGCGTCAATTTAAAAAAAATATATATATATTTTGTACTTTTTGCTATAATAAATATCACCAATTTTTTTTCCCCCCCAAACATTTTTTTCCTCAGTTTAGGCCGATATGTATTCTTCTACATATTTTTGGTAAAAAAAAATCGCAATAAACGTATATTGATTGATTTGCGCAAAAGTTATAGCGTCTACAAAATAGGGGATAGATTTATGACATTTTTATTATTATTTTTTTACTAGTAATGACGGCGATCTGTGATTTTTATCGGGACTGCGATATTGCGGCGGACAAATTGGACACTTTTGACACATTTTTGGGACCATTGACAATTATACTGCTATCAGTGCAATAAAAATGCACTGATTACTGTGTAAATGTCACTGGCAGAGAAGGGGTTAACGCTAGGGGCGATCAAGGGGTTACCTGTGTTCCCTAGTGTGTGTTCTAACTGTGGGGGGAGGGGACTGACTAGAGGAAATGACAGATCATTGTTCCTAGCTAGTAGGAACACACGATCTCTCTTTCCTCTCCTCACAGAACAGGGATTTTCTGTGTCCCTGTTCTGGCTCTCGTGCCCGCGACCACCGGCCAAGCGTATGTGCAGCCACGCAGTGCAGCAGGTGCGCACGCCTGCTATTCCAACTTAAAGGAGCCGACGTACAGCTATGACGGTTTGCCGGAACATGCCGACCTGCCGCAGTATAATGGTGGCTGCTGGTCGGCAAGTGGTTAAAGAAGTATCAGCAAAACTACAAAATTGTTGCTTAATTCCATCAGGGAACCAAGTGCATGTAGCACTTGTTCCTATTCTGATATGTGTTGTGGTTACTGATCTAGTGTGGTCAACACAGCGAGCACCCTCCCAGCACGGTTCAACCACACTGTTCAGGAAGAGATCCACATGCACTTGGTCCCCTTGGGGGATTCAACAACAGTTTTTTAGTTCTGGTGATGCTTCTTTATTGTGAATGGAATCTTTCTGAAGGAACCAATTGTCAGTGTGGTGGCAGGCATATGTTGACCAATTTATAAGATTTATATGTAGCACTACCCCTGTAGGGGTTGCAGATGTCTGGGTTCCCCACTGCTGCACAGCCAGGCACACCACAGCTTCAGCTTTCATCCAGACACAGTGAGCAGTCCTTGAGCTTTGTTTTTATGTTTTATTGGGGGGGTAATAACTTGGATGGGGATAGGAGTTATGGGATGCCCAACTTGACAGTAACAACACCAGAGACAACTTGCTCCCCATTTACAACTTTAATTGATTTCTCTTCCTTAGTCTGTACAGCTCTGATGGATCCTTCTTTAGTAGCTAACAGTCTGTTAGATCACCAACAGCCCCTTACAGGCTAGGAACTCTCAGTCCCTTTAGAGCAGGGGTCTCAAACTGGCCGCCCTCCAGCTGTTGTGAAACTACAAGTCCTATCATGCCTCTGCATAATCATAGCTCAGCAGTTCATAAAAATATAAAGTCCACCAGTGTTCATAACTAAGGGCTTATTCTTATGATCGATCCACCAATTCCACGAGTGAGTTCTACCACCATAAAAGATAGATGTCTCCTTACCAGATACTGACAACCCTCCGTTACAGAGGGTCATAGCATGCCCGTAACAACTCTTAATCTTTAACCCAGGATCAAGCAGTGCATCCAGTGTCCGGTAAGCTCACAGCCATTGACTCCACTCGAACCAGTGTATGGGTAATTTCATAAAAGAGGAAGGCTCCATATAGTGTAAAACCTTAGATAATTTTATTAAGCTAAAAAAGATTGCACTTACAGCATTCGAAAAAACAAACAGCCTTAAGTCTGGTGTGCCGGCCGTGCACATCCAGACAGACCCGTCCTTCCAGGGAATGATATTGATACAGCACGAGGTGATGTCAGCGTGTCGCTCTGCCCCACGTGCTTCGTGATAATTCACGTCGTCCAGGGGCACGGGCGGCACGCTGCGTCACCTCTTAAATAACAAACATAATGGGGCCAAGCCTCGGTCGGAGCCGCAAGCCCACCAAACCAACCAGGACAAAGCCTCGATCTGGATTGCGAGCCAGCCTCCAGAAGGGCCAAGACTCGTAGTTTGGTGACGGTCCAGAGGCCCCCCGTGGTGCGGAGCCAGATCCTCCCCCTGCAGTCTCTGAACCCCAGGTGCTGGCAGCGGCGGAGTATGCTGTGAGGGGGAACATCATCACCAAAGTCGGGAGATCGAGAGAGAGCTGCAGAGGGTGAGTGGCTACAACTACCAACATGACTATGTCATGACAGGGGGACTACAACTACCAACATGACAGGGGGACTACAACTACCAGCATGATAGGGGGACTACAACTACCAGCATGACAGGGGGACTACAATTACCAGCATGACAGGGTGACCACAACTACCAACATGACAGGGGCACTACAACTACCAGCATGACAGGGGGACTACAACTACCAGCATGACAGGGGGACTACAACTACCAGCATGACAGGGGGACTACAACTACCAACATGACAGAGGGACTACAACTACCAGCATGTCAGGGGGACTACAACTGACAGGGGGGGACTACAACTGTCAGCATGACCATAATGTCAGGGGACTACATCTGCCAGCATGACCATAATGTCAGGGGGACTACAACTGCCAGCATATTCTGCGTTACAGGGAATTTAGAAGTTCATGTATGCATAGGATAACACGGGACTGTATGTATGTAATGCACTCCTGAACCTCACACGCTGTACGTAATGCACTTCTGAACCTTGCATTCCTTGCAACCGTGCTTCCTGCAAAATATACACCTGAAGCTAGCCCTTATTGCTGTGTTTTCCTGTTATGTAACACAGGCAGGCATCTGCAGCACTTACAGCAGGCGTAGTGTGTCTCCTGCACAGTATACACCTGAAGCTAGCCCTTATTGCTCGTGGTTTTTTCTTTTGTGTTACACTAACAGGCATCTGCAGCACTTACAGCGGGCGTAGTTTGCTTCCTGCAAAATATACACCTGAAGCTAGCCCTTATTGCTGTGTTTTCCTGTTGTGTAACACAGGCAGGCATCTGCAGCACTTACAGCGGGCGTAGTGTGCCTCCTGCACAGTATACACCTGAAGCTAGCCCTTATTGCTCGTGGGTTTTTTCTTTTGTGTTACACTAACAGGCATCTGCAGCACTTACAGCGGGCGTAGCGTGCTTCCTGCAAAATAAACACCTGAAGCTAGCCCTTATTGCTGTGTTTTCCTGTTGTGTAACACAGGCAGGCATCTGCAGCACTTACAGCGGGCGTAGTGTGCTTCCTGCAAAATATACACCTGAAGCTAGCCCTTATTGCTGTGTTTTCCTGTTGTGTAACACAGGCAGGCATCTGCAGCACTTACAGCGGGCGTAGTGTGCCTCCTGCACAGTATACACCTGAAGCTAGCCCTTATTGCTCGTGGTTTTTTTCTTTTGTGTTACACTAACAGGCATCTGCAGCACTTACAGCGGGCGTAGTGTGCTTCCTGCAAAATATACACCTGAAGCTAGCCCTTATTGCTGTGTTTTCCTGTTGTGTAACACAGGCAGGCATCTGCAGCACTTACAGCGGGCGTAGTGTACCTCCTGCACAGTATACACCTGAAGCTAGCCCTTATTGCTCGTGGTTTTTTCTTTTGTGTTACACTAACAGGCATCTGCAGCACTTACAGTGGGCGTAGTGTGCTTCCTGCAAAATATACACCTGAAGCTAGCCCTTATTGCTGTGTTTTCCTGTTGTGTAACACAGGCAGGCATCTGCAGCACTTACAGCGGGCGTAGTGTGCCTCCTGCACAGTATACACCTGAAGCTAGCCCTTATTGCTCGTGTTTTTTTTCTTTTGTGTTACACTAACAGGCATCTGCAGCACTTACAAGGGGCGTAGTGTGCTTCCTGCAAAATATACACCTGAAGCTAGCCCTTATTGCTGTGTTTTCCTGTTGTGTAACACAGGCAGGCATCTGCAGCACTTACAGCGGGTGTAGTGTGCCTCCTGCACAATATACACCTGAAGCTAGCCCTTATTGCTCGTGTTTTTTTTTCTTTTGTGTTACACTAACAGGCATCTGCAGCACTTACAGCGGGCGTAGTGTGTTTCCTGCAAAATATACACCTGAAGCTAGCCCTTATTGCTAGCTTCAGGTGCTTGCTTAGACTGATGCTGATGCTGAGTGACTGTCCTGTTATGTTGACTGACTATCCTCCTCCTCCTCATTGATCCGATTCTTGATGATAGCTTGGAAGAACTTTTTTGTTTCTGGGTGCCGTCACCAGTGGCTAAGGCCGAATTTTTCATTCCCTGTTTAACAGGGGCATGTAATTACAATTTTTGATGCAATGCTTTGCAGCAGGGCTCATTCCTGCACTCCAACTAGAGTATCTGGGAGAGGTTGCAGTGTCATGGCACCAGCACCAGTGCCTAAGGCCCAATTTTTCTGCCCCTGTTTAACAGGGGCGTGTAATTACAATTTTTGATGCAATACTTTGCAACAGGGCTCATTGCTGTGCTCCACGTTCAGTATCTGTGAGGGGTTGCAGTGTTGTGGCACCAGTGCCTAAGGCCCAATTTTTCTACCCCTGTTTAACATTGGCATGTAATTAAAATTTTTGATGCAATACTTTGCAACAGGGCTCATTGCTGTGCTCCAAGTACAGTATCTGTGAGGGGTTGCAGTGTTGTGGCACCAGTGCCTAAGGCCCAATTTTTCAGCCCCTGTTCAACAGGGCCATGCAATTACAATTCTTGATCTAATAATTCACAGCAGGGCTCATTCATGCGCCCACCAAGAGTAACTGTGAGGGCTTACAGTGTTGTGGCACCAGCACCACCACCAAAGGCCCAATTTTTCCTACCACTGTTCAACAATGGCATGTAAATACAATTCCTGATATAATAGTTCACAGCAGGGCGTTCCAGCGCCCACCAAGAATAACTGTGAGGGCTCACAGTGTTGTGGCAACACCAACATGTAAGGGGCAAATTTCAGCAGAGTATATACGGCAGGCCCCTACTTTCAAACATCCAACATACAAACGACTCCTACTTGCAAACGGAAGGAGACAACAGGAAGTGAAAGGAAATCTACCCCTAGGAAGGGAAATTCTCTCCTGTAAGAGTTAATATGGGAAAAAGGTGTCTCCTCTCTACTAATGCTTTATCACCAATCCTTGTTTCAATAAAAACCCCACTTTTCAAAAACATTTGTCATTGGGACGGAAAGTGAGGTGAAATGTTCTGAACAAGGGGCACAGACAGCAAAACAAATGTTACAGGGGTGATAACCCTGCCCTACGTGGCGACCCTCTCTCTCCCTCTTGCTTTATCGGTTATGTGGCTGTTGTCTAGGGGTCCCTGGGAGGGAGAGATGAGATACACCACGGCCCATGTCCTCCATAACTAAGAGGTGAAGGCCAGAAATTTGGGTCCTGTGCAGGTGTCCTAGAGTCAAGTCCAGTACTTCGTTCCTGACTCCTTTGCTCCTAGTAACCAGAGTTCCACACAGTGAATAGGTCCAACTCAGTTTTATTCTTCTTTCCAAGCAATAAACAGTCTCTTCTACTGAGTTATAATGGGGAATAGATCGAGGCACAATCCTTTCCCTTCTGATGCTAACCACTGTGATATCACCAGTGGCGGATAGACACTGCCACTGACTATGTGAGGTAGAATGTGAATTACCTTCGCTAGCACGGCCCCTGTCAGGGGAAGGAGATCCGTCCAAGGGAGAAACAGGAGGCCTCTCTGTCACCAGCGATGCTGCGCCGGACTCTCCAGAGAAGTTCCGCACACCAGTCCTCACAAACTCAGACACGGGCACCCAAGGATTTAGGGCCCCCTCGGATTCCTGCACCCTTGCGGAACTCAGTCGAAGGTACTGAGCCCCAGGCATCCGCCATAGTACCTCACCCCAGGCTAAAGGTGCCTGGGATGGACTCCATCCTCGCTCCGGCCAGGTCAAAGGCACCTAGGCCACTTGTAACCACACAGACAGTCCCAACCCCTGGCTCACCTGGGCCTTCAGAAGAACAGGGATGTCCAGGACTCTTCCTACCGGATCCATCCAGGCCAGGCAAGCAGCGGGCGAAGCTCTTCCACGACCACACGAGGCCATCACTAGGCCGACTTTCCTCTTCGGTGGTCGGAGCAGGGAGCTGCTGGTGACCGAGGCAGCATCCTCTGATTTTTCTCTTTTCATCTCTGCTTGGGCAGTCACTTCACCCGGATCAGTGCGACCGGGGAACGCACCAGCATCGATCTCTCCTTCCGGAGTGGCAGTCCCTGTGAGGTAGTTGAGGTGGAAAGCACAAGGCTTTTCTGTGGATGGTTCCACCTCGAAGAGAAACTTCTTGCAGACCTCACATCGCCCGAATGGCTTCAGCTGGACCATCAGTCCCGAACAGCCGGGACAGATCACACCGAGGGCCTCCATGTCTCTGCAGGTGTACAGAGCCAATCGCCCCCGGGGCCTTAGTCTTATCCCCGTATCCATAAGCGGAGCAGCCAGAGAAGTCATGTCCATGCAAGAAGAAGCTGAAATCCATGGAGTGGTTGAAGTCATCTTCTCTCTTCGCTGCTCCATTGCGCACTGACCCACGCGCGCCGGAATTTCCACGTGCGTAGGTCCACATGGCCAGACTCCTCCCACCTTCTGCACTTGTTTGCGGGCTTTTCCCTTTCCCCGCCCACGAACTACGCAGCTATGGGTTGCCTCGTGGCGCGTTGGCCAATATGGCCGTCCTACTCGGAACTCCTCCGGGCAGCAAAGTTCAAATTCAGACACCATACACATCCCGAGTACGATGCCCCCACGTGTAGTGACCCTCTCTCTCCCTCTTGCTTTATCGGTTATGTGGCTGTTGTCTAAGGGTCCCTGGGAGGGAGAGATGAGATACACCACGGCCCATGTCCTCCATAACTAAGAGGTGAAGGCCAGAAATTTGGGTCCTGTGCAGGTGTCCTAGAGTCAAGTCCAGTACTTCGTTCCTGACTCCTTTGCTCCTAGTAACCAGAGTTCCACACAGTGAATAGGTCCAACTCAGTTTTATTCTTCTTTCCAAACAATAAACAGTCTCTTCTACTGAGTTATAATGGGGAATAGATCGAGGCACAATCCTTTCCCTTCTGATGCTAACCACTGTGATATCACCAGTGGCGGATAGTTACTGCCACTGACTATGTGAGGTAGAACTTGAATTACCTTCGCTAGCACGGCCCCTGTCAGGGGAAGGAGATCCGTCCAAGGGAGAAACAGGAGGCCTCTCTGTCACCAGCGATGCTGCGCCGGACTCTCCAGAGAAGTTCCGCACACCAGTCCTCACGAACTCAGACACGGGCACCCAAAAATGTAGGGCCCCCTCGGATTCCTCCACCCTCGCGGAACTCAGTCGAAGGTATTGAGCCCCAGGCATCCGCCATAGAACCTCACCCCAGGCTAAAGGTGCCTGGGATGGACTCCATCCTCGCTCCAGCTAGGTCAAAGGCACCTAGGCCCAGAATACTGGAACGCCAGCACCCAGGCCGAAGGTGCCTGGGTGCGGCCGCATCCTCCAACTCTGGACTCCCGAACTCTGAACCCCGTGGTAAGGGCGTCCGCCCCTTTTATCCCCTCACCCTTTGCGTCACAGCAGGTTCCCCGCCCTGCTGTACCAGCTCCAGGGGAGGACAAAAAGGTACAGTCTTGCGGTGTGAGCTCAGCCCCGGCCCACACCACCAGAGTCCTCCAAGAACCAGAAAAAGGTCTCGGATACCCTAGCAATCTGTGCATCTGGGTTACACTACCACCCAGATGCCTCCTTTAAATTCAAGTACCCGCTACACTTATGTTTTCCAAAAAGCTTAAAAAATTTTTTTTTTGGCTGGAGCTACACTTAAACAATGTACGTGTTCAAAATTACAAACAGATTCTACTTAAGAACAAACCTACAGTCCCTGTCTTGTTTGCACCGCCTGTATACTGCTGTTCAGAGTATATAGGGCCTTTTTTATTTTGTGTGCGGGGTTCCCCTTAATATGCATACAAGACCCAAAGGGGCTGGTAATGGGCTGGGGTGGGCTGGTGGGGTAGCCATGCCATTTTTCTCAAAGATTTTCATCCATATTACCGGGACCAGACATGACATTAAAGCCGCAAGCAGTTTTAAATGGCTATTTTTCCTTTACAAATATCATTTTGTGAAGGGACAGTTCTAAACAAGGGAAACACATGCCACTTCACAGGCATACTTTAGACACCCCCCAGGTACGATATTTAAAGGAATATTTCACTTTTTTTTTTTCACTTTATGCATCATTAAAATGACTGCTCCAGAAAAAACAGCAGTTTTTAAAACTTCTTTTTGCATTGATACATGTCCCCTGGGGCAGAACCCGGGTCCCCAAACCCTTTTTAGGACAATAACATGCATATTAGTCGTTATAATTAGCACTTTAGATTTCGAACGTTCGCGTCCATTGTATTTAATAGGGTTCTAACGTTCGCGCGAACTTTCGGTCCATTCGAAGGTTCTGGTGCGAACCGAACCGGGGGGGGGGGTGTTCGGCTCATCCCTAATCCTGAATCCTTTTTTTAATGAAGTCCAATTGAGTACTACAATCCATTACTTGTTGTATGAGTCTTTGTGCACTATCCCTGGAGAATCGTGGACTTTCAGCAACATATTCATCCCCTAAAATAAAAATAAAAATATAACAATCTCCAGGCCTACATCTCTTTTACCTGAAGCTGTGGTGACAGATACCGACCTGTTGTAGTGACAAGTTCAACCACCTCATCCACCTCTACTTCCTCCAATTCTCCTTCCTCCACCCCTCCTTTATCCAATTCGACTTCCTCCACATCCTCAGGTTGGGCTTGTTGGGGAGGTTGGGGTTCTTTAGAAGGTGTAGGGTTCCTGGGCTCCGAGGAGTGGTGTCCTCCCAGTCTTCTCTCCCCTATGAGATTGAAACAAATGGCACAGTTAACACACACATATCTGAAGTCATAACTAGGAATATGAAACATTGCTTGCAGGTGGGGTACACTTGTCTGTTTTGGCACAGTTCCAAGCTGAAGACCAGATTGGAGAACGGAACAAAGCTAGAATCCTGACCTTTTTGTGACAATTTTATCACATGCCCCCCCCCCCCCAGTACCCACTGTAGCACCTGTGGTGGACACCCTAAAAAGTTTGTTCTGGTGGCCCACACTATAGTGCTCCTGTGAGTGCAGATGTGTAAACCACTGCTGAGTGTCCTCTCCTTTACATTGATTTAAGTTTGCATTTCATTCTCTTTTCAAACACATCATCTAGACAACAATGTCATAACATTTAGTGATTTTAAACATACATTTTGTTTTTTTTAAGAAAAAAGAACGGATATTGTCAAATCATCGTATGTAGTGTGCAAACGATGTGTCTATATCGACCGATTACTGTGCCCACTAAATTGGAGAAGATGTAATTTAAGAATGTTAATTAATAAAAAACTACAACAGGGAGCAACATGCAAGTTGTGAAATACAACAATAGGGACACAGGAGAAGTACTTACTTTTTTTAAGCATTCTGTTAATGCTCCTTAACTGCTCCGGCTCCCTCAGTTTGAGGTCAGACCACCTCTTTCTGAGCTGCTCCTTGGATCTTTTCACTCCGAAATTCTTCTTCAGACTTTTCACTACTTGATTCATAATTTTGTCCTTCCGAAGATTAGGGTGGGAATACGGCCCATGCTTTGCATCATAGTTAGAAGGCGGGACCGCAGTTCTGCCTGAATTTGTAGGAATTTGGCCACACTCTGCTTCCCTCTGGCTGTGCGGTATCATGTTAGCTGAGCACTGGTTGGCTGAGGCAGCATCCTCCTCAGCATGGCCTGTCTCCTCCCCTGTGACATGTCTCCCAGGGTCAGCCCAGTAAGTGCTGTGGGCTCCCTGTCAACGTTGTTGAGTTTTACTGATTCTGGGTTCCTGTTACACCTCTTCCCACATGGTGTCTCCTGTCTCTTCCCCATGGTTTGATGTGTCTCGCAGTAATAACCAGTGTATGCTGAGGTGATGTGGGGGGGGGATTAGAGGGGCTCTTGGGGTTCCTCTCAGACTGGGAGCAGTGTTTAGAGTCAGCGGCCATATTTTGGTGTTGGTTGGGGGGAGTGTCACGCAATCGGCCTCTACATTCGATCTCCCCCTGTGTCAGGATTCTGGTTGGAGCGTGTATGTGGTCAGTGTTTTAGTTAGTGTGCTCAGTGAGTGTATGTTTCAGTCATACGATATGCTATTCAATTTACATTTCTATGTTTTACGTTTCTCATGTTTTTACGTTTCTCATGTTTTTACGTTTCTCATGTTTTTACGTTTCTCATGTTTTACGTTTCTCATGTTTTACGTTTCTCATGTGTTGCGTTCATGCTTATGTTCTCATGCAATTACGTCTCGCATGCTAGTTGGTGCCCTTTTCATGCTTTTAAGTTTTATGGGTGGTCTTCTCATGCCAATGTTCTCATGCGATCACGTTTCTCATGCGATTTACCTTTCATGCTTTTACGTTTCTCATGCGGTTTCGTTTCTCACGCTAGGTATGTTCTCATGCGTTACGTTTCTCATGCGATCGTGTCTCTAAATGCTAGTTATGTTCTCTTGTGTTGCGTTTCTCATGATAGGTAGGTTTTCGTGCGGTCATGTTTCTCGTGCGGTCATGTTTCTCGTGCGGTCATGTTTTATGCTAGTTTTGTTCTCACGTGTTACGTTTCTCATGCAGACACTTTCTCATGCTAGTTTATGTTCTCATGCGGTTACGTTTCTCATGCGGTCCTGTTTTTTTGCTAGTTAGGTTCTCGCGTGTTACGGTTCTCATGCAGGCACATTTCTCGTGCTAGTTGTGTTCCATGCGTCACGTTTCTCATGCTAGTTATGTTCTCTTGTATGGCGTTTCTCATGCGGTCACGTTTCTCATGCGGTCACGTTTCTCATGTGGTTACGTTTCTCATGCGATTACGTTTCTCATGCGATTACGTTTCTCATGCGTCACGTTTCTCATGCGTCACGTTTCTCATGCGTCACGTTTCTCTTGTCAGTCTTGTTCTCATGCGATCACGTTTCTCATGCGATCACGTTTTTCTTGTCAGTCTGGTTCTCATGCAGTCACGTTTCTCTTGTTAGTCTGGTTCTCATGCAATTACGTTTCTCATGCATCACGTTTCTCTTGTGAAGCCTCGTACACACGACCGAGTTTCTCATCCAAAACCGGCAAGAAAAGTGCCGCGAGAGCTTTTTTGTCGAGAAAACCGTTCGTGTGTATGGTTTTACGACGAGAAAATTGCCGTGAATCTCGACGAGAAAATAGAGAACCTGCTCTCTATTTTCTCGTCAGGATTCCAGATTTTCTCGTCGTGTTTCTCGTCGGCCTGTTTTGTGACGAGAAAATGGTTCGTGTGTATGCTTTTATGACTCTTCCAAAAGCGCGCATGCTCAGAAGCAACTATGAGACGGAAGCGCATCTTCTGGTAAAACAAGCCTTCGTAATGGAGATAGCACATTCGTCACGCTCCAAATTTTTGCATCGTTTAAATGTTGTGCATTGAAATCTTCGTTAGAATGTTACATTAATCCAAACGAATGAACTTCTTTTGCTGCTGATATTCACACAGAGTTATGACTATCTTTTTTTAACCTTTTTCATGCTGCTCTTAAGAAGATTTAGGTGTATTATATCGTGCAAGTTTTTAGGAATATTTAAAAATTAGATATTTTTCTAATTGATGTTAATTGTAATTTCGCAATGTTTTGATAGTGATCTCCCATTGAATCTTTTAATATATATTATTGAAATTTTACACACTTTTTTGGGAAATACGATTGAGTTATTTTTTTGGGGGGTTGTTATCTGTCCCTTTTTTTGTCAGTCAAATGTATCTGCTTACTCCAAAGCTAGATTTTACATTTTTACAAATACACATAGTCAAGTATGAACTTAAAGAAAAATAACATTTATTCATGTTTGAACTAAAATAAAGAGAAGGCAGCGCTGGAGAAGCTGCTGCCATTTATGCATCCCAGGGACCCCAGACCACACATCAACCCTGTGTGGACACTAAAATTGGGAGCTTGAGAAGGCCAACATTTCTGAACACAATCTGATGCTGGCCTCCCAGAGGTCAGGAACAGCAGCAGGTGATATATATGTCCCAAGTGTGTGGTACTACAACAGGCTGCCTTCTGTCCGACCACAATGAAGCAAGGCCATCACTTCCTCATCTTCCTGGCAACCTTCCCTGCAACCTTTCCTGAAGCCTTCCCTGCAGCCTTCCTTCTTCATTTGGCTGGAGGCTGGGCCACTGGAGGGGTACTCCTGTCAGGAGGAGGAGGAGGTGGAGGAGAAGGGGGTGGCGCAGAAGAACAAGGTGGAGGTGGAGGAGAAGGGGGTGGGGCGGAAGAACAAGGTGGAGGTGGAGGAGAAGGGGGTGGGGCAGAAGAAGAATGTGGAGGTGGAGGAGGAGGTTGAGGTTGGGACAGTTGTGCCACCTCACAAATAGCTGTATTGGGGGTAATTTTTTCCATCACCCCCTTGTTGAGCAAGGTGATGAGCAGGGGCTCGCATAGGAGGCGTTGCTCCATGCTCATCACCTTGAACTTTGCCTCCACTAGGCCGGCAATGGCCTCTTCAGGGGATGTGGGCTCTTTGAGGGTGGCATGGGCCTCTTTAATAAGAGCCATTGCTGCCTCACTGGTGGTCCTGTCCCTCCTGCCTCTTTTGGGAAGCCGGATGGGAGGCACCTGGGATCTGGTGCTTCTCCTTTGCCCTGCCACCTCCTGGCTGCCACTGGGCCCTGCCACCTCCTGGCTCACAGTGGGCCCTGCCTCCTCCTGGCTGCCACTGGGCCCTTCCTCCTCCTGCCTGACAGTTTCCAGACCCTCCTCCTGGCTGATTTCATCCTGTGTATGAAAAAGGGACATAGTTTAATATGTTTGTTTAATCTTTGCATCAAACTTTAGAAACAAGATTGAAGCAATTAGAATGTAAATCCAGAAATCATTTTTTCTAATTTACACCTACATCAGATTGACTTTTTAGCACCCAATTAAGTGCAGACTAATGTCTCGAGATCTTGATTTCACTTGTGGAACCCAAAATATTGTATGTTTCTCATCTTGACATATTTGTCAAACATTAATTTTATCACAATGCAATTTCATTTAATACTATACCTGGCTCCAGATGGCCAAATCAGGATCATCCAGGATGGCTGCCTCCTCTTGCTCCAGAGAAGGCTCAGGTTGGCTGCAGGGAAGTCTGGGGGGAAGAGTGGAGAGTGATGGCCTTGCCTCAATGTGGTCATCCAGGAAGGACATCCTGCTGTAGTACCACAAAATCGGGACATACACATCATCTGCTGCTGCTCCTGACCTCTGAGAAGCCAGGACCTTAGAGCGTTCAGTCCTGTATGTGCCTCTCAAGCTCCCAATTTTAGTGTCCACTTGTTTTGCTGTGGCTGTGGGCACCTTGGTCTGCACAAATGGGAGCAGCTTCTCCAGCGCTGCTTTTCTCACCCCTCTTTTTTTGTGGATGGGGTTTTTCGTCTCCCACAGAGCCGGCAGCTCCCTTACCCGGTCAATAAATTCCGCCAGGAACTCTTTGTCGCTAATAAAGACATTCATATTGTATCTGCAAGTAAAATAAATAATATATAACCAATGTGAGGCACACAGTCTAACCTCCTTAAAATCGTAGTCACCATATATATCCTACAACATTCTCCAGACAGTATAGGCCAACAATTTGTCAAAGTCACAAAATCACATACCTTCGTTCGCACGTCTGTCACTTGAACTCCTCTCTCCGCACACCGAACGTACTATAGTCACATGTGTGTTTGCTAAGGAAGGCCAAAATCCTCACTAAAGTCGTGAAGAGTCTGAAGACGAATTTCGGGGTGAAACACTCAAATGAGCAGCTCAGAAAGAGGTGGTCAGACCTCAAACTGAGGGAGCCAGAGCAGTTAAGGAGCATTAAGAGAATGCTCGCAAAAAGTAAGTAAAATGTACACTTTTCTGCTATTAATCCTTTTCTAAACTGACATGTTGCTGGTTTTGTTTTTTTTTCTTATTGGACTCCCTTCCAAAATGTAATATTTTGAACTTGGTTGGGCGCAGTAATCGTTCGTTACGTTACAGACACTTCGTTCGGCCACTATCCGCTGTTGTGGCTTATTTTACAGCCACAAAAGTAATTAGACATCTGCCATTTTTGGGGAAATTTGGGGCACAAAGTTTTAGGCTAGATGATGTGTTTGTAAAGAGAATGAAATGCAAACTGTAAACTGTGTAAAGGAGAGGACACTCAGCAGCTGCTTCCACATCTGTACTTTGGAGCACTATAGTGTGGGCCACCAGACCCGCCTTTTTTGGGTGTCCCACACAGGTGCATCAGAGAATTTTTGTGTTGCCTACATGTCTAAAAAATGACAGACAAAGGTGAATACTAAACATATTCTTGGTCAGAAATAATGCATTCATCTTTAACTTCCGCCCAAACACACACTTGTACCCCACTTCCAAGCAATTTAGCCTGTTTTTTTTTTACATAGAGAATTTCTGTGTGATAACTCTACCTTTTGTTTGATTCTCATAGGGGAGAGAAGACTGGGAGGAGGACACTCCAGGGAGCACAGGAACCCCACAGCTTCACAACAACCCCAAACTCCAAAAGACCAACAACCTAAAGATGTGGAGGAAGTTGAGGTGGAGGAAGGAGAAGTGCAGGAAGGAGAGGGGGATGACGTTGTGGAACTGGTCACCACAACAGGTCAGTATCTGACACCACAGCTTCAGGTAAGAGAGGTAGGCCAGCAGAGTTATAATACCTTTTTATTTTGTTTTTAGGGGATGTGAATGTTGGGGTGAAGGATAGTACAGGTTTCTCTGCTGACAGTGCCCTCCGCCTCATCCAGCAAGTGATGGAATGTAGCACGGAACTGGACAAAATTAAAGAAAGAATTCATGTGATGGATCAAACATTTAAAGACATTCTCGATGTTTTGGGGAGAATTCAATAAGTCATACAAACCACCTTTTTTTTCATGTTTGTTCTTCCACTTTTTAAAAACTTTTTGACAATCAAACCAGCCAAAAATTGAATCTGCACACAGTGTGTCAACATGTGCTATCTGCCATCAGGGGATATCCATGTACGTCTTTTGGGGGTGCAACCCCTTCCTCGTATCTAAAGTAGGTGAAATGAGGAAGGGGTTGCACCCCCAAAACACGTCCATTGATCACCCCTGATGGCAGATAGCACATGTTGACAATAGGGATCAGGAGTCTAAAATCCCTATAGGAAAATAATCCCAATTGTGTGCATATTCAATTTTTGGCTGGGCAAGGGGTGGCAGGACCCCATATTAGGATGGGCACATAGAGACATATAGTTTGTGTAAGTGAATGTCTCAGATAGCTCCGAGGTATCCAATTTTGTAATTTTTGGAATGCAACTGTTGTTTTTGTATTTTCCTAAGAAAACAATTGCCGGTTTGTGGCCAGGCAAACAAAAAATGTAAAATAAAAAAAAAAGTGTGTGAATTTGCACATAGTAAAATATTTGAACACAAACAACGTGTAGCTTCTTTTTCTAATACGCTCTAACCTTATTTGGTTATTTTTTAAAGGTTACATAGTGAAATGGTTGGTATTTACTAAAGGAAAATACACTTGGCACTACAAATGCACTAAGACAAACTAGGAGACAGGAAACCAACAAAAGTTAGAAGTTTAAACCAGATTTTTATTTTGATCGTTAGACAGGAATCTTTAGCCATAGCCTGGCATAGGAATTGCCCCCCTACCCGTGAAATAGTCCATGTATTTGTCCCGAACCTCACGGGCATTTTGGGGGGGCAAGCCAGCACGGGCAGATTCCAGGCCCGGCAGGGGATTATCAGGGGAAAGTCCAGCCTCAGGCAAAACTGAGGCCATATAGGAATTAGATTTGCGGCAGAGAAAATTGTGTAGCACACAGCAGCATAATACTACATAGTTTATTTTGTAGTCCGCCAAGTGTATTGAAGTCATAAAAAGGCGGAACCGGCTGGCCATTATGCCAAAGGCATTTTCAACGACTCTTCGGCCCCTGGCCAGCCGGTAATTGAACACCCTCTTCTCTGGGGTCAGGGTCCTCTGAGGAAATGGCCTCATAAGATGTGGTCCGAGCCCGAAGGCTTCATCAGCCAAAAAAACAAAGGGGAGTCCTTCAACATTCCCTGCATCCGGTGGCAATGCAAGGTCGTCACTCTGGAGACGGAGGGCAAACTCCGTCTGGATGAAGGATCCCCCATCGGACATCCGGCCATTCTTCCCTACATCAACATAGAGGAATTCATACCGTGCTGACACCACCGCCATCAGCACAATGCTATGAAACCCCTTGTAATTGAAGGAGTAGGACCCAGAACGGGGTGGCGGCACGATGCGGACATGCTTCCCGTCTATAGCACCACCGCAGTTGGGGAAGTCCCACCGCGTGGCAAACTCCGATGCCACAGTCTGCCATTCCTGTGGCGTGGAAGGAAGCTGTGGAGTCAAACAAGATGAAAAAATATTAGAATACACAAATCAAACATTACAAGGAGATTCTAAGAAAATACATTAGAGACCAACATCAAGCAAAGTCTACGTTTATTAAGGTATTTTAAATAAGTATAATGGAAGGCTCATGTATCATATTCATCACCCCCTATGATGGTCCATGAATAAATTATAATGGGAAGGGGGGGTAGATGTGTTTGGCCACAGGATAGCATTGCAGTGGCGGTTCGTCCAGAGTGGGCGCTGGAGCACTGCCCCCTCTCTCCTGTGCCCGTCACTCAGAACAATACATAGGTTCATGCCTTGCATTAACCTATGTATTGTCTATGCCGCCCACTATTCAGGTGGATGGCCCCCTGTTAAGTGACCGACATATGAAGAACTGCGGCATTTATGGGCTTAAAATTGCATATCAGAAACAGTAAGGAAAATTGTCTTGCACATTACAGGGATGTAATTGGCTTCAGAAAAGTTAAATAGGGGACGCAGGGGGGGCATTCCTTGGGTAAACACTGACAGGCTGCTCTGCCAATCATGTTCAACAAGTCTGTTTAATGGTAACATGATTGGCTGATGCAACATCAAGGGAAGGAGAAGACATCAAGGACAGAAGAAGGATGGCGCTGACCACAAGAAGGTAAGTGCAGGGCTGGGGGGGAACTGGCTGCATTGGAGGGGACAAAATGGCTGCATTAGAGGGAACCAAATGGCTGCATTGGAGGGGACAAAATGGCTGCATTGGAGGGAACAAAATGGCTGCATTGGAGGGAACAAAATGGCTGCATTAGAGGGAACAAAATGGCTGCATTGGAGGGAACAAATGAGGGCGTTTAATAGGCACCAGAGCAAAAAAGGAGGACGTTTATTTCCTAAATTGGGGTTTGAACCCCCAAACATTTGGAGCAACAGGCGCCCCTGCTGGAAAGGTTAGTGAAGGGAAATATGCATGGAGGAGAAAAAAAGGGGCAATCTAAAGCTTCCAGCATGCATGAGGACAAAGGGGACATTCTCAGCATATTACAATCATGGTAATTAGGGAAGGATGAAAGAAATACAATACATTAGCATACATGTAATACATAAAATGTGATGTTAATGGGGAAAACTTACCCTAATATAGTCCTCCTGCAGGACTTGTATAATGGCAGAACAGGTGTCTGGGATTATGAGGCCCAGAGCCTGGGGGGAGATGCCTGTCGTGAACTTCAAGTCCTGAAGACTTCTCCCTGTCGCCAGATAACGTAAGGTGGCGATGAGCCTCTGCTCAGCACTGATGGCTTCCCGCATAACGGTGTCCTGCCTGGTAATATAGGGGGACACCAAAGCCAACAGTTCCTGAAAAACGGGGTCAGACATCCGCAGAAAATTCCTGTAGTCCTCAGGATTATTCTCGACGATCTCCCGCAACAGAGGCATATGGCAGAATTGGTCCCGCTGGAGCAACCAATTCTTGGTCCATGAACTCCTCCTCACACCATTCATGGACTGGTCTTGGTCCAAAACAAGCAGACCAACACCAAGCGCACGCACAGCACGAACTCGACGACGAGAACGTCCAGGCGACATGGCTAGGAAACAGTCGTCTTATCAGAACGTACAGAACAGAACGCACTTTAGAACAGCAAGGCCTATGAATAACGAACTGAAAATCAGAAACGAACAGGCAAGAACGCACTGTAAAACAGATACGACCTGCCTAGACGCCCTGAAAGTCAAGATACGAACCCACAAGCACAAACTGAACCGCAGAAAACGAACTGAAAGTACGAAGACTGAAAAGCGCGAATCGTCTCTTCCCAAACTTTTACTTCACACGCGGTAACACGAGATCAGCAAAAGCAGCCCAAGGGGTGGCGCCAAGAAAAAAGATCTTCCCCTTTATAGTGCCGTCGTACGTGCTGGATGTGACCGCGGAGAACAACGAGGAAATTGGGAAATGTCAGTGTGTACGCATGGAAAGCTTGACGAGAAAATCGACAAGGTTAACAAGAATCTCGTCGAAAAAAACGACGTGTGTACGAGGCTTCAGTCTTGTTCTCATACAATTACTTTTTTCTTGTTAGTCATGTTTCTCATGCGATCATGTTTCTCACGCGATCACGTTTCTCATGTCAGTCTTGTTTCTCATGCGATCACGTTTCTCATGTCAGTCTTGTTTTCATGCGATCACGTTTCTCATGCGATCACGTTTCTCATGTCAGTCTTGTTTTCATGCGATCACGTTTCTCATGCGATCACGTTTCTCATGTCAGTCTTGTTTTCATGCCGTCACGTTTCTCATGCGATCACGTTTCTCATGCGATCACGTTTCTCATGCGATCACGTTTTTCTTGTCAGTCTGGTTCTCATGCAGTCACGTTTCTCTTGTTAGTCTGGTTCTCATGCAGTCACGTTTCTCTTGTTAGTCTGGTTCTCATGCAGTCACGTTTCTCTTGTTAGTCATGTTTCTCATGCGATCACATTTCTCATGCGATCACGTTTCTCATGCGATCACGTTTCTCTTAGTCATGTTCTCATGCGATTACGTTTCTCATGCATTACGTTTCTCTTGTCAGTCTTGTTCTCATGCGGTCACGTTTCTCTTGTTGGTCACGTTTCTCTTGTTGGTCACGTTTCTCTTGTTGGTCACGTTTCTCTTGTAATTATGTTCACATATGTTTGAGTTCTTATGTGTTTGTTTTCTCATGCAATTTTATGTTCCTCATGCGATTTTACATTTCTCTTGAAGGTTCAGTCATGATGTTTTCCTAGTTAGTAGCGCTGGTATGTTCATATTTGATTCATGGCGTTTCACTGCTGGGGGGGGGGGGGGGGTCACCCATCACGTTTATGGGTGCTTACGGATTGAGATGAGCGTTTCTAATTGGCTTGTACGGTGGCAGGTCTCCTCATCCGTTTCTCATACATTTCATGCATCTGGGCATTTCATGCATCTGGGCATTTCATTTCATGCATCTGGGCATTTCTTTTCTCATTTAAAGGCCTGACACGTCTTCAGGTTCATCAGGCCTGAGTGTACGTTTTTAATTCGCCTGCTACGCCTCAGGTTGCTCGGCCTGTGCAATTCGTGGGTTTGTCACATTCTCAGTCCTGCTCATACCTTGTATTGTCAGTACATTGGTTCATTCTTCACATTGTAGGTTTTGCTACGTCACACCAAGGCAGTATTCCTATCTCGTTACTCCCGAGACTGTCACCATTAGTCCTGCACTTACCTACATTTCATTGTCTTGTGTACAGGTCAGGGTCATGTCTTCACAGTTAGGTCATGGCTATACACGATGCTACTGCGTCTTTTAATCACGGTCACCTGCATAGGTAGCGGTTAGGGTAGGAAGGGGTTTTCCTGTTTCTTAGGGTTCGTTGGTTATTTCTTGTTTTAACGGTGTTCTGGTTTGCAGAGGTCATGTCACGGACAGTAGATGTCGAAGACTTTGACGCCATCCGTCCTTCTACGGTTAGGGTTCTGTACATAAGAGCTCGCCCTACTTTCAAACTCCCGTTTCGGCCGTCTATCTGGCAGTGGCATGGGGTTAGGTGGAAGGGTCTTGGTCCTAGGGCAGACGTTGGATACCTGCGCACTGGCACTCGGCTGGATGCTCTCCCATGTAGTAGGCTGTTAGGTCGTTTTCCACTGTCAGGACAGTTTCTTCCTCATTTTAGTGTCCAAACGGGGTCCTGCTGATCTACGGAAATGGACGTCGCTGAAGTTTGATCAACAAGTCATTTTCAATTTTAGCCTAGGATGCTCATGACACGGTCTGGGATACTTTCCAGGCTTTTCCACCTTGGTATCCTGTTTTCTTTTGTCACGTACATTCGATGTCTACGTGCTTTCATTTTCGTTTTGTTTTTTTTTGGTTTTTTGGCACTTTCAGCTCAAGCGATCCTGCAAGCTGGTGCTCGATCAGTCTTGGGTCGTCTCGTAATGGCGTCTGCGGACGTGCCCGGGGATGGGCCAATTGCCTTTCCTTGGTGCGCTCTTCTGCACTAGCTCGGTACATGACACGTTGCTTTTCCCTGCTGCCTAAACCAGGGTTGCTCCTTGTGCTCACGCCAGCCATGCTTTCAGGTTAGGTGGAGTGTCTGCTGCTTCTCGCCAGGGGGTTCGTATTCACGTTGTTGAGGAGTTGGGTTGGTGGGGTTCAGCATTCATTTCCGGACATGTTCCGGATCCACATGTCAAGTTATCACAGGCTTTCTTGTTTTGACTGCTCAAGGTTGCATACGGTTACTTTCATTTCAGTCTCTTTGCGAGCTCATCCTACTGTCTTATTTTTGCCCCCTTTTAGGCATACCGACCATGTGACCCCGGCACACCCCAGGTCCCGCACGTACCTGAGACTCCGAGTACAAGTTAGAAGGCGGGACCGCAGGTCTGCCTGAATTTGTAGGAGGAGTCGGAAGGTATTTAAACCCGCCCTCTCTCCTCCTTGCCTGTCGACATTTCTCTCGTGCCCCACCCACCCTTCCCCTTTTTTCTTATTTCTTCTCCTTTACTTTTACTTGGGTATGCCCCCTTTTAGGCATACCGACCATGTGACCCCGGCACACCCCAGGTCACTTTCCCTGTTTTCCCCTCGGTCATTTCCCGCACGTACCTGAGACTCCGAGTACAAAACAGAATTGTTCAATATGGCCACTATCTCCGCCATCTCCTCAAAGGTCATATTAGATGCCTTGTAGCGCCTCCTTGTTCGTGACGTTTCCCGCTCTGGGCTTGACTCATTAGAATTCTCTGAATTCACAGACACCTGCTGTGACTCCGCCATGTCGCCTGCGCGCCGAAAGAGAAAGGGCGGGGAAACATCGAGAAAGAACGTCATGGGCGGGCGACATGTGTCACGCATGCGTAGTGTATATAAAGCTAACACACATGTGACGTACCTACGTTCTGTGTGCGGAGGAAGAGATAAGAGCACCGAACGTTAAGACCGAAGGTATCATTTAATACTTGGTACATCAGTGGCCTATACTGCATAGAGATTGTAGAGGCATATATGGGCATAAAGATTACTCGAGTTTAGAGTGTGATTGACATTTGTAATTTTGGCTGGTGTTTTGTCTTGCAGAAACAATGAATGCGTTTCTTGAGAAAGAATTCCTTGCTGAATTCATTGATAGATTAAGGGAGCTGCCCACTCTCTGGGAGACAAAAAATCCCCAGCACAAAAAAAAGGGGTAAGGAAAGCAGCGCTGGAGAGCCTGCTCCCATTTGTGCAAACTCGGGTGCCCAATGCAACCGCTGAGCAGCTTGACACCAAAATTGGGACCTTGAGAGGGACATATAGGACTGCGCACAATCGGGTCCTGGCATCTGAGGTCAGGAGCAGCCGCAGGGGAGGTATATGTCCCACATTTGTGGTACTACGACAGGTTGGCCTTTCTGAATGACCACATTACATTGAGGGAATCACTGTCCAGCCTTCCCTCCAGCCTTCCCTCCAGCCTTCCCTCCAGCCAAGATGATCCTTCCCAGGATCAGGAGTAGTGATGAGCCGAACACCCCCGGGTTCGGTTCGCACCAGAACCCGCGAACGGACCGAAAGTTCGCACAAACTTTAGAACCCTATTAAATACAATGGATGCGAACGTTCGAAATCTAAAGTGCTAATTATAACGACTATTATGAATGTTATTGTCCTAAAAAGGGTTTGGGAACCCGGGTTCTGCACCAGGGGACATGTATCAATCCAAAAAAAAGTTTTAAAAATGGCCGTTTTTCGGGAGCAGTCATTTTAATAATGCATAAAGTGAAAAAAAAAAGTCAAATATTCCTTTAAATATCGTACCTGGGGGGTGTCTAAAGTATGCCTGTGAAGTGCCACGTGTTTCCCGTGTTTAGAACTGTCCCTGCACAAAATTACATTTCTAAAGGAAAAAAAGCCATTTAAAACTGCTTGCGGCTTTAATGTAATGTCTGGTCCCGGTAATATGGATGAAAATCTTTAAGAAAAATGCCATAGCTACCCCATCACAGCCCCCCCCCCCCCCCTACCCCAGCCCATTACCAGCCCCTTTGGGTCTTGTATGGATATTAAGGGGAACCCCGCACACAAAATAAAAAAGGCCCTATATACTCTGAACAGCCGTATACAGGCGGTGCATACAAGACAGGGACTGTAGGTTTGTTCTTATGTAGAATCTGTTTGTAATTTTGAACAGGTACATTGTTTAAGTGTAGCTCCAGACAAAAAATCTATTTTTAAGCTTTTTGGAAAACATAGGGAAGGGTTATCACCCCTGTACCATTTGTTTTGCTGTCTGTGCAGTGTGCACCTGTTCAGAACAGTTCACCTCACTTTCCGTCCTAATGACAAATGTTTTTTGAAAATTTGGGGCTTTTATTGAAACAAGAATTGGTGATAAAGCATCAGTGGAGAGGAGACACTTTTTTCCCATATTAACTCTTACAGGAGAGAATTTGCCTTCCTAGGGGTAGATTTCCTCTCACTTCCTGTTGTATCCTTCCGTTTGCAAGGAGGAGTCGGTTTGTAAGTTGGATGTTTGAAAGTAGGGGCTTGCCGTATATACTCAGCTGAAATTTGCCCCTTACATGTTGGTGTTGCCACAACACTGTGAGCCCTCACAGTTACTCTTGGTGGGCGCATGAATGGGCCCTGCTGTGAATTATTAGATCAAGAATTGTAATTGCATGCCCCTGTTGAACAGGGGCTGAAAAATTGGGCCTTTGGTGGTGGTGGTGGTGGTGTTGACACAACACTGTAAGGCCTCACAGTTACTCTTGGTGGGCGCAGAAATGGGCCCTGCTGTGAATTATTAGATCAAGAATTGTAATTGCATGCCCCTGTTGAACAGGGGCTGAAAAATTGGGCCTTTGGTGGTGGTGGTGTTGACACAACACTGTAAGGCCTCACAGTTACTCTTGGTGGGCGCAGAAATGGGCCCTGCTGTGAATTATTAGATCAAGAATTGTAATTGCATGCCCCTGTTGAACAGGGGCTGAAAAATTGGGCCTTTGGTGGTGGTGGTGGTGGTGGTGTTGACACAACACTGTAAGGCCTCACAGTTACTCTTGGTGGGCGCAGGAATGGGCCCTGCTGTGAATTATTAGATCAAGAATTGTAATTGCATGCCCCTGTTGAACAGGGGCTGAAAAATTGGGCCTTTGGTGGTGGTGGTGGTGTTGACACAACACTGTAAGGCCTCACAGTTACTCTTGGTGGGCGCAGGAATGGGCCCTGCTGTGAATTATTAGATCAAGAATTGTAATTACATGCCCCTGTTAAACAGGGGCAGAAAAATTGGGCCTTAGGCACTGGTGCCACAACACTGCAACCCCTCGCAGATACTGTACTTGGAGCACAGCAATGAGCCCTGTTGCAAAGTATTGCATCAAAAAATGTAATTACACGCCCCTGTTAAACAGGGGCTGAAAAATTGGGCCTTAGCCACTGGTGCTGGTGCCACGACACTGCAACCTCTCCCAGATACTCTAGTTGGAGTGCAGAAATGAGCCCTGCTGCAAAGCATTGCATAAAAAATTGTAATTACATGCCCCTGTTAAACAGGGGCTGAAAAATTGGGCCTTAGGCACTGGTGGCGGCACCCAGAAACAAAAATGTTTTTCCAAGCTATCATCATCAATCGGATCATTGAGGAGGAGGAGGATAGTCAGTCAACATAACAGGACAGTCTCTCAGCATCAGCATCAGTCTTGAAGGGATGTGACATTTGAAAATAAATTAGTCTGTTATATCAGCTTCAGGTGTTTGGTAGCTGGTGGTGATCCAAGACTGGTTCATCTTTATGAAGGTCAGTCGATCAACAGAGTCGGTGGACAGGCGCACCCTGTGATCCGTGACAAATCCTCCAGCAGCACTGAATGTGCGTTCTGAAAGAACGCTGGATGCAGGACAGGCCAGTAGCTCAATTGCATACTGTGCAAGCGCTGGCCAGTGATCCATCCTCAAGACCCAGTAAGCCAGAGGATTTTCAGTGGGGAAGGTGTCCAAGTCTGACCTTGCCCCTAGGTATTCCTGCACCATGTATATCAGACGCTTGCGATGGTTGCTGGAACCGATCATACCTTGGGGCTGCGGACTAAAGAATTGTCTGAACGCATCTGTCAGACGGCCACCTTCCCCACCGCTCCTTCTTTGACTGACCGAAGCCTCAGCAACTCGTTGTCCAGGACCAGGAGTTTGTAACCTCCCAGTCTCTGGGAACGCGTTGCACAGACCTTTCTGCAAGGCCTCCCGGAGTTGTCTCATCCTCTGCTCCCTTTGCGACGGTAAGATAAGGTCCGCAACCTTACCCTTGTACCGTGGATCAAGGAGAGTGGCCAGCCAGTAATGGTCCCTCTCCTTGATCCGAAGAATACGAGGATCCTTCCGCAGACTTTGCAGGATCAGGGAGGCCATGCAGCGTAGGTTAGCTGAGGCATTCGGTCCGGAGTCCTCTGGGTCACTAAGGACGACATGATCCGCAGCCACCTCCTCCCAGCCACGTACAAGTCCACTGGTTTCTTGGGACTGTAAATCATCCCTAAAAGACTGCTGCTGATGATGCTGAGTGCCAGGCTCCATCTCCATGCTGACACAATCCTCCTCCTCCTCCTCCTCCTCTTCTTCCTGTGCGATGGGTGGGACAGAAGGAACACTGTCTGGGTAAAGGGGGCCTTGAGAGGCAAGGAAGTCCTCCTCTTCCTGCCTCTGTTCTGACTCAAGTGCCCTGTCCATTATTCCACGCAGCGTATGTTCCAACAGGTGGACAAGAGGTACAGTGTCACTGATGCATGCACTGTCACTGCTCACCATCCTCGTGGACTCCTCAAATGGTGCCAGGACAGTGCATGCATCCCTGATCATGCCCCACTAGCGTGGTGAAAAAAACCTGAGCTCCCCTGACCCTGTCCTGGTGCCGTAGTCGCACAGGTACTCATTGATGGCCCTCTGCTGCGTGTGCAGCCGCTGCAGCATGGCCAACGTTGAGTTCCACCTGGTGGGCATGTCACATATAAGGCGGCTCTTGGGCAGGTTCAACTCCTTTTGCAGCTCAGCCAGGCGAGCACTGGCATTATAAGATCTTCGGAAATGCACACAGACTTTCCTGGCCTGCCTCAGGACATCCTGTAAGCCCGGGTACCTGCCCAAGAACCGCTGCACCACCAGGTTAAGGACGTGAGCCACACAGGGCACATGGGTCAGTTGTCCCTGTCGGAGAGCGGAGAGGAGGTTGGTGCCATTGTCGCAAACTACCATTCCTGGCTTAAGCTGGCGTGGCGTCAACCACCTCTCGGCCTGCCCCTGCAGAGCAGACAGAACCTCTGCCCCAGTGTGGCTCCTGTCCCCCAAACACACCAGCGCAAGCACGGCATGGCATCTTTTTGCCTGCGTACTTGCATAGCCCCTTGAACGCCTACGGAGCACCGCTGGTTCCGAGGACAAAGCACAGGAAGAGGCCATGGAGGAAGAAGAAGAGGAGGGGGTGGAGGACAGAGGTGTGTCACAACCAGTAGTAGCATTTTGGAGGCGTGGTGGTGGAACAACCTCCAACACTACTGCACCTTGTCCTGCATCCTTCCCAGCTGCCAAAAGAGTGACCCAATGGGTCGTGAAAGAAAGGTAACGTCCCTGTCCATGCCTGCTGGACCATGAGTCAGCGGTAATATGCACCCTACCGCTGACTGCCCTGTCCAGCGAGGCCAAGACATTGCCTTCCACATGCCGGTAGAGAGCCGGAATCGCCTTCCGTGAGAAAAAGTGGCGTTTGGGAACCTGCCACTGAGGAACCGCACATTGCACAAACTCACGGAAGGGGGCCGAGTCTACCAACTGAAAAGGCAGCAGTTGAAGCGCTAGCAATTTAGCCAAGCTAGCATTCAACCACTGGGCATGTGGATGGCTGGGAGTGAACTTCTTTCGACGGTCCAGCAGCTGGGGCAGGGAAATTTGCCTGCTAGAATCGGAAGTCGGTGTACTGCTAGCAGAGTGCCCGCAAGTACTTGGCTGTGACACACCTAATTCTACACCTTCATTCCTCTCAGTGCAGGTTTCAGAGAGGACTGAAGGTATAGTGGGGTTGGAGATCCCAGCTGATGCGGTGCAAGAAGAGGTCCGCTTTGTTCTTTGGTGTGGGTCTTTAAGGTAGGCTTGCCAACGAGCTGCATGGTAGGTCAACATATGTCTGGTCAAGCATGTGGTGCCCAAGCGGGTGATGTTTTGGCCACGCAATATACGCTTGAGACATATGTTGCAAACAGCAGCTGTGCGATCTGATGCACTCGACTCAAAAAAGGCCCACACCAAAGAACTTTTTGAATAACGGGCAGAGGCAGCGCCCTGCACAGGCGGAGCTCTGCGGTGTGATTCCGTCGGTGTGCTGCCCTTACGCTGGCCCCCCGAGGGCATCCTGCCTCGTTGGAGATGTGCCTCCTCCTCATCTTCCTCCTCCTCCTCTCTCCTATTAGGCACCCACGTGGAGTCAGTGACCTCATCATCCCCTCCCTCCTCATCACTGGAGCCAATCTGGCAGTATGCTGCAGCTGCTGGAACATGACTGCCAGATTGGTGTCCTTCTTGAGCATCCCCTCTCTCTGCTCTCACGCTACTGCCTTCCTCTAGCTGGGTATCATCATCAGACCCTTCGAAATGCTGGGCATCCTCCTGGAGCATGTACCCAACACTGTGTTCAAACAGTTCGGGGGACTCCTCAGGAGGACATGGTTGGTCTAGGGAAGGAGTGACTGATGATGACATTGATACCAGGGAAGAGTACGCTTTGGCAGCTGCTTTGCAAGTACCCTGAGCCTGGGTGAGAGAGGATGAGGAGGATGAGGAGGGCTTGGTCATCCACTCTACCAAGTCTTCGGCATGATGCGGCTCAACACGTCCAGTTGCCGAAAAGAAGGACAAGCGTGTCCCATGGCCACGTGCTGATGGCGATGCACCGCGTCCACGACCAGCACTGTTGTCTCTAGACACAGAGCCTGCTTGCCCTCTTTTATTGGCTCCTGACTGTCTGCCTCTCCTTGTTTGCCTTCCAGACATTCTAATGGCCTGCAGGGAAATGGGAAAACCAGCAATAAGGCCTAGCTTCAGGAGTATATTTTGCAGGAATCACACTACGCCTGCTGTAGGTACTGCAAATGCCTGTTGGTGTAACACACCAGGAAAAAGCAGCAATACAGGCTAACTTCAGGTGTAATATGATCAGGAGGCATACTCCACCCGCTGTAAGTGCCGCAAATGCCTGTTGGTATAACACACCAGGAAAAAGCAGCAATACAGGCTAACTTCAGGTGTAATATGATCAGGAGGCACACTCCGCCCGCTGTAAGTGCCGCAAATGCCTGTTGGTGTAACACACCAGGAAAAAGCAGCAATACAGGCTAACTTCAGGTGTAATATGATCAGGAGGCACACTCCGCCCGCTGTAAGTGCCGCAAATGCCTGTTGGTGTAACACACCAGGAAAAAGCAGCAATACAGGCTAACTTCAGGTGTAATATGATCAGGAGGCACACTCCGCCCGCTGTAAGTGCCGCAAATGCCTGTTGGTGTAACACACCAGGAAAAAGCAGCAATACAGGCTAACTTCAGGTGTAATATGATCAGGAGGCACACTCCGCCCGCTGTAAGTGCCGCAAATGCCTGTTGGTGTAACACACCAGGAAAAAGCAGCAATACGGGCTAACTTCAGGTGTAATATGATCAGGAGGCACACTCCGCCCGCTGTAAGTGCCGCAAATGCCTGTTGGTGTAACACACCAGGAAAAAGCAGCAATACGGGCTAACTTCAGGTGTATAATGTGCAGGAGGCTTAGCAACAATGACACTGACACTGTCCCCTGCCTATCCTTCTCTCTCCCTGCAAACAAGGTTTATCAAAGTATATGACACTGACACTCTCCCTGCCTATCCTTCTCTCTCCCTGCACACAAGGTTTAGCAAAGAATATGACACTGACACTGTCCCCTGCCTATCCTTCTCTCTCCCTGCACACAAGGTTTATCAAAGTATATGACACTGACACTCTCCCTGCCTATCCTTCTCTCTCCCTACACACAAGGTTTAGCAAAGAATATGACACTGACACTCTCCCTGCCTATCCTTCTCTGTCCCTACACACAAGGTTTAGCAAAGAATAGATTTGACACTGTCCCTGCCTATCCTTCACTTTCCCTGCTCCGGAACACACTACACGAGGCCGCCGCGCTGGCGGCCTTTTATAGTGTGGGGCGTGTACTAAACCCCCTCAGCTATAATTGGCCACAGGCATCCGCCTGTGCCCAATCATTGCTCTCCTCGCTGCCGGCGCTGTGATTGGCCAAGCATGCAGGGTCACAGTGCATGCTTGGCCAATCACAGCGCCGGGATTACACTGCGATGGCGCAGTGTATTGTGGGCCGTTCGCGTCACTCGAATTTGGCGCAAACGGCCCAAATCGTTCGTTGTTCGCCGAACGCGCGAACAGCCGATGTTCAAGTCGAACTTATGTTCGACTCGAACACCGAGCTCATCCCTAATCAGGAGGAGCCTTCCATCTTGGATGAGGATCCAGATCTGTCCGTCTGGAGCCAGGTATAGTATTTTCAAAACCTTTATTGTGAAAAAATTTATGATGTAAACTAGATGTTAAGATGTTACCAAATTTAGTCAATCAAGAAAAAGTGTTTGACATAGCAATAGACAGTAGTGGTCCAAAAAGTTTGGGAGAAGATTGCAAAATGATGGGGGCCTAATGAGAGTATTATAAAAAAAAAATTCTAAGTATTTGCAACAGTCAATGATCTGAACATTGTGGGGGTTCTTTACTGAAAGCAAATCCACTTTGCACTACAAGTGCAAATTGCAATAAAAATTGCTAAGAAATTGCACTTGGAAGTAAAGTTGCTGTAAATCAGAGGGGTAGATCTGAAATGAGTGGAAGCTCTGCTGATTTTATTAGCCAATCATGTGCAAGCTAAATTTCTGCTTTTTCTTTGCCTTGCATGTCCCCTCAGATCTACAGCGAATGCACTTCCAAGTACACTTTCAAAGCAATTACAAGTGCACTTGTAGTTTGCGCTTGTAGTGCAAAGTGGATTGGCCTTTACTAAATAACCCCCTGTGTGTGATTGATGAAACAAAACTCTAAAATATGTGACTTTTTTTACACAGGAGGAGGTCAGCCAGGATGACAGGTCGAAAAATGTCAGGCAGGAGGAGGCTGGGGTTAGTGGCAGAGAGGAGGTGCCTGGTCCAAGTGGCAGAGAGGAGGTGGCTGGTCCAAGTAGTAGGACAAGGTGTCAGGTGCCTCCAATCTGCATGCCACCAAGAAGGGGCAGGAGGAATAGGGCTGTGAGTGTGGCAGCACTGGCCCTCATTAAAGAGGCACATGCCACCCTCCAGCAGCCCCCAACCCCTGATGAGGGCTATGCGGCATTGGTGGGTATGAAAATGGCCCAGATGCAACCTGAGCAACGGCTACTTTGTGAGGCCCTGCTCATGTCCCTTTTAAATAAGGGGCAGACTCACAGAGACCACTGTTATCTGTGACCACGGCCATCCTCCTGCACCTTCTTATTATCCTCCACCTCCTTCTTCTCCACCTCCACCTACTTTTTCACAACCTCCTCCTTCTTCTTCTCTTCCACCTCCTTCTTCTTCTCCTCCACCTCCTTCTTCTTCTCCTCCACCTCCTTCTTCTCCACCTTTACCTCCTCCTCCTGACATGAGTACACCTCCTGAGGCACAGCCTCCAGCCAGGTGGACAAGGAAGGCTGCAGGGAAGCCTACCTTGAAGGCTGCAGGGAAGCGGACCAAGAAGACCAGGAAGTTATTCCCTTGCTGTAATGTGGTCAGACAGAAGGCAGCCTGTTGGAGTTCCACAGACTTGGGACATGTATCTAACCTGCTGCTGTTCCTGACCTCTGGGAGTCCAAGACCAGATTGGGCTCACTAATGTATGTGCTTCTCAAGGTCCCAAATTTGGTGTCCACACAGTTGCACAAATTGCAGCAGGCTCTCCAGCGCTGCCTTCTAGTTTGGTTATTCTTATTTTGTAGACCAGAATAAATTTATTTATTTTTTACTGTTAATACTATGTGTTTTTGTTAAAGCTAAATGTTTAGCTGGTGAGTAGGCAGGTAATTTACCAAAATTACAAAGCTAGATTTTAAATGGGACAGAACACCAAAAAAACGCCTTGAAGGCCAAAAAAGAGAAGATCATTTTTTTGTAATTATGTTAAATTTACACCAGAGAAAAAAAAATGGAGATCACTAGAAATTAAATACGATTTTAAAATGCATATCTGCCAAAAAAAAAATACGAAAAAAATAAATAAAAAATCTTGCTCGAGAAAATAAAATAACATATTCATGAGATCTGCATTCAGAAATGTTACTAAAAATTAGTCAGAAATCTGTGTGAAGATCTGCAGCCAAAAAAGATCATAATTGCTCATCATTGTACCATTCTAAAGAAGATTTTAATGTGCAGCATTTAAACGATGCAAAAATTGTTAACGCGTGACGAATGTGCTATCTCCACTACGAACGCTAGCTTTACAAGAAGGTGCGCTCCCATCACATACTTCAGTCTGACCATGCGCGGTTTTTAAAGACTCGGAACAGCATACACACAAAAGGTTTTCTCGTCCAAAAACAGTCTGACGAGAATCACGGCGAGAAAAAATGAGACTCCGACGAGAAAAAAGACCGCAGGACAGTTTTCTCGACGAGAAAGCATACACACGAACGGTTTTCTCTGCAAAAAAGCTCTCACAACGGTTTTCTTGTCGTTTTTGGCCGAGAAAACCGGTCGTGTGTACGCAGCCTTAGCCTTGCAATGCCTCATAGGACTTGTAGTTTCTCAACAGCTGGGGGGCCGCCAGTTTGAGACCCCTGCTTTAGAAAGTAGCACAATGTGTTGTCAGCTGCATCCTGGATAGGGTTGCCACTTTTTCTTCAAGCCAAACCTGAACACTTTAACCACTTAACGACCGCCCACTGTATATATACGTCGGCAGAATGGCACGGACAGGCACAATCACGTACCTGTACGTGCCTGCCTTCGTATGGATGGTGGGTCCGATCGGACCCCCCTCCGGTACAGTGAGTGAATCAAATGCTTCCTCTGCCTGTGTAATGTTTACACAGGCAGGAGGAAGTGATGTCATCTCTCATGCGGCGCTCACATATACCGAGCGCCGCATGAGAGAAGACATCAGGTTAGTGCACTAAACAGCACACTGACACCAGGACACATAAGCACACGATCGCCCCCCCCAGGCCCCCCCAGACAACCCCAGGTCACCCCCCAGATCATCCCCCAGTCACAGTGTCACTGATTGCAGTGACCATTTATTTACTGATCACTGCAATCAGTGACATTTGTGACTGTAAAAGTGTCAGGTTTAGGTCCAGTGTAGCCCCCTAACCCCCCCTAATAAAGGTTTAACCCCTTGATCGCCCCCCAGGTAACCCTTTCACCGCTGTCACTAAGCGATCGTTTTTCTGATCGCTGTCTAGGTGTCGGTGATGCCGATAGGTAGCCAGTTATTTTTAGGTTTGCCGCAGGTTTTTATAGCGTCGGGTACCCCCATATATTACCTAATAAAGGTTTAACCCCTTGATCGCCCCCCCAGGCAACCCTTTCACCCCCTTTTGCCAGTGTCGCTAAGCGATCGTTTTTCTGAACGCTGTCTTAGTGTCGGTGATGCCGATAGGTAGCCAGTTATTTTTTTTAGGTTCGCCGCAGGTTTTAATAGCGTCGGGTACCCCCATATATTACCTAATAAAGGTTTAACCCCTTGATCGCCCCCCCAGCTAGCCCTTTCACCCCCTTTTGCCAGTGTCACTAAGCGATCGTTTTTCTGATCGCTGTCTTAGTGTCGGTGATGCCGATAGGTAGCCAGTTATTTTTTTTAGGTTCGCCGCAGATTTTTATAGCGTCAGGTACCCCCATATATTACCTAATAAAGGTTTAACCCCTTGATCGCCTTCCCAGCTAACCCTTTCACCCCCTTTTGCCAGTGTCACCAAGCGATCGTTTTTGTGATCGCTGTCTTAGTGTCGATGATGCCCATAGGTAGCCAGTTATTTTTTTTAGGTTCGCCGCAGGTTTTTATAGCGTCAGGTACCCCCATATATTACCTAATAAAGGTTTAACCCCTTGATCGCCCCCCAGCTAACCCTTTCACCCCCTTTTGCCAGTGTCACCAAGCGATCGTTTTTCTGATCGCTGTCTTAGTGTCGGTGATGCCGATAGGTAGCCAGTTATTTTTTTTAGGTTCGCCGCAGGTTTTAATAGCGTCGGGTACCCACATATATTACCTATCAAAGGTTTAACCCCTTGATCGCCCCCCCCAGCTAGCCCTTTCACCCCCTTTTGCCAGTGTCACTAAGCGATCGTTTTTCTGATCGCTGTCTTAGTGTCGGTGATGCCGATAGGTAGCCAGTTATTTTTTTTAGGTTCGCCGCAGATTTTTATAGCGTCAGGTACCCCCATATATTACCTAATAAAGGTTTAACCCCTTGATCGCCCCCCAGGTAACCCTTTCACCGCTGTCACTAAGCGATCGTATTTCTGATCGCTGTCTAGGTGTCGGTGATGCCGATAGGTAGCCAGTTATTTTTTTTAGGTTCGCCGCAGGTTTTTATAGCGTCGGGTACCCCCATATATTACCTAATAAAGGTTTAACCCCTTGATCACCCCCCCAGGCAACCCTTTCACCCCCTTTTGCCAGTGTCGCTAAGCGATCGTTTTTCTGAACGCTGTCTTAGTGTCGGTGATGCCGATAGGTAGCCAGTTATTTTTTTTAGGTTTGCCGCAGGTTTTAATAGCGTCGGGTACCCCCATATATTACCTAATAAAGGTTTAACCCCTTGATCGCCCCCCCAGCTAGCCCTTTCACCCCCTTTTGCCAGTGTCACTAAGCAATCGTTTTTCTGATCGCTGTGTTAGTGTCGGTGATGCCGATAGGTAGCCAGTTATTTTTTTTAGGTTCGCCGCAGATTTTTATAGCATCAGGTACCCCCATATATTACCTAATAAAGGTTTAACCCCTTGATCGCCTCCCCAGCTAACCCTTTCACCCCCTTTTGCCAGTGTCACCAAGCGATCGTTTTTGTGATCGCTGTCTTAGTGTCGATGATGCCCATAGGTAGCCAGTTATTTTTTTTAGGTTCGCCGCAGGTTTTTATAGCGTCAGGTACCCCCATATATTACCTAATAAAGGTTTAACCCCTTGATCGCCCCCCCAGCTAACCCTTTCACCCCCTTTTGCCAGTGTCACCAAGCGATCGTTTTTCTGATCGCTGTCTTAGTGTCGGTGATGCCGATAGGTAGCCAGTTATTTTTTTTAGGTTCGCCGCAGGTTTTAATAGCGTCGGGTACCCACATATATTACCTAATAAAGGTTTAACCCCTTGATCGCCCCCCCAGCTAGCCCTTTCACCCCCTTTTGCCAGTGTCACTAAGCGATCGTTTTTCTGATCGCTGTCTTAGTGTCGGTGATGCCGATAGGTAGCCAGTTATTTTTTTTAGGTTCGCCGAAGATTTTTATAGCGTCAGGTACCCCCATATATTACCTAATAAAGGTTTAACCCCTTGATCGCCCCCCAGGTAACCCTTTCACCGCTGTCACTAAGCGATCGTATTTCTGATCGCTGTCTAGGTGTCGGTGATGCCGATAGGTAGCCAGTTATTTTTTTTAGGTTCGCCGCAGGTTTTTATAGCGTCAGGTACCCCCATATATTACCTAATAAAGGTTTAACCCCTTGATCACCCCCCCAGGCAACCCTTTCACCCCCTTTTGCCAGTGTCGCTAAGCGATCGTTTTTCTGAACGCTGTCTTAGTGTCGGTGATGCCGATAGGTAGCCAGTTATTTTTTTTAGGTTCGCCGCAGGTTTTAATAGCGTTGGGTACCCCCATATATTACCTAATAAAGGTTTAACCCCTTGATCGCCCCCCCAGCTAGCCCTTTCACCCCCTTTTGCCAGTGTCACTAAGCGATCGTTTTTCTGATCGCTGTGTTAGTGTCGGTGATGCCGATAGGTAGCCAGTTATTTTTTTTAGGTTCGCCGCAGATTTTTATAGCGTCAGGAACCCCCATATATTACCTAATAAAGGTTTAACCCCTTGATCGCCTCCCCAGCTAACCCTTTCACCCCCTTTTGCCAGTGTCACCAAGCGATCGTTTTTGTGATCGCTGTCTTAGTGTCGATGATGCCCATAGGTAGCCAGTTATTTTTTTTATGTTCGCCGCAGGTTTTTATAGCGTCAGGTACCCCCATATATTACCTAATAAAGGTTTAACCCCTTGATCGCCCCCCAGCTAACCCTTTCACCCCCTTTTGCCAGTGTCACCAAGCGATCGTTTTTCTGATCGCTGTCTTAGTGTCGGTGATGCCGATAGGTAGCCAGTTATTTTTTTTAGGTTCGCCGCAGGTTTTTATAGCGTCAGGTACCCCCATATATTATCTAATAAAGGTTTTAACCCCCTAATTGCCCCTAGTTAACCCTTTCACCAGTGATCACCGTATAAGTGTTACTGGTGACACTGGTTAGCCAGTTAGTTATTTTGTTATTTAGGTTCCCCGTCAGGTTTTTATATAGCGTCAGGTACCCCCATATATTACCTAATAAAGGTTTAACCCCCTGATTACCCCTAGTTAACCCTTTCAGCAGTGATCACCATATAAGTGTTACGGGTGACGCTGGTTAGTTAGTTTGCTTTTTATAGTGTCAGGGCACCCGCCGTATATAACCCAATAAAGGTTTAACCCCCTGATCGCCCGGCGGGTGATATCAATTAGGTTTTAGTGTCAGAGAGGGTCTGCGTCGCCCCAGGCAGCGTCAGGTTAGTGCCAGGAACGCTAACACCCACGCGTGAAGCATACACCTCCCTTAGTGGTATAGTATCTGAACAGATCAATATCTGATCTGATCAGATCTATACTAGCGTCCCCAGCAGTTTAGGGTTCCCAAAAATGCAGTCTTAGCGGGATCAGCCCAGATACCTGCTAGCACCTGCGTTTTGCCCCTCCGTCCAGCCCAGGCCACCCAAGTGCAGTATCGATCGATCACTGTCACTTACAAAACACAACACACATAACTGCAGCGTTCGCAGAGACAGGCCTGATCCCTGTGACTCCAGTGCTGTAGGAGGTGATTTCACCACCACAGTTAAAAAAAAAGAGCATATATGCCGAAGCAGGGGAGCAGCAGGTGCGGAGGAGCAATTTTGCTCCTAATGCCGCGTACATACGGTCAAAATTCCGACGGAGGCTTGCCCGTGGAAAAGTCTGACCGTGTGTACGCGGCATAACTTTTGCGGGAGGATGCCCGCATGCTTCGGCATATATAAATGGTGCATGTATGCCCATCATTAGAAGTGGGTGAATGAAGGGTGGTATTCTAATGGTGGGCATACCCACCGATCAATCTCTTTTTTTCGTTCAGCCAACAGGCTGCATGAAAAAAAAGATTACAATACATGTCCAACAAGGACCAGCAACGTACTGGTATGTTGCTGGACTTTGGTTATACCAGACTGATGCCTGCGGGTTTAGGTATCATCTTGGTATCATTCTTTTCAGCCAGTGGCCGACTTTCATGTAAAAGCAATCCTAGTGGCTAATTAGCCTCTGGACTGCTTTTACAAGCAGTGGGAGGGAAATATGTCCCCCCCCCCGGATATAAAAAGCGCCAATATGGAAAGAACAGTTTAAAAATAAAATAAAAAAGCAAAATTAATAATAAAAAAATAAAAAAAAGCACCCCTGTCCCGCCCTGCTCTTGCGCAATGGCGAACGCAAGCGTCGGTCTGGCGTCATATGTAAACAGCAATTGCATCATGCATGTGAGGTATCACCGTGAAGGTCAGATCGAGGGCAGTCATTTTAGCAGTAGACCTCTGTAATTCTAACGTGGTACCCTGTAAAGGCTTTTAAAGGCTTTTAAAAATGTATGTAGTTTGTCGCCACTGTGCGTTTGTGCGAAATTTTAAAGCATGTCGTGTTTGGTATCTATGTACTCGGCCTAAGATCATCTTTTTTATTTCATCAAAACATTTGGGCAATATAGTGTGTTTTAGTGCATTAAAATTAAAAAAAGTGTATTTTTCCCCCCAAAAATGCGTTTGAAAAATCGCTGCGCAAATACTGTGTGGAAAAAAAAATGCAACATCCACCATTTTAATCTGTAGGGCCTTTGCTTTAAAAAATATATAATGTTTGGGGGTTCAACATAATTTTCTTGCAAAAAAAAAAATGTTTTCATGTAAACAAAAAGTGTCAGAAAGGGCTTTGTCTTCAAGTGGTTAGAAGAGTGGATGTAAGCTTCCTAATGTTGTGTATAAAATGCCAAGACAGTTCAAAACCCCCCCAAATGACCCCATTTTGGAAAGCTGACACCCCAAGCTATATACTGAGAGGCATGTCGAGTCCATGGAATATTTTATATGTTGACACAAGTTGCGGAAAAAAGACAATTTATTTTTATTTTATTTTTTTTTGCACAAAGTTGTCACTAAATGATATATTGCTCAAACATGCCATGGGCATATGTGGAATTACACCTCAAAATACATTCTGTTGCTTCTCCTGAATACAGGGATACCACATGTGTGAGACTTTTTGGGAGCCTAGCCGCGTACGGGACCCCAAAAACCAAGCACCGCCTTCAGGCTTTCTAAGGGTATAAATTTTTGATTTCACTCCTCACTGCCTATCACAGTTTCGGAGGCCATGGAATGCCCAGATGGCATAACCCCCCCCCCAAATGACCCCATTTTGGAAAGTAGACACCCCAAGCTATTTGCTGAGAGGTATTGTGAGTATTTTGCAGATCTCGCTTTTTGTCACAAAGTTTTGAAAAAAAAAATGTATTTCTTAATTTTCAAAAACAAATGAGAGCTGTAAAATACTCACCATGCCTCTCAGCAAATAGCTTGGGGTGTCTACTTTCCAAAATGGGGTCATTTGGGGGGGTTTTGTGCTATTTTGGCATTTTATGGCCTTCGAAACTGTGATAGGTAGTGAGGAGTGAAATCAAAAATTTGCGCCCTTAGAAATCCTGAAGGCGGTGCTTGGTTTTCGGGGGCCCGTACGCGGCTAGGCTCAAAAAAGGCCCACACATGTGGTATCCCCGTACTCAGGAGAAGCAGCAAAATGTATTTTGGGGTGCAATTCCACATATAACCATGGCATGTGTGAGCAATATATCATTTAGTGACAACTTTTTGTAATTTTTTATTTTTTTTGGTCATTATTCAATCACTTGGTACAAAAAAAAAATATTCAATGGGCTCAACATGCCCCTCAGCAATTTCCTTGGGGTGTCTACTTTCTAAAATGGGGTCATTTGGGGGGGTTTTGTGCTATTTTGGCATTTTATGGCCTTCGAAACTGTGATAGGTAGTGAGGAGTGAAATCAAAAATTTGCGCCCTTAGAAATCCTGAAGGCGGTGCTTGGTTTTCGGGGGCCCGTACGCGGCTAGGCTCCCAAAAAGTCCCACACATGTGGTATCCCCGTACTCAGGAGAAGCAGCAAAATGTATTTTGGGGTGCAATTCCACATATAACCATGGCATGTGTGAGCAATATATCATTTAGTGACAACTTTTTGTAATTTTTTTTTTTTAGTCATTATTCAATCACTTGGGACAAAAAAAAAATATTCAATGGAATCAACATGCCTCTCAGCAATTTCCTTGGGGTGTCTACTTTCCAAAATGCGGTCATTTGGGAGGGTTTTGTACTGCCCTGCCATTTTAGCACCTCAAGAAATTAGATAGGCAGTCATAAATTAAAAGCTGTGTAAATTCCAGAAAATGTACCCTAGTTTGTAGACGCTATAACGTTTGCGCAAACCAATAAATATACGCTTATTGACATTTTTTTTACTAAAGACATGTGGCTGAATACGTTTTGGCCTAAATGTATGACTAAAATTTTGTTTATTAGATTTTTCTTATAACAAAAAGTAGAAAATATAATTTTTTTTCAAAATTTTCAGTCTTTTTCCGTTTATATTGCAAAAAAAAAATATCGCAGAGGCAATCAAATAACATTAAAAGAAAGATCTATTTGTGGGAAGAAAAGGACGCAAATTTAGTTTGGGTACAACATTGCATGTCCGCACAATTTCCAGTTAAAGCAGCGCAGTGCCAAATTGTGAAATCACCTCTGGTCATTAAGCTGCGTAATGGTCCGGGGCTTAAGTGGTTAACGGCGCACAGCAAAACAAATTTGTTTAGCATACACAATAGGCGCATATAGGCACTCCAAAGAGAATAGTAATGTGGCATGCACAGTGCCCCCACACCCTCCTATTAGGCCCTGCTTTGAGCCACATTCCTGTCTAAATAATGTGTTCGGGTTTCAGGCGGACTGAAACCCAGACACATGATTCAAAACCCGAACTGTCCGGGTAAATCCTGGACAGGTGGCATCCTTAATCCTGGAGTACCTCCAACTCCCTTGTAGACATTGGTCCCAGCTCTACCACTGCAGGAAATGCTAGCCCACCTGGCTGCTTCTCCATCAGCCCACCTGGCTGCCTCTTCACCAGTCTCTCCCAGACAAGGTAGGGAAGATTTAAGCACACTGCTATCTTCCAGAGACACCTACTACATGTGGCAGCCTCTCCCCTTGTAAGTTCCTGCACCATTCTGTAGTACTCACACTGTCCTATCCTTCCTCCCACTGCCTCACAGGAAAGCCTCCTTCCAACTTCTCCTGTGGCAGGATCCTTCCAGGCAGGGGCATAACTAGAAATCACAGGGCCCCATAGCAAAATGTTGTATAGGGCCCCCCTACAAACAGCCCCCCCCACAAAAAAAATAACTAATGCCATTGAACAACAGACTACCACACTCATGTGGCACAGTACCCAGGAAACAATGATGTCACCCCTCTTGTGACGCCACTAATAAGACTTATAAAGAAATGCATTAAACTGGGCTTTGAGCAGGAGAGATGATATTCCGGATATGCAGAAACGTTTCTTGGGACAAGTACTAGACTTCTGTATGTCCCATAACTATTTCTGGTACCATGACTGCTTCTTCTCACAACAGGTTGGCGTGGCGATGGGGGCTAAATTTGCCCCCAGCCTAGCCAACCTCTTTATGGCTGAGTGGGAAGATAAGCAAATCTTCAGGAATCAGAAACCCCAACTAAGATTTTATCGAAGGTTTATCGATGATCTCCTATTTATTTGGGAAGGTTCAAAAGAATCTGTGATTGAATTCTTGGAATTGCTGAATAAGAACAACAAAAACATTAAATTGGATTACCAGATTAGCAACTGTAGCGGGGTCTTTAAATTTAGGTGGGGTACACCTGGGTGGAAGTTCAGGTGTGTAGGTATGGGAGTAATGATCATTTGTATTTGTGGAGGATTGGGCGGTGTAATAATCTCCTTGGCCTGTGGGTGGCAGGTACCCGCAGGCTCAAGGTAGATTCACTGCCACAGTGCTGTCCTTTTAGTCCCTTCTCGGAGATGGTACGGCGAGGGCGGGGAACCTGCCGTGTCGTCATTGGAGGGGATAAAAGGGGGAGACGCCCTGGTCACGAGGTCTTGCTCTTCTGGAGGTTCTTCATCACGCGCCCAGGCACCTTAGGCCTGGGTGCGGGCGGGTCCGGATTCCGGCTCAGGTGCCCTAGGCCTGACTGGAATGGAGTTGGAGTCCATCCCAGGCACCTTCAGCCTGGGGTGAGGTACTAAACCAGGAGGCCTGGGGCCAGTGACTTTGACTGGGTCCCACGAGGGTGGAGAAGTCCGAGGGTCCCTGAAGTGGATGGGGCCAATGTCTGAGGTGAGGAGGCCGGGGAGGTTACCCATTCGGAGAGTCTGGAGCAGCATCAACCCAGTGATGGATGGGCCTCTGGTAACTCCCTTGGAGGGACATCTTCCCCTGATAGGGGTCACAACGCAGCAAAGGTACTCCTATCTATGTTCTCTTGAGTCGCTGGTAGAGACTCTCAAGTTCTAAGTCCTTTCAAGATATGGCTATAGTAACCGCTGGCGAGATCGCAGTAGTTTAGCTGGTAATTAGGATAGTGCCTCGACCTGCTCATCCCCGTATCAAAATGTTATCAAGTCGCAATCAGTTGGCTACTGAAGCACTGTTTATTGTGAGAAATGCAATAAAACAAGAGTTGGACTGTGATCGGTGTGTGGAACTCTGGTTAACCACTTAACGACCGCTCACTGTATATATACGTCGGCAGAATGGCACCGACAGGCACAATCACGTAGCGTGTACGTGATTGCCTTTGTACAGTTGGGGGGTCCAATCGGACCCCCCTCCTATACAGTGAGCGGTGGCTAAGTGTCCGGGAGTGTTCCGGGATGAGGGGGCAGCCATTCGTTTCTGGCCACCCCCTCGCGATCGCTCCCGGCGAATGGAAATGCCCCCTCTGTCTGTGTCAGACAGAGGGAGCAGGAAGAAGTGATGTCATCTCTGGTGCGGCGCTCACATATACCGAGCGCCGTACAAGAGAAGACATCAGGTCAGTACACACAACACTACACTGACACCAGGACACATAGGGACATAAATCGCCCCCCCAGGCCCCCCCAGACACCCCAGATCACCCCCCAGATCACCCCCCCCAGCCCCCAGTCACAGTGTCACTGATTGCAGTGACCATTTATTTAGTGATCACTGCAATCAGTGACATTTGTGACTGTAAAAGTGTCACCAAAGTTTAGTCTTAGGTCCAGTGTAGCCCCCTAACCCCCCTAATAAAGGTTTAACCCCCTGATCACCCCCCAGATAACCCTTTCACCCCCTATCACCATTGTCGCTAAGCGATCATTTTTCTGATCGCTGTCTTAGCGTCAGTGATGCCGATCGGCAGCCAGTAATTTTTTTTAGGTTCGCCGCATGTTTTTATCGCGTCAGGTACCCCAATATATTATCTAATAAAGGTTTAACCCCCTTGATCGCCCCCCAGGTAACCCTTTCACCCCCTATCACCACTGTCACTAAGCGATCGTTTTTCTAAACGCTGTCTTAGTGTCTGTGATGCAGATCGGTAGCCGGTAATTTTTTTTAGGTTCGCCGCAGGTTTTTATAGCGTCAGGTACCCCAATATATTATCTAATAAAGGTTTAACCCCCTTGATCGCCCCCCAGGTAACCCTTTCACCCCCTATCACCACTGTCGCTAAGCAATTGTTTTTCTAAACGCTGTCTTAGTGTCGGTGATGCAGATCGGTAGCCAGTAATTTTTTTTAGGTTCGCCGCATGTTTTTATAGCGTCAGGTACCCCAATATATTATCTAATAAAGGTTTAACCCCCTTGATCGCCCCCCAGGTAACCCTTTCACCCCCATCACCACTGTCACTAAGCGATCGTTTTTCTAAACGCTGTCTTAGTGTCGGTGATGCAGATCGGTAGCTGGTAAATTTTTTTTAGGTTCGCCGCAGGTTTTTATAGCGTCAGGTACCCCAATATATTATCTAATAAAGGTTTAACCCCCTTGATCGCCCCCCAGGTAACCCTTTCACCCCCTATCACCACTGTCGCTAAGCAATCGTTTTTCTAAACGCTGTCTTAGTGTCGGTGATGCAGATCGGTAGCCAGTAATTTTTTTTAGGTTCGCCGCATGTTTTTATAGCGTCAGGTACCCCAATATATTATCTAATAAAGGTTTAACCCCCTTGATCGCCCCCCAGGTAACCCTTTCACCCCCATCACCACTGTCACTAAGCAATCGTTTTTCTAAACGCTGTCTTAGTGTCGGTGATGCAGATCGGTAGCTGGTAATTTTTTTTAGGTTCGCCGCAGGTTTTTATAGCGTCAGGTACCCCCATATATTATCTAATAAAGGTTTTAACCCCCTGATTGCCCCTAGTTAACCCTTTCACCAGTGATCACCATATAAGTGTTACGGGTGACGCTGGTTAGTTAGTTTGCTTTTTATAGTGTCAGGGCACCCGTCGTGTATATAACCCAATAAAGGTTTAACCCCCTGATCGCCCGGCGGGTGATATCAATTAGGTTTTAGCGTCAGAGAGGGTCTGCGTCACACCCCAGGCAGCGTCAGGTTAGTGCCAGTAACGCTAACACCCACGCGTGAAGCATACACCCCCCTTAGTGGTATAGTATCTGAACAGATCAATATCTGATCTGATCAGATCTATACTAGCGTCCCCAGCAGTTTAGGGTTCCCAAAAACGCAGTGTTAGCGGGATCAGCCCAGATACCTGCTGGCACCTGCGTTTTGCCCCTCCGTCCAGCCCAGGCCACCCAAGTGCAGTATCGATCGATCACTGTCACTTACAAAACAAAAACACACATAACTGCAGCGTTCGCAGAGACAGGCCTGATCCCTGTGACTCCAGTGCTGTAGGAGGTGATTTCACCACCACAGTTAAAAAAAAAAAGCAAATATGCCGAAGCATTGGGGCAGCAGGGGCGGAGGAGCGATTTTGCTCCTAATGCCGCGTACATACGGTCAAAATTCCGACAGAGGCTTGCCCGTGGAAAAGTCCGACCATGTGTGTGCGGCATAACTTTTTTGCGGGAGGATGCCCCCATGCTTCGGCATATATAAATGGTGCGTGTATGCCCATCATTGGAAGTGGGTGGATGAAGGGCGGTATTCTAATGGTGGGCATACCCACCGATCAATCTCTTTTTTCGTTCAGCCAACTGGCTGCATGAAAAAAAAAGATTACAATACATGTCCAACAAGGACCAGCAATGTGCTGGTATGTTGCTGGACTTTGAATGTTTATACCAGAATGATGCCTGCGGGTTTAGGTATCATCTTGGTATCATTCTTTTCAGCCTGCGGCCGGCTTTCATGTAAAAGCAATCCTAGTGGCTAATTAGCCTCTGGACTGCTTTTACAAGCAGTGGGAGGGAATGCCCCCCCCCCCGGATATAAAAAGCACCATTGGGAAATTGGGAAAGCATTTTATCACACCGATCTTGGTGTGGTCAGATGCTTTGAGGGCAGAGGAAAAATCTAGGGTCTAGAAGACCCCAGTTTTTTCAAAAAAAGAGTACCTGTCACTACCTATTGCTATCATAGGGGATATTTACATTCCCTGAGATAACAATAAAAATGATAAAAAAAATAAATAAATTTAAAAATAAAATAAAAAAGCAAAATTAATAATAAAAAAAAGAAAAAAAAAAGCACCCCTGTCCTGCCCTGCTCTTGCCCAATGGCGAACGCAAGCGTCGGTCTGGCGTCATATGTAAACAGCAATTGCACCATGCATGTGAGGTATCACCACGAAGGTCAGATCGAGGGCAATCATTTTAGCAGTAGACCTCCTCTGTAAATCTACTGGGGTAACCTGTAAAGGCTTTTAAAGGCTTTTAAAAATGTATGTAGTTTGTCGCCAATGCGCGTTTGTGTGAAATTTTAAAGCATGTCGTGTTTGGTATCTATGTATGTACTCGGCATAAGATCATCTTTTTTATTTCATCAAACATTTGGGCAATATAGTGTGTTTTAGTGCATTAAAATTAAAAAAAGTGTATTTTTTAACCCGAAAAATGCGTTTGAAAAATCGCTGCGCAAATACTGTGTAGAAAAAAAAAATGCAACACCCACCATTTTAATCTGTAGGGCCTTTGCTTTAAAAATATATATAATGTTTGGGGGTTCAACATAATTTTCTTGCAAAAAAAAAAAATGTTTTCATGTAAACAAAAAGTGTCAAAAAGGGCTTTGTCTTCAAGTGGTTAGAAGAGTGGATGTAAGCTTCCTAATGTTGTGTATAAAATGCCAGAACAGTTCAAAACCCCCCCAAATGACCCCATTTTGGAAAGTAGACACCCCAAGCTATATACTGAGAGGCATGTCGAGTCCATGGAATATTTTATATGTTGACACAAGTTGCGGAAAAACGACAATTTTTTTTTTTTCTGCACAAAGTTGTCACTAAATGATATATTGCTCAAACATGTCATGGGCATATGTGGAATTACACCCCAAAATACATTCTGTTGCTTCTCCTGAGTACGGGGATACCACATGTGTGAGACTTTTTGGGAGCCTAGCCACGTACGGGACCCCAAAAACCAAGCACCGCCTTCAGGCTTTCTAAGGGTGTAAATTTTTGATTTCACTTCTCACTGCCTATCACAGTTTCGGAGGCCATGGAATGCCCAGATAGCACAAAACCCCCCCAAATGACCCCATTTTGGAAAGTAGACACCCCAAGCTATTTGCTGAGAGGTATTGTGAGTATTTTGCAGATCTCGCTTTTTGTCACAAAGTTTTGAAAATTGAAAAAAAAAAAATATATATATATATATATTTTCTTTCTTAATTTTCAAAAACAAATTAGAGCTGTAAAATACTCGCCATGCCTCTCAGCAAATAGCTTGGGGTGTCTATATTCCAAAATGGGGTCATTTGGGGGGGGTTTTGTGCGATTTTGGCATTTTATGGCCTTCGAAACTGTGATAGGTAGTGAGGAGTGAAATCAAAAATTTGTGCCTAGAAATCCTGAAGGCGGTGCTTGGTTTTCGGGGTCCCGTACGCGGCTAGGCTCCTAAAAAGTCCCACATGTGGTATCCCCGTACTCAGGAGAAGCAGAAAAATGTATTTTGGGGTGTAATTCCACATATAACCATGGCATGTGTGAGCAATATATCATTTAGTGACAACTTTTTGTAATTTTTTTTTTTTTTTGTCATTATTCAATCACTTGGGACAAAAAAAAATATATTCAATGGGCTCAACAGGCCTCTCAGCAATTTCCTTGGGGTGTCTACTTTCTAAAATGGGGTCATTTGGGGGGGTTTTGTGCTATTTTGGCATTTTATGGCCTTCGAAACTGTGATAGGTAGTGAGGAGTGAAATCAAAAATTTGCGCCCTTAGAAATCCTGAAGGCGGTGCTTGGTTTCCGGGGTCCCGTACGCGGCTAGGCTCCCAAAAAGTCCCACACATGTGGTATCCCCGTACTCAGGAGAAGCAGCAAAATGTATTTTGGGGTGAAATTCCACATATAACCATGGCATGTGTGAGCAATATATCATTTAGTGACAACTTTTTGTAATTTTTTTTTTTTTTTTTTTTAGTCATTATTCAATCACTTGGGACAAAAAAAAAAAAATTCAATGGGCTCAACATGCCTCTCAGCAATTTCCTTGGGGTGTCTACTTTCCAAAATGGGGTCATTTGGGGGGGTTTTGTACTGCCCTGTCATTTTAGCACCTCAAGAAATGAGATAGGCAGTCATAAATTTAAAGCTGTGTAAATTTCAGAAAATGTACCCTAGTTTGTAAACTCTATAACTTTTGCGCAAACCAATAAATATACGCTTATTGACATTTTTTTTACTAAAAACATGTGGCTGAATACATTTTGGCCTAAATGTATGACTACAATTGAGTTTATTCGATTTTTCTTATAACAAAAAGTAGAAAATATCATTTTTTTTCAAAATTTTCGGTCTTTTTCCGTTTATATCGCAAAAAATAAAAATCGCAGAGGCAATCAAATACCATTAAAAGAAAGCTCTATTTGTGGGAAGAAAAGGACGCAAATTTCGTTTGGGTACAACATTGCATGTCCGCACAATTTACAGTTAAAGCAGCGCAGTGCAAAATTCTGAATTCACCTCTGGTCCTTTAGCTACCAAATGATCCGGGGCTTAAGTGGTTAATGGGAGCAAAGGGAAGTGTTGGCACAGCAGGACTTAATCCTTTACAGAAGCACATAGGCCAGAGGAAATATCTGGTACTGGCCTTCACCTCACCCACAGCTATAGGGAGGACATGGGCCGTAGCACATCTCACCCTATCGTGTGTGATACCCCTAGAAGAAAGAGATGGGGTGAGGTCGCTACACGTGGGGGCTCGTGAGTCCGGGATGATATGTGTTTTGACTTTGGAAGTAAGAATGGCTGTGTCCAGACTTTGCTGCCCGGAGGAGTTCCGAGCAGGTCGGCCATGTGATCGGCCAAACTGCATCCCTGCTCAAAGTCGTGGAAATGACCCTAAGACGGGAAAGGCCCATGCAGAGGAGCGAGAAGAGGGAGAAGTCCAGCCGTGTGACGTACAACATGTGGGGGCTTTTACTGCACTGCGCCATGAGGCACCCCATGACTACACAGTTCGTGGGCGGAGCTTGATGGAAGCCCGCGAAAACGTGCAAGTCGTGGGAGGAGTCTGGCCATGTGGAGGAACTCACGTGGAGACTTCGGCGCGTGGTCAGTGCGTGATGGAGCAGCAGACAGTCGGGATGGCCTCAAGCTCGACGTGGATTCCGGTTCCCTACCCCACGAAGATGACTACCTTTGCTGCTCCCCTTACAGACACGGGGATAAGACTCAGGCCCCGAGGACAGTTGGCTCTGTACACCTGCAGAGACACGGAGGCCCTCGGTGTGATCTGTCCCGGATGCTCGGGACTGGTGGTTCACCTGAAGCCATTTGGGCGTTGCAAAGCATGCAAAGAGTTCTTGTTCGAGGTGGAGCCATCCACAGTAAGGCCCCGGGCCCTTCGCCTCAACAGCCTCACAGGTACCGCTACTCCGGAAGGGGAGATCCAGGCCTTTGCGGAGGTTCCCGTACGCACTGACCAGGGCAATGTGACTGCCCAATCAGAGACTGAGAAGGAAAAATCTGAGGATGCTGCTTCGGTCACCACAGATTCTCTGCTCCCACCTCCGAAGAGGAAAGTCGGCCTGGTGCAGGCCTCCTATGGTCGTGGAAGAGCTTCACCCTGTCGCTTGCCTGGCCTGGATGGATCCGGTTGGAAGAGTCCTGGACATTCCAGCTCTACAAAAGGTCAAGGTGAGCCAGGGGCTGGGACTGTGGTGGTGGTTGGAGGTGTTGGGGGTCCACAGTCAGTGGAGCCTGCTAGGGAGGGTAGTACCACGTCTACCAGAGACTACCTTTCCGCGGAGATGTATGACACCTCCGACCTAGAGTCACTGTCGGATTGTGGAGATGACGGTGAGATTGATGAACTGTTTCACCAGAAGGGCTGGGACAAACGCCCATTACCTATGCTACGTGCACCCCAAGATTCACCTATGTCCATAGGAGACAGCACGCCCCGGGCGGAAGCCCCGGAGTCTACGAGGAAGCCTAGTCCTCTGGTTGCTCTTCCACAGTCCACAGTATCACCCGTTTTGTTGGCGGGGATACAGCGAGCATCACTACGGGCACCGAAAGAGAAGCCATCCGAGATAGTGAAGGTACCTCGGCACCCGGAGGCCATCGTTCAACCAGGAGAAGGTGAGCGGGCCACAATGCCTCCTTTAGCCCGATTGCAACGACTCTTTTCCCAGAGGGTCGCTCACGAGTATGGATGGGAATATCTGTACTTGCCCAGAGACTTGTTGTTTGAGGTTGAAGTTCTGCGACAGCGATGGTACGATGAGTTCGTTTGGGAGAAGCTTAAAGTGCCTCATGCCCGGCGATACTTGTCCTGTTCGCCACCAGTGTCGAAAAAGTTTAGAGACTGCAGAGCAGACTGGATGTGGGGCCGCCATATCCACGCAGACAAGGTGCGCATCTGCAGGAAAGATGGAGAGGATGCTGACTATTCGATTGAGGTTTTCGATAAGCATTTGAAGCCTTTGTTTTTGCCTGACCCGAGGTTTTATTTGTGAGAAGAGACTCACTTGTTTCCTGTGAAAAGTTTCCGAAGGTGTTCTGGCCGGAGCATCGAACTGTACCCTAGTTTTTTTTTTTTTTTTTTCTACTCTTTGGAGGAATGAGAGCTGTTTGTTCTCTCTTCTTCACAGTTCAAAGACAGAGACTTTGGGGGTAGAGTCAGAGTAGGAATGCAGGAAGATTGAAGATTTCACCAAGTGTCATCACTGTGGCATCGTCACCAGGTGGCGGTGTTGCGCAACGGCTGTTGCTTGTACATTTGCATCACTTTACTTATTGGAGTGAGTGGGTCTCTCGGCTGATAGACCCATTCATTCCAAATTAACACAGAATGTCAGTATGTGGTTTTCCTTGCATGTTGTTTTTTTTTTTCTCCTCTGCAGGAGATTCGTCTGTCAAGACTACTGAGTATGGGGTGGTTCTTAGACAGAAAAGGGAGGGATTGTGTATGTGTATATGCTTAGAGGATTAAAAAAAAAAAAAAAAGTTTATTGTTTTATGTTCCCCTCCCCTTTGAGCAGGTCTTGGTATGATTGAGGTTCAAATTTTAGGGATGCCTCTGGGGTCAGACTTATGTCACCACCTTTGGGAGACATGGGTTCACACCAGACGCTGGGGACCAGCGTCAAATTACAGGGGGGAATATGTAGCGGGGTCTTTCAATTTAGGTGGGGTACACCTGGGTGGAAGTTCAGGTGTGTAGGTATGGGAGTAATGATCATTTGTATTCGTGGAGGATTGGGCGGTGTAATAATCTCCTTGGCCTGTGGGTGGCAGGTACCCGCAGGCTCAAGGTAGATTCACTGCCACAGTGCTGTCCTTTTTGTCCCTTCTCGGAGATGGTACGGCGAGGGCGGGGAACCTGCCGTGTCGTCATTGGAGGGGATAAAAGGGGGAGACGCCCTGGTCACGAGGTCTTGCTCTTCTGGAGGTTCTTCATCACGCGCCCTGGCACCTTAGGCCTGGGTGCGGGCGGGTCCGGATTCCGGCTCAGGTGCCCTAGGCCTGACCGGAATGGAGTTGGAGTCCATCCCAGGCACCTTCAGCCTGGGGTGAGGTACTAAACCAGGAGGCCTGGGGCCCAGTGACTTTGACTGGGTCCCGCGAGGGTGGAGAAGTCCGAGGGTCCCTGAAGTGGATGGGGCCCATGTCTGAGGTGAGGAGGCCGGGGAGGTTACCCATTCGGAGAGTCTGGAGCAGCATCAACCCAGTGACGGATGGGCCTCTGGTAACTCCCTTGGAGGGACATCTTCCCCTGATAGGGGCCACAACGCAGCGAAGGTACTCCTATCTACGTTCTCTTGAGTCGCTGGTAGAGACTCTCAAGTTCTAAGTCCTTTCAAGGTATGGCTATAGTAACCGCTGGCGAGATTGCAGTGGTTTAGCTGGTAATTAGGATAGTGCCTCGACCTGCTCATCCCCGTATCAAAATGTTATCAAGTCGCAACCAGTTGGCTACTGAAGCACTGTTTATTGTAAGAAATGCAATAAAACAAGAGTTGGACTGTGATCGGTGTGTGGAACTCTGGTTAATGGGAGCAAAGGGAAGTGTTGGCACAGCAGGACTTAATCCTTTACAGAAGCACATAGGCCCGAGGAAATATCTGGTACTGGCCTTCACCTTACCCACAGCTATGGGGAGGACATGGGCCGTAGCGCATCTCACCCTATCGTGTGTGATACCCCTAGAAGAAAGAGATGGGGTGAGGTCGCTACACAACGAAATGGTGAATTTTCTTGACGTTACCATCAAGAGGGAATTTGAAGGACTGAGTACTCGGGTGTATTTTAAACCCACAGATCGAAATAGTTACATCTCAATTCGAAGTGGGCATCACCCTGCCTGGATACGCAACATTCCAAAAGGTCAGATACTCAGAGTTCGCCGGAATTGTACAAATCAGGAGGAGTTCCTTATTCAAGCGGATACTCTAAAAGAAAAGGAAAGGATTCGACAGCACCACTAGCGAGTGTATGGTGTTGGCAATTGACACTCGAGTGATATGCTCGAATCGTTGTCTGACTTCCGCCTATAGTGCGAGAAGAAGACGACGAATGCCCGTTCTCAGTTGGGCTAGGAAGGTGGGAGGAGATTTAAGTCGAATTGAATCGACATTCGACTTCCGCCCATGGTGTGAGAGGCGAATGACGGGCATCCGCCCTTAGCTGGGCTGGGAGAGCGTGGTCGTAGGGGAACGACGTATTTCCGCCCGGATTTGGACGGATGCGCGTCGAAACTTCCACCCGGACTATCGAATGATAAAAGAAGGAGTTGTCGCACCGCACAGCCAATCCCATGATTAAGTCTTTACGACGAAACATGTCGGGCGTGGCTGTGCGGCAATCGTCTGACGGAACGTGTGACGTTGCAGGGTCGAATCAAGCAACAAATACGAGTGAACGGCAGCGGGAAAGCGGTGAGAGATCATTGTTACACCGAGGGTCTGCCGCGACCTATACACTCGTTTGTTGGTGTAGTTGGATACAGTTATTTGCAGTGTTTAATGCTCATGAGTTTCGGGCTATATGTGAGTGCAATATTTGGAGTGATTTCAAGTGTGTTATTTAAGTGGTTTACGTTATTACACTATTTGGAGCTTTTCTTATTTGCATATGGATTAATCCTTTAAATCACCTGACTCAGGAGAAGCAGCAAAATGTATTTTGGGGTGCAATTCCACATATAACCATGGCATGTGTGAGCAATATATCATTTAGTGACAACTTTTTGTATTTTTTTTTTGTCATTATTCAATCACTTGGGACAAAAAAAAAATATTCAATGGGCTCAACATGCCTCTCAGCAATTTCCTTGGGGTGTCTACTTTCCAAAATGTGGTCATTTGGGGGGGTTTTGTACTGCCCTGCCATTTTAGCACCTCAAGAAATGAGATAGGCAGTCATAAATTAAAAGCTGTGTAAATTCCAGAAAATGTACCCTAGTTTGTAGACGCTATAACTTTTGCGCAAACCAATAAATATACGCTTTGACATTTTTTTTAATAAAGACATGTGGCTGAACGTTTTGGCCTAAATGTATGACTAAAATTGAGTTTATTCGATTTTTCTTATTACAAAAATTAGAAAATATTATATTTTTTCAAAATTTTCGGTCTTTTTCCGTTTATATCGCAAAAAAAATAAATCGCAGAGGCAATCAAATACCATTAAAAGAAAGCTCTATTTGTGGGAAGATAAGGACGCAAATTTCGCTTGAGTACAACATTGCATGTCCGCACAATTTCCAGTTAAATCAGCGCAGTGCCAAATTGTAAAAACACCTCTATTGCCACGTACACACGACCGCTTTTCTCGTCGTGAAAAATTTCATTTTTTTATTTCGACGAGAAAAACGATCGTCTGTGGGCTTTATGTCGTTTTTCTCGACGTGAAAAACGGCATTAAAAACGACGTGAAAAATTAGAACCTGCTCTAATTTTTCTCGCCGTTTTGCACGTCGTCGTTTTTATCGTAATGAAAAACGATCGTGTGTAGGCTTTAACGACGTGAAAAAAGCGCGCATGATCAGAAGCAAGTGAGGAGAAGGGAGCGCTCGTTCTGGTAAAACTACTGTTCTGAATGGAGATGGCACATTCGTCATGCATGAAATTATTACATCGTTTAATGCAGCGCATTCTTTTCTTTCTCGTACATCACGGGACACAGAGCGACATAGTCATTACTAATGGGTTATATAGATACCGTCAGGTGCTGGCACTGGCAACTTCCAAAACCGGAAGTACCCTCCCCTATATAAGCCCCTCCCATCCGGGAGCACCTCAGTTTTTTGCCAGTGTCTAAGGTGTTGGCCAAGAAGAAACATGTGTTTTTCACTGAGCTTGCGTACAGGTTCTTTTGGGCCTCAGTAAGCTATTCCGGATCCGACCAAAAAAGCTTCATAGCTAAACGGTCGGTACCCGGGCCTTGCAGAGAAGAGCAAGGTTTTGCCTGTAATGCTTCTCTTAGGAGAGCTGGACCCTGGGATCCAGAGCTCTGGTCATACCCACGACCAAGATGTTTTCTGTGCAGGGTGCTATACAGGTCCAGGGGAGTGGAATCCTTGGGAACCCGGTCCCTGAAGGTTTGATTACAATGCCTGCCGTGATAGGTGAAGTTTGGGCTTTTGTGGACCAAACAAAGTCCTGCGGCGGGGAACAGGTAAGTGGGGGCCCCCAGGAACTTGGTTCTATTGGGGGACCCCCAAGCCTAATTTGTCTTTCTGTCTGTTACCTAATGGTATTCCCGCAAAATTCTGTGCATGCCTGTAACTACTAAAAAAATGTAATAATTTTTAATGGTGGTCAAGAAAAAAAAAAAAAAAAATTTTTATATATATATTTAATATATTAGACTGCGGTACCTGTGTTTGTCCACTAGAGGCCGCTGTGGAATGTTTTCTTGTCATGTGGACTAGCTTCTTTCAGCAGAGCAAAGTCCAGGCAGATGGTGAGTTCTCTTATAGGAAACTGCTTCCTCTGCCATGTTGCAGTGCTCGTCCATCCCCCGGCCTGCGGCAAAGAGGGGCCCTGGCTCCTGTCCCTTGTTACCATATTTTGAAATTAGCGCCGAAGGCGCACGTGCCCGCGCGCGTGCGCGTGCACGCGCCTCTATATATAGAGGTGAGCCGGAAAAGGGGGCGGAGCCTGGGGGATGACGCTCTGTGCGCGCCGCAGCGCTTCTGCGCATGTGCGGGCGTCCCAGCAGTTTAAAAAAAAAAAAAAACACAATATTGTAGTGAGCTGGCTATGAAGTACAGAGACAGAGCTGGCAACATTTAAAGGCATACAGCAAGCGGTTGATACAGGCATCCCCTAGAAAGGCACATTAGTAGACACCAACTGTGATATAGCAGCAATTGTGCTAGACTATTCTCAGTAAAAGTGGTGTATTACGGCTGGAATACCTCAGCTTTAGGCTTAGGAATATGCCGTCCAGAAGCTCCGGAACTGAATCTTCCAGGAAGCGAAGGGGGTCTCATCGGGCTCGGAGGATCTTGGGCATACTCCTGCTGCACCAGTCTCCCCTGAAGTTCAGAGGTAAGTGACCGTAGAGACCCCGCAGGGGTACTTGGTACTGTGGCTGTCCTCAGTCACCTGCTCCTGTGTATGTAACAGAGGAGGTTTTTTCCTCAGCTCTGGGAGGATTAGACAGAGATTGTCAACATTTATCGCTGCCTCCCTGTCAGGGAAAGCACGCCCGATCTCCGTCTCCTCCTTCAGAATGCCTGTTAGCAGAGCAACAGTCCCATACAGGGATCGACCTGCCTGAAGGGGATCAGGATAAGGTTGATTCTGTTATAGAGGAATCAACAGTGGGGGAACCTTTTCTCAGCATCTCAAGCTGAAAGATTATGGGTTCAGTCTCTGACTAACATGGTCCGATCAGCATTTAAAAATGCACCTTGCGGAACCATCAACCACTACTGTATCCTCGTTGGGGTCGCTAGAAGCCCCCAGACTGTTTGTTCTTTTCCACTTCACCCTTTACTGAAAGGGCTCATTTACCAGGATTGGGAACGTCCTGAGAAAATATTTATTCCCCCAAGAGATTTCCGGTGGTCTATCCCATGGAGGATAAGTTCATCAAAAAAAAAAAAAAAATGGAAGGTCCCTACAATGGACGCAGCCATCTCTTGTATGTATAAATCACTGACATGTCCAGTGGATAATGTCCAAATGTTCAAGAAACCCAATAGATAAAAGATTGGAGTCCTTATGAAAATCTGCTTGGTGATACAACCAGCAGTAGCAGCTATTGGGGTCTGCTAAGCAGTGAACGATCAGTTGAAACAGGTCTTGAGGGACTTGACAGATCAGCAGGCTTTGCCCTAGCTGATCTACCTAGAGCCTTAGGCTTTGCGGTTGACGCCATAGAGGATTCAGTCCATCAGGCCTCCCGCCTTACGCTGTCTATAGTACATATGCGTAGGCTCCTATGGCTCAAAAACTGGTCTGCTGAAGCTCCCTGTAAAGAATGGCTGGTTAGCGTCCCATTTCATGGTGAACGCTTATTCAGGGAAAACCTGGACAAATATATCCAGAAAATTTCCAGCGGTAAAAATACGCGCTTGCCGGTTAAAAGCAGAGTTAGAGGTCCCTCTTTAAGAGGCCTGCTTCTCCAGTCCCTGGGGCATCGGCTGTGTAACAGTTCCGACGGCCTCCTCGGTCAAATCCCGGGGGTAAAAAACAGGGACAGTAGCAGGGTAATGAGAAACCCTGGGTCAGGGGAGGTACAAAACCTCCCCCAAAGTTAAATTCATGAAGCCCCCACTCAGTCGGGTGGGGGGAGGACTCCAGTTGTTCGCAAGAGACCTGGCGGGACACGATCAAGACAGATAGGTGCTCTCCGCAGTAGGTTTGGGATACAGTTTGGAGTTAAAAGACTCTCCTCCTTCCCATTTTTGAGGTCAAATGTGCCAAGGGATCCCCGGAAGAGAGAGTCCCTCCTGTTGGCACTAGAACAACTATTGCTCCAAGGAGTAATTATGGAGGTTCCCCTGGAAGAATGAGGGTTCGGGTTTTACTCAAACCTCTTTACAGTCCCGAAGCAAACGCGGACGGGAGGCCCATATTAATTCTAAAAGGGCTATACAAATTCCTGTATATCAGGACTTTCCGATGGAGTCGATCCGATCGGTGGCCACTGCCCTACAAGGGGAGGATTGGTTAGCCACGATCGACATCAAAGATGCTTATTTGCACATTCCCATCTTTCCAGTCCACCAAAAATTTCTACGCTTTGCAGTAGAAGGGCGCCATTTTCAGTTCAGAGCCTTACCCTTCGGTTTGGCCACAGCACCACGAGTGTTTACAAAAATTCTGGCCCTTTATTGGCCAATCTAAGAACACAAGGTGTAATGATAATGGCATATCTGGATGACTTATTGCTGATAGACCACTCAGTGAAAAAACTAGACGTGGTCGTTCACAAGACAATCAAGTATCTGGAATCTCACGGTTGGATTATCAACCGAGACAAGTCAGCCCTAAAAACCAGTCAAAAGTCTGGAATACTTGGGGCTAAGGTTGGATTCAGGCCAGAGAAAAATATTCTTGCCTCGAGGAAAGGTGTTGTCTTTGAAAGATTTGATCCACTTAGTGGGTACAAAAAAGACAGCCGTCCATACGCCTGTATATGAGGCTGCTGGGAAAAATGGTGGCATCATTCGAAGCAGTACCCTACGGTCAATTCCATTCAAGGAATTTGCAAGGGGCCATACTGTCAGCCTGGAACAAAAAAGGTTCAGGTCCTAGACTTACAATGTCCTTGTCCCCTTCCGTTCGCAAGAGCCTCCGTTGGTGGTTGGTTCCCCAGAATCTGGAAAAAAGGAAATCCTTCAGTCCGATTTCTTGGAAGGTGGTCACTACAGATGCCAGCCTTATAGGCTGGGGAGCAGTACTGGAGCAATAGTCTCTCCAGGGCAGATGGTCGGATGCAGAAAGGGCCCTGCCCATCAATCTCTTAGAGATACGAGCAGCCCGGTATGCCCTAGTAGCATGGACATCCAAACTCCAAGGGTCCCCTGTCAGAATGCAATCAGACAATGCCACAGCAGTGGCATATATCAATCATCAGGGGGGCACCAGGAGTCGTGCAGCCCAGAGGGAAGTAAATTACATCCTGAAATGGGCAGAAAAATATGTCCCAGCCATATCTGCGGTATTTATTCCAGGAGTGGAGAATTGGAAGGCGGACTTTCTAAGTCGCCCGCAATTAGGCCCAGAGGAAGGGTCCCTTCACCCCGAGGTTTTCTGGACAATATGTCAGCGGTGGGGAACATCGGATGTAGATCTTCTAGCATCCAGATTCAACGCAAAGGGGGACAGGTTTGTCTCTCGGACAAGGGATCCCCTAGCTTGCGGCTCGGATGCCCTAGTGTTCCCTTGGGATCAGTTCAAGCTGATATATGCATTCACACCGCCACAATGGTTACCTCGATTACTCCGCAGAATCAGGGTAGAAAAGAAACCGGTGATTCCGGTGGCTCCAGCGTGGCCCCGAAGAGCGTGGTACGCGGAGATTGTAAAATTTCAGTGGGGAGTCCTTGGACTCTCCCACGTCGTCCGGCTTTCGCAAGGACCGATATACCATCCTTCCTTACCAGCCCTAGGTTTGACGGCCTGGCTATTGAAGCCCACATTCTAAAAAAGAGAGGGCTCTCTAATGCTGTGGTATCTACCATGATCAATGCCAGGAAGCCGGTATCCAGGCAGATCTACTATAGAATCTGGAAGGCGTACATCGCCTGGTGTGAGGCCAAGAAATGGCATCCACATAAGTACGTAATAGGTAGGATTCTGGACTTCCTACAGTGGGCTGTAGATAGGAAGCTTGCCTTGAGTACTATCAAGGGTCAGATTTCGGCCTTGTCAATATTTTTTCAAAGGCCCTTGGCTTCGCATTCACTAGTCAAAGCCTTTATACAAGGAGTGATGCGTATTAGTCCTCCGGTTAATATTCCCATATGTCCATGGGATCTAAACTTGGTTCTGTCGGTTCTACAGAAACAACCATTTGAACCATTACAGCATATTTCCTTGGTGCTTCTCACCAGGAAATTGATTTTTCTAGTAGCCATTTGTTCGGCTAAAAGAGTATCGGAATTAGCAGCTATGTCCTGTAAGGAGCCATATCTGGTTATCCATAAGGACAGAGTAGTGTTACGTCCTCATCCAGCCTTTCTTCCTAAGGTGGTATCGAGGTTTCATTCGAACCAAGATGTGGTTCTTCCTTCTTTTTTCCCCAAACCTACTTCGGTAGAGGAAAAGTTATTGCATTCTTTGGATGTAGTAAGAGCAGTTAAAGCTTATCTAAAAGCCACTGCTCAGATTCGCAGAACGGATACTTTGTTTATTCTGCCGGAAGGCCCCAGAAAGGGTCAGGCAGCGTCAAAATCTACTTTAGCCAAGTGGATTCGACAGGTCATTATGCAAGCTTATGGCTTGAGAAGGAGACCGCCTCCGTTCAAAGTTAGAGCGCACTCCACGAGAGCAGTTGGAACTTCATGGGCAGTGCATCACCAGGCCTCCCTGGCTCAAATCTGTAAGGCCGCAACGTGGTCTTCAGTTCACACGTTTACTAGGTTCTACCAGGTGGACGTTAGAAGTCAGGAGGATGTCGCCTTTGGGCGCAGTGTGTTGCAGGCCGCAAAAGATCCTCATGTCTGATAGCGCTCAGCTTATATATGGTGTATCCCCCCCCTCATTGGGCATTGCTTTAGGACATCCCATTAGTAATGACTATGTCGCTCTGTGTCCCGTGATGTACGAGAAAGAAAATAGGATTTTTATAACAGCTTACCTGTAAAATCCTTTTCTTAGGAGTACATCACGGGACACAGAGCTCCCACCCCTCTTTGGGGACACTTATTGCTTTGCTACAAAACTGAGGTGCTCCCGGATGGGAGGGGCTTATATAGGGGAGGGTACTTCCGGTTTTGGAAGTTGCCAGTGCCAGCACCTGACGGTATCTATATAACCCATTAGTAATGACTATGTCGCTCTGTGTCCCGTGATGTACTCCTAAGAAAAGGATTTTACAGGTAAGCTGTTATAAAAATCCTATTTTCTTCGTTCTAATGCTGCAATAATCCAATTCTCTTGCTGCTGATTTTCTCCCAGAGTTATGAAAAACTTTGGTCTTTAGTATTTATTGTTTTATCATGATTAATCTATATTTTTTGTAAGCCAGATCTCCCTAAATACCCTAAAATTTGGACTTTACATTTTTTAGTGCCTTTTTTTTTTTTTTACATTTTTGGTATTAGATTTTAGACTGTTTTTCCATATTATTTGCTATTTTGGAGTGTGTCAAGTTACCACAACATTATTATTTATTCTAATTTACCCTCAATGAGGTTAGTGTCCCTTGTTAATTTCACAATTTTTTATCCACTGTCCCTGCCTACTCACTACCAAACTGGCTATTTAGAATAAAAACACATGTTCATTTTGTATCTTCAAACAAAAATTCAATTTATTATGGCCTAAAAACAAATTAAAAGGTAAGCCAAAACAAAACCATATGTAAAGTAAAAATAAAGAAGCCAGGAAGACAGCACTGGAGACCCTGCTGAAATTAGTGCAGACCCAGATCACCACAGCAAACACCAAAGGATGTGAAGACAAAAATTGGGCCCATCTGAGGCACATATCCTGGGCTCATTTTCTTTTTTTTTGTTTTACCTTCCCTGCAGCCTTCCTTGGAGGCTGTGTCCGTGGAGGAGGGACTGGAGCAGGAGCAGGGACTGGTACAGGAGCAGGGACTGGTACAGGAGCAGGGACATGCTACAGGAGCAGGGACTGGGACAGGAGCATGGAGTGGGGCAGGAGCATGGAGTGGGGCAGGAACTTGAGCAAACAAATATGAAAGGTCCACAACGTCGGTGAAATCCTTCAGTTTGCCCAGCATGCCCATATTTACCACCTTCAATATCAGTGTCTCACTTTTAAGCCTCTGGTCCAGTTCCATTTGGGGCAGTTTCTCCCCAATAAGGGCAGCAAATCCCTCTGCAGCGGTGGGGGGCTCTCTGAGTGCCGCAGTAGCCTCCCTAATTAGGGCCTGTGTCTCCTCCTCCATTTGAACCAGCCTCCTTGACCTTTTTGCTGGAATCCGCAGCGGAGGGATCTGGGGCCTGGTGTTGTGCTGGGTCCCACTGGGGCCTGCCTCTTCCTGGGTCCCACTGGGGCCTGCCTCTTCCTGGGTCCCACTGGGGCCTGCCTCCTCCTGGCTTCCAGTGGCACCTGCCTCCTCGTGGGTCCCACTGGGGCCTGCCTCCTCCTGCCTTCCACTGGGGCCTGCCTCCTCATCCTGTTAAAAAAAGGTACATAGAGTTATTTTCGCCTTCATCTTTCACACACATTTGTCACCTCATGACATTTGCTAATTGAATGCTACTAAATATTCAAGTTAATCATTCTGACACCAGCATTTTTCTTTTTTGTGCCCTTAATTTTTGGCCACTGCTGTCTATTGATATGTCAGACACTTTGGTTTAACTGGTAACATTTTTCACACATTTTTTAAAACTTTGACAACATTCAACTTTTATTACTCTAAATATTTTCACAAATATTATACCTGGCACCAAATATTTAAATCAGGCTCCTCCAGGAGTTGAGGTTGTTCCTCCAAAGAGACCTCAACTTGGCTGGAGGCTTAACTGCAGGGAATGCTGGAGGGAAGGCTGGAGGGTTGGCTGCAGGGAAGGCTGGAGGTCGTTCTGGGTGGAAGGGTGGAAAGGGATTCCCTGGATTCCAGGTGTTCATCCAAGAAACTCAGGTGCTGGTAGTACCACAGATTAGGGATGTATCGGTCCTCTGCACCTGCTCCTGACCGCAGCGATTTTTGGACTTTATTACGTTGAGCCCGGTATGTGCCCCTAATGGTCCCAATTTTATTCTTCACATCCTGAAGTGTTGCTGTGGGGATCTGAGTTTGCACAAATTCCAGCAAGGTCTCCAGTGCTCTCTTCCTGGCTTCTTTATTTTTATTTAGTTTATTTTTTGTCTCCCATAAAATTGGAAGATTCTTCCATCTTTGCAGGAATTCAAGCATAAACTCCGGGTCCTTAAATACCTTCATTTTCTCTGCAATTCAAAACCCCCCAAAAAAAGAATGAATGTCAGTCAGGACTACTCCAAATCTTTCACACCATATATAGGCCACTAACGTAGCAATTGATCAGTCATCATAGAGTTGAGTGGACACCTGGATGTTTGTGTTGAACTCTTTTTAGCAAACTTTGTAAAAAGCTAGAGTTCATGACCTGACTTTACCCGAACTTGACCCCGAACCCAAACCCCATTGAAGTAAATGTTGCCATGAAAATCTGGGGACTAAAAGGACTCCCCAAAAATAAAGGAGTACCTCGAACTGTCCCTGCACCAAGTGTCATTTGTGTTTATTCAAAATTCACACAAAATTCACTCCTGTGTCTAATTATTTGTTGTCTCCTGTCAAATGCAATACATAGAAAAGTCATTGATACAAACATTGGGAAAGCATTGTGGTTCCCCCAAATCTCCATACCAGGCCCTTCAGGTCTGGCAAGGATTTTAAGGGGAACTCCACCACAAATTCTGGGAAAAAATGGAGTGGAGTCCCCCCCCCCCCAAAATCCATAACAGACCCTTATCCGAGCACGCAACCTGGCCGGCCACAGGGGAAGAGGGGGGGACGAGAGAGCGGCCCCCTCCCTCCTGAACCATACCAGGCCACATGCCCTCAACATGGGGAGGATGTCCCCATGTTGATGGGGACAAGGGCCTCATCCCCACAACCCTTGCCCGGTGGTTGTGGGGGTCTGCGGGCGGGGGGCTTATCGGGATCTGGAAGACCCCTTTAACAAAAGGGCCCCCCAGATCCAGGCCCCCCCCTATGTGAAATAGTAATGGAGTACATTGTACCCCTACCATTTCACCACAAAACTTGGCCAAATCTAAAAAATGACAATAGACGTTTTTGGACAATTCCTTTATTATTTGTTTTATTTTTCTTCCATCTTCTTACTTCTTCTTTTCTGCATTCGAGTTTCTTCCTCGCCATCTCCATCTCCATCTCCATCTCCATCTTCATCTTCATCTTCATCTTCTTGCTTCTTGCTTCGGGCTTCTCGTCCGCATCTTGCTCTGGCTTCTTCTTTCTTCTCCCACCGCTCCGTTTGAATTTGAGTTTGCCGCTGTGTGACGCTTAAGTTAATCAGTTCTCCTCTAGGTCCGCTGCGAGCCGGTGGCCCCGCCCCCCTCTGACAGCACGGGGAAAGTACCCGTGAAATCCATGTGCGTCAGAGGGGGCGGGGTCAGCGGACCAAGAGGAGAACTGATGAACTGAAGCGTCACACAGCGGGAACCTCCAATTCAAACGGAGCGGTCGGAGAAAGAAGAAGCCGGAGCAAGATGCCATAGCAAGATGCGGACGAGAACACCGAAGGAAGAAGGAAGATGAAGAGGAAGAGGAAGAGGGATGAAGAAACACAAATCGAGAAAAGAAGAAGGAAGAAGATGGAAGAAGAAGATGGAAGAAAGCCAATAAATAAAATAAAGGAATATTCAAAAAACGTCTATTGTCCTTTTTTACATTTTGTACACTTTCTGCGTGAAATGGTAGAGGTACAATGTACCCCTTACCATTTCACACAGGGGGGGGCCGGGATCTGGGGGTCCCCTTTGTTAAAGAGGTCTTCCAGATTCCGATAAGCCCCCCGCCCGCAGACCCCCACAACCACCGGGCAAGGGTTGTGGGGAGGAGGCCCTTGTCCCCATCAACATGGGGACATCCTCCCCATGTTGAGGGCATGTAGCCTGGTACAGTTCAGGAGGGATGGGGGGCCGCTCTCTCGTCCCCCCCTCTTCCCCTACGGCCGGCCAGGTTGCGTGCTCGGATAAGCGTCTGGTATGGATTTTTGGGGGGACTCCACGCCATTTTTTTCTTGATTTTGGGGTGGAGTTCCCCTTAAAATCCTTGCCAGACCTGAAGGGCCTGCAAATAGAATTTGGGGGGACCCCCACGTTTTTTGGGGTCTGGAAAACTGACTTTTCAATGTATTGCCATTTGCCGTGAGCCGAGAAGTCATTCTAGCCGCAATTGAGTTTTAAATGATTGTTCCAACTTCTAAAATGACACTTTGTGCAGGGCCAGTACTAACAGCACGGGAAGCAAGCGCAAAGTTACATGCATATTTCACAACACCGGACCCGAACATACAGTGAATGTTTATGTTTCTGCTCCGGGACCCAGCCCAAAAAAAAGTTCTGTACGGTCAGTAAATTTTCTGTTAGGGGCCGCTCAACCCTCGACATATCAAGTAGGAAAAATGTTACGTACCCGCGATCTCCACGTTCGTTGCTTCCGACCTTCTTCCACTCACTGATCGTCGCTTTCAACGATGTTTTTAGACGTTATATACAGTGCGCATGTGTGACGCTCCGCACGCTTTCCCGCCCCTGACGTTCATTAGACTACTTTCCCCGCCCCTTCTCGCTCGTCCTTAATGACGGAGACTGACAACATGGCGCCGAATGACAGAGATGAAGTGGAAAGTGTGGAAGGAGGCAGGCCCAGACCCCGAAGATATAAAGCAACTAACATGTCGTTTCAGGAGATGGTGGATATGGTCACCATATTGCTGAGGGAGGATTATGACGGGAAACATGGTCCCTACAAAAATCCAAATAAGGTGAAGGCCCAGATCATGGATAAAGTTATCAAAACGCTGTTCTGTAATTTTGGGGTTCGCAGGTCGAGGGAACAGATACGAAAACGATGGTCGGACATTAAATTGCGTGAGCCGGATCAATATAAACAAATAAAAAAAGTGATCAAAAAAAGTAAGTCTATTTACATTTACTGTTATTTTTATTAATAGCGTGGTGCTGCATGTGCTTTTTCGGGAATGTATGTAGTACAGTTCAAGATGTCCGGGTTCATGTTCTTGGTCCCAAGAATCATCAGTCGTATAAATCCGCGTTCAATCGTTCACTAAAAGACGATCTTTTGGTCAGATTCAGTGTTAACTACATTTGATGATTCAGAATAATAGGCATGTTCAAATGTAGTTATCACTGTATTCCCCCAAAACATCGTTTGGGGGTTATTGAACGCGGATTCCCACGTTGGTTTCTTGGGCCCAAGAACATGAAACAGGACACCTTTTACTGTTCAAGATGTCCTGTTTCATGTTCTTGGGCCCAAGAATCCAACGTGGAAATCCGCGTTCAATAACCCCCAAACGATGTTTTGGGGGAATACAGTGATAACTACATTTGAACATGCCTATTATTCTGAATCATCAAATGTAGTTAACACTGAATCGGACAAAAAGATCGTCTTTTAGTGAACGATTGAACGCGGATTTCCACGTTGGATTCTTGGGCCCAAGAACATGAAACAGGACATCATGAAATGTTGATGTGAGAATTAATTATAAACATGTTTGTGTAGGTGTTGGTAATTATATTTAACTAATGTAACTAGATTCAGTGTACGTTTACGAGAGTATGCTCAGCAGCTGCTTACACATCTGGACTCATTAGCACAAGTGTGGGCCACAAGAACAACCTTTTGATGGTGTCACACACAGGTGATCCAGTGGATACCTGGTGTGTTTCCATGTGTGAAACATGACCAAAAGAGATTAATCTACCATCTTGGCAAATGGATACAATCATGTGTTCATCTTCTAAAAAATTTGCAAAAATACAATTGTAACACACTTCCCAAGAATGATTAATATTCCTCTTTCAGGTCTAAATATATTTAGTTACACAAGTCTACCTTTGGGTTATATCTCCTAGGGCTTCAAAGAGCTAAGAGACACGAGGCTGCAAACCCCGCACCACCAACTCAAGACCCACAACCGCAGGATGTGGCTGAAGAGGGAAATGGCAACTCACCAGGTCAGTGTCATACACCACAGCCTCAGGTAATAGATGTAGGCCTGTATGTTTAGTAAGACGTTTTTTTTATTCTAATTAAAGGGACTTTAATGCCTGCGGCCCCAGCAACCTTCACCCGACCCACTGCCCAGATGGTGATGAAAGAAGTGAGGGTCTGCTCTCGGGAGTTTGAAAACATAAAAGACAACCTGTTCCAGATGGTCCAAACAACCAAACTCATGGAGAAAAGACTGAAAAAAATTAAACATATTCTTGGGAGTGTTTAAAAGTTGTAGATATTTTAAAAAAGTTTGGGTTCGTTTTTGGGGGGGGGGGACTCTGTTTTTTCTAAAGTTAGATTTTTGTACAGAGTTTTCTAAAAAAAAAAAAAAATTACATTTCCCAAAAATTTTAAGAACATTTGTATACAAACCAGAAAATGTTTATACTCTGTGAGGGGGTTAGCTTGGCAGCGGGTGTGTGTGACCCCCGGGATGGGCTCCCCACACAAAAACAGGCCCAGCAAACGGAGGTTGTGGTTTTCAAAATCAAAAAAAAGGTGCGGTTTATTTTCTATTTACACAGTGACAAAACACAGCAAAGCCAAAAGAAACATAAACAAATTAAATCCTGGTCAACTTGACCTCTGACTAAACATACAGGTTTCCTAACTAACAACTGGGATCAGCCTAGTGCTGTCCTAGTCCCTAAGTCCCTGGTTTTAAATGTCCAAGCAAATAGCCACACAGGCTTTGTCTCACCGGACAAGGGTTCACTCTCTCCAGGAAGTCCACACAGGTCTGCTTCCAGGCATGAGCTAACATCTAATGAAGCTGGGAGTTCTTATAGAGGCCTAAATGAGCTGACAAGTTTCAGCTGGTCTCATCAACTCCCTGTCTGTACGACGCCCCACACTCTCCCTAGAGGTATGAGTCATCCATGAGCCCACTAGCCTTAGCTGGGCTTATACAACTCTCCACCTAGTTGTATAAGTCGGCGTAAAGCCTGAATCTGGGCGAAATATATCTACCCCCCTGGATGCAACCAGGTGACTTTACCTTCCTGCTGTCACATACCCCCCCCTCTTGTTTTAACCTCGGGGTTGGAACACCAGCAATCAGGCATTCATGTACTCGAGACAAAGCATCCACATTCCCCATTTGAACGCCAGGGCGATGCTTTACTGTGAAGTTGAATTCCTGGAGGGCCAGGAACCACCTATTCACTCTTCTATTTGTTTCCTTGTTTTGAGCCATCCACTTTAACGGAGCGTGATCCGTAACCATGTCAAAGTGCCTACCTAGCAGGTAGTACCGAAGGGAATCTAGAGCCCACTTCACCGCTAAACACTCCTTTTCAACGGTGGCGTAATTTACCTCATGGGACTTCAACTTCCTGCTGAGGTAAATGACTGGGTGCTCTTCCCCGTTCCAGACCTGGGACAATACTGCTCCTAACCCCACATCTGACGCATCACTTTGTACGACAAAGTCTTTAGAGAAGTCGGGTGAGTACAACACTGGCTGGCTACATAAGGCTTGTTTCAAGAATTGGAATGCTGCCTCAGCCTCGGGGGTCCATTTAATCATGACCGACCCTTTCCCCTTCGTTAGGTTGGTTAGGGGCACAGCCTTAGAGGCAAAGTGGGGAATGAATCGCCGATAATACCCAGCGATTCCCAGAAAGGCTCGTACCTGCTTCTTGCTGTTGGGACGTGGCCAACTCTGGATGGCCTCGACTTTGTTGAGTTGGGGTTTTATTACTCCCCTCCCAATGGTGTACCCAAGATATTTGGCCTCCTCCTGCCCAATGGTACACTTCTTGGGGTTAGCCGTAAACCCCGCTTCCCGAACAGAGTCCAGGACTGCTTGCACTTTTGGCAGATGTGAGGCCCAATCTGTGCTATGGACAATTACGTCATCCAGGTAAGCCGCAGCATACTTCCGATGGGGCCTCAGCATCTGGTCCATTTTCCGCTGGAATGTGGCCGGCGCATTCTGTAACCCGAACGGCATTCTTTTATATTGGAACGCCCCGTCTGGGGTTACAAATGCGGTTTTCTCTTTGGCCAATTTGGCCAGGGGGATTTGCCAATACCCTTTTGTGAGGTCAAGAGTCGTCATGTATCGGGCTGTTCCCAGCCGGTCGATCAACTCATCTATACGTGGCATGGGGTAGGTGTCAAATTTTGTAACTTTGTTCAACTGACGAAAATCGTTACAAAATCGCCAGCTCCCATCCGGTTTAGGCACCAACACAATGGGACTAGACCAATCACTTTGGGACTCCTCTATCACCCCTAAGTTCAGCATTTTCTGTACTTCCTCCCGTATTGCCTCCCGTCGGGCCTCTGGGATCCGATAGGGTTTTAACTTCACCCTTTCACCGGGCGGGGTAATGATATCATGCTCTACCCCAGATGTTTGTCCCGGCAGCTCAGAGAATACCTCCTTGTTGCGAAGCACAAACTCCTTAACCTCCTGTTGTTGGGGTTGTGACAAGGTGGCTGCTATTCCAACCTCAGGAATCACGCAACCAGTTTGAGCTGGTGACCAAGTGTCTGCGACTAGGGACTCTCTATCCCTCCAGGCTTTCAACAGATTAACGTGATAGATCTGTTCGGGCTTTCGCCTTCCTGGTTGTCTGACCTTGTAATTCACTTCGCTCACTTTTTCCATTATCTCGTAGGGGCCTTGCCATTTGGCAAGGAATTTACTTTCAACCGTAGGGACAAGTACCAGTATCCTATCCCCCGGGGAAAAGGTACGGGTCTTGGCTCCACGGTTGTACACTCTCTGCTGTGCTAACTGCGCTTGGGCCAAATGTTCCTTCACGATGGGCATTACCTGTGCAATTCGGTCTTGCATCAGGGCGACATGCTCAATCACACTCCTGTGGGGAGAACTCTCACTTTCCCAAGTTTCCTTGGCAATATCCAACAGCCCTCTTGGGTGTCTCCCATACAGTAACTCAAAGGGGGAGAATCCCGTAGAGGATTGGGGCACCTCCCTAATAGCAAACATCAGATAAGGAAGTAGACAGTCCCAATCCTTTCCATCTCTATCCACCACTTTCTTCAACATTTGCTTTAGGGTTTTGTTGAATCTTTCAACCAGCCCATCGGTTTGGGGGTGATACACAGATGTACGTAATTGCGTCACTTTGAACAATTTACACAGCTCCTTCATAACCCGGGACATAAAGGGTGTACCTTGGTCCGTAAGCAGTTCTCTACAAATACCCACCCGGCTAAACACAAGAGATAGCTCTTTGGCTATGGTTTTGGCCGAGGTATTTCGGAGAGGGATCGCTTCTGGATAACGGGTGGCATAGTCCATTATAACTAATATGTACTGGTGCCCCCTAGCGGACTTGATTATAGGACCTACCAAATCCATGGCGATCCTCTCAAACGGGACCTCAATGATGGGTAGAGGGACCAGCGGGCTACGGAAATGTGGCATCGGGCCGACCTCTGACACACAGGGCAGGAGGAACAATAATTTTCTATGTCCTTTATCACCCCCGGCCAATAGAATCTCTGTAATACCCTCTCTCGGGTTTTCTCTGTCCCCAGATGACCTCCAAGAATGTGCCCATGGGCCAACTCCAACACCAACTTCCTGTAAGGTTTGGGCACCACAAGCTGCTCAACGGTTTCTTCTGCCCTTTTTGCCACCCGATACAGTAGGTCCTTCTCTACGCTGAAGTATGGGTAAGTGCAGGTATTATCTGGGTTCACTAACTCGCCATCTATTTTCACTACGTTTTCCCGTGCCTTTATTAGGGCGGGGTCTTTCAACTGTTCTGTGGCAAAGTTTTCCCTGTGAACCTCAAGATCAGAAAACTCCACAGACGGTAGGTTTTCGTCTGAGGAGGTGGGCTCCTCTCCAGTTTCTTGAGTCTCCCCTGCCAATACTGATAAGGGAAATTCCGGAGAGTCCTCACCACTCTCAGGGGAGTTCTGGCTATCCCATTCCTGGTACATAGGGGCACCAGTGGGGGGCTCAGGATCATCCCACAGTTCCCAGAACTTCGGAAAATCCCTTCCCACAATGGCGTCATGCGGTAACTGAGATACTAAGCCCACTGGATGAGAGAGGGTACCTTTGGGGGTCTTGAAACACACTGTAGTCACTGGATACTCTCGGGTGTCCCCATGCACACAAATAACAGCTACCTTGCTATTCCCAGAGACCTCTGTTTTAACTAACTCAGCCTTTATCAGGGTCACAAGGCTACCTGAATCCAGCAATACCACAACATTTCTACCATTAACACACATTTTGCATAAATGTTTCTCAGTTCCTCGAATGGCAGTGCATGCGACTGTCGCACACAGCGACTGACGTCTGCCCATCAGAAAGTCACACTGCATGGGTTCCTCCACAACCGGGCAATTGGCTGCAATATGTCCCGCTTGCCGGCAGCGGTAGCAAACGATCCTTCTTGCCGCCTCTTGAGCCGCTGATTTCCCAGGCTGTTCTCGCCAAACTTGGGGTAGAGCTCCCACCCTCTCACTCTCTCCACCCTCACCCCTTGGAATCCTCTTATCCGCCCCTGGGGATGGTCTGGTCTTAGGGTGGAAAGTCTGAGTGTCTCTGGAAGAGGCCGTCAGGTTCTCTGTAGCCAAGTATTTCTCCACACGATCCACAAGACCATCGGCCGTCTCTGGGTCTCCATGGCTTACCCACTTTTGGATGGCAGTAGGAAGAGCTCTCAAAAACCGATCCATTACAACACGTTCCACAATCTTTGGTGCGGACAAAGTCTCTGGCTGTAGCCACTTTCTGCTCAGGTGAATGAGATCATACATTTGAGACCTGGGGGGTTTTCCAAGCTGGAAAGTCCAGTTATGCACACGCTGAGCCCGGACAGCCTGGGTGACACCCAGCCTTGCCAATATTTCAGCTTTTAGCATCACATAGTCTTTTGCTTGGTCAGGCTCTAGGTCATAGTAAGCCTTCTGCGATTCACCAGTTAACAGAGGAGCCACCAGTCCAGCCCACTGCTCCTCAGGCCACTTTTCTCTTTCAGCAGTCCTTTCAAATGTGGTCAAAAATACCTCTGGATCATCCTCTCCAGTCATTTTTGTCAATAAACGACTCACCCCAAAGGACGCGGTATTAGTGGGACGGCTTTCCTCACTGGTCTGCGGACGTTGCTGCATTACTGCTTCCATTTGTTGTAGTCTCTGCTCTTGCTTCTGTAACAGGTCTATGAAGCGGGCCTCAGATTGCTGCTGGGCTTGTTGCTGAGCTTCCAGACTCTGTTGGTGAGCTTGCTGCTGGGCTGCAAGGCTCTGTTGTTGAGCTGCAAGGCTCTTTTGCAAACCTGCATTTGTCTGCTGTTGATTGGCATTTGCTAGAGCCAGCTGCTTCAGTATCTCCTCCATGCTGGCTTAAAAAAAAACTGCCACTGGTTCTCCACCAACTGTGAGGGGGTTAGCTTGGCAGCGGGTGTGTGTGACCCCCGGGATGGGCTCCCCACACAAAAACAGGCCCAGCAAACGGAGGTTGTGGTTTTCAAAATCAAAAAAAAGTGCGGTTTATTTTCTATTTACACAGTGACAAAACACAGCAAAGCCAAAAGAAACATAAACAAATTAAATCCTGGTCAACTTGACCTCTGACTAAACATACAGGTTTCCTAACTAACAACTGGGATCAGCCTAGTGCTGTCCTAGTCCCTAAGTCCCTGGTTTTAAATGTCCAAGCAAATAGCCACACAGGCTTTGTCTCACCGGACAAGGGTTCACTCTCTCCAGGAAGTCCACACAGGTCTGCTTCCAGGCATGAGCTAACATCTAATGAAGCTGGGAGTTCTTATAGAGGCCTAAATGAGCTGACAAGTTTCAGCTGGTCTCATCAACTCCCTGTCTGTACGACGCCCCACACTCTCCCTAGAGGTATGAGTCATCCATGAGCCCACTAGCCTTAGCTGGGCTTATACAACTCTCCACCTAGTTGTATAAGTCGGCGTAAAGCCTGAATCTGGGCGAAATATATCTACCCCCCTGGATGCAACCAGGTGACTTTACCTTCCTGCTGTCACAACTCCTATAAAAAATTATGAAAAGTAAACAATGTGTGGCTTCTTATATCAATGTTGCCCCCCCCCCCCCTAAAAAAATGTGTGTGTTTACACTCTATAAATGATTGTAATTTACTTGTTAGGAAAAAACATGGCACTACAACTGCACTAGTATAACCTAGGACAGTGATGGTGAACCTTGGCACCCCAGATGGTTTGGAACTACATTTCTAATGTTGCTCAGGCACTCTGCAGTGGAGTTGAGCATCATGGGAAATGGATTTGCAAAACATCTGGAGTGCCAAGCTTCACCATCACTGACCTAGGAGAAAGAACATATACAACAAAAGAAAATCAAACAAGATGTTTTCATAATTTTTTTTTTTATTATGACAAGAATTTCGTTAAAAATGATCAGGCATTGCAATGGCCCCCCTACCCATAAAATATTCTAAATAGCGTTGCCGCACATCACGGCCGCTTTGGAGGGCCAAGCCTGTAGGGCCAGCTAACTGGGCTGCCAATGGTCCATCCAAGCACTGTGTGCCCTGAAGGGCAACTGTAGATAGATAATTGTTCGAGTTTTTAAGTAAAAAATTGTGGAGTATGCAACAGCACATGATCAAATGGTTCCATTTATAGTCCGCCATGTTTATAGCAGTCAGAAAAAGGCGGAACCGACTGGCCATGATGCCAAAGGCATTTTCGACCACCCTTCGCGCTCTGGCCAGCCGATAATTAAAGACCCTCCTCTCAGGGGTGAGGGACCTTTGTGGAAAAGGCCTCATCAAATGGGGTCCAAGCGCAAACGCCTCATCTGCCAGGAAAACAAACGGGAGGCCATGTTCATTTTCGTCATCAGGTGGCAATGCCAGGTCCTCTGAAAGAAGCCGGTCAGCAAACTCGGTCTGGGCGAAAACACCACCGTCAGACATCCGCCCATTTTTCCCAACATCAACATAGAGAAACTCATAGTTGGCAGATACCACCGCCATGAGCACAATACTGTGGAAGCCTTTATAATTAAAAAAAAGGATCCAGAATGGGGTGGTGGCACGATGCGGACGTGCTTGCCATCAATGGCTCCTCCACAGTTGGGAAAGTTCCACCGCTGAGAAAACTCAGATGCCACATTCTGCCATTCCTGTGGCGTCGATGGTAACTGTGGAGTCAAAGCAAAATAAAAAATTAATATCCTTTGCTACCTAAATTTTGCAAGCATGTTAGCACAAAACACTCTGGGCAAAACATCAGTATAGCATTAATTTGGAAGGAGGATTTTAGAGCGGAGCTACGCACCCAAAATAATAACAAATTACACAGCAGCTCCAGCTACAGAAGCTGCAGAGGTTTGCTAATTGTACACTTACCTGTCCTGGAGTCCAGCAACGTCCGCAGCAGAGGACGAACAATCGCTCGTCACTCTGCTGCCCCCTCTGCCATCCTCGGTGAGGGAACCAGGAAGAAAAGCCTTGCGGCTTCACTGCCTGGTTCCCTAACGCACATGCACGAGAAGCGCTGCGCAGTTCTGACTGGTCCTCCTGTGTTCTGTGAGACAAGTGTTTCCAAGAACACTACGGGTATTCTGCGGGAAGTGACTTGGCTCCAGCAGATTTGCCGCAGAGATGACTCCCGGATGTGGGTGAAAATACCTGTCTTAAACAGGTATCTTCACCCCCCTCCCCCCTGAAAGGTGACAATTTTGACACCGGGGGAGGGTTACGATGAGCGGACCAAAAAAATTTAGGATGGAGCTCCGCTTTAATAAGAGCTAAAAATGAGTACAAAAAACATCACCCACTCTGATGGACCTGTGAAATTCTTATAGGGTGGGGGGGTTGAGATGAGTTGGGGACATCATAAATAAAAGCTCTAGTACTATGTAATTTATTTGGGTAGATTAGACAAAAGATAATAATTAGGGGGGGGGGGGGAATTCAGGCAATCTAAGCACTACAATGGAGCGGCCAAAAAAAAATGGGGAGTGACTAGGCTAGGTGTGTTTGGGCCCAGGATATAATGCTGGAGAGCTTTTTTTGGTCAAATATGCATGTAGGCCAAAAAAATGGAACATTCAAAGCTTACACCATGCAGGGGGACAAAGGGGACATTCACAGCATATTCAAATCATGGTAATTAGAGACAGTTCAAAAAATACTATACATTAGCAAGCATACAAAAACATAGATTGTGATTTTTATAAAGGAGAAAACTTACCTTAATATAGTCCTCCTGAAGGACCTGGATAATGGCAGAGCAGGTCTCTGGGATAATGACGCCCAGAGCCTGGGGGGAGATGCCTGTCGAGAACTTGAGGTCCTGCAAGCTTCTCCCAGTCGCAAGGTATCGCAACGTGGCGATGAGCCTCTGCTCAGCAGTAATGGCTTCCCGCATAACGGTGTCCTGCCTGGTGATATAGGGGGACACCAAAGCCAAGAGCTGCTGAAAAACGGGGTCAGACATCCTAAGAAAATTCCTGAAGTCATCAGGGTTATTCTCCCGGATCTCCCGCAGCAGAGGCATATGACATAATTGGTCACGCTGGAGCAACCAATTCTTGGTCCAAGAACTCCTCCTCACACTGTTCATGGACCGGATCTGGGACATAGCAACAAGCCCAGCAGCAAGCACAGCACGATCTCGGCGACAAGTAGGGATGAGCCGAACACCCCCGGGTTCGGTTCGCACCAGAACCTTCGAACGGACCGAAAGTTCGCGCGAATTTTCGAACCCTATTCGTTATAATGGACGCGAACGTTCGAAATCAAAATTGCTAATTACAACGGCCAATATGCATGTTAATGTTATAAAACAGGTTTGGGGACCCGGGTCCTGCCCCAGGGGACATATATCAATGCAAAAAGAAATTTTAAAAACTAAAGTTTTTTCGGGAGCAGTCATTTTAATGATGCATAAAGTGAAAAAAAAAAAAGTGAAATTTTCCTTTAAATACGGTACCTGGGGGGTGTCTAAAGTATGCCTGCGAAGTGGCATGTGTTTCCCGTGTTTAGAACTGTCCTTGCACAAAATGACATTTGTAAAGGAAAAAAAGAAGCCATTTAAAACCACTTGCGGCTTCAATGTCATGTCTTGTCCTGGCCGCCATATGGCTGAAAATCCTTGAGAAAAATGGCATGGCTACCCCATCACCCCCCCCCCCCCACCCCAGCCCCTTTGGGTCTTGTATGGATACTAAGGGGGACCCCGCACCCAAAATAAAACCCTATACCTACAACCCTATATACTCTGAACAGCAGTATATAGGTGGTGCAAACAAGACATGGACTGTAGGTTTGTTCTTAAGTAGAATCTGAACAGGTACATTATGAAGTGTAGCTACATCCCAAAAAAATCAATTTTTAAGCTTTTTGGAGAACATAGGGAGGGGTTATCACCCCTGTAACATTTGCTGTCTTTGCACATCTGTTCAGAACATGTCACCTCACTTTCCGTCCCAATGACAAATGTTTTTGGAAAAGTGGGGTTTTAATTGAAACAAGGATTGGTGATAAAGCATCAGTAGAGAGGAGATACCTTTTTCCCAAATTAAATCTAACAGGATAGAATTTTCCTTCCTAGGGGTAGATTTCCTCTCACTTCCTGTTTTCTCTTGCCGTTTGCAAGTAGGAGTCGTTTGTAAGTTGGATGTTTGAAAGTAGGGGCCTGCCGTATATACTCTGCAGAAATTTGCCCTATTAGATGTTGGTGTAGCCACAAGACTGGTGGGCACAGGAATGGGCCCTGCTGTGAGTTAATAGATCAAGATTTGTACTTGCATGCACCTGTTGAACCGGGCAGAAAAATTGGGCCTTTGGTGGTGGTGGTTGTGGTGGTGGACGGTGTTGCCACAAGACTGTAAGCCCTCACATTTACTCTTGGTGGGTGCAGGAATGGGCCCTGCTGTGAGTTATTAGATCAAGATTTGTAATTGCATGCACCTGTTGAACAGGGCAGAAAAATTGGGCCTTTGGTGGTGGTGGTGGTGGTGGACGGTGTTGCCACAAGACTGTAGGCCCTCATAGTTACTCTTGGTGGGCGCAGGAATGGGCCCTGCTGTGAACTATTAGATCAAGATTTGTAATTACACGCCCCTGTTAAACAGGGGCTGAAAAATTGTGCCTTAGGCATTGGTGCTGGTGCCACAACACTGCAACCCCTCACAGATACTGTACTTGGAGCACAGCAGTCACACCTGTTGCGAAGCATCTTTTTAAAAAATTGTAATTACACGCCCCTGTTATACAGGGGCTGAAAAATTGTGCCTTAGGCACTGGTGCTGGTGCCACAACACTGCAACCCCTCACAGATACTGTACTCTGAGCACAGCAATGAGACCTGTTGCAAAGCATTGCCTAAAAATTGTAATTACACGCCCCAACAGGGGCTGAAAAATTGTGCCTTAGGCACTGGTGCTGGTGCCACAACACTGCAACCCCTCACAGATACTGTACTCTGAGCACAGCAGTCACACCTGTTGCGAAGCATCTTTTTAAAAAATTGTAATTACACGCCCCTGTTATACAGGGGCTGAAAAATTGTGCCTTAGGCACTGGTGTGGTGGCATGGATCATTGAGGAGGAGGAAGAGGATAGTCAGTGAACATAACAGGACAGTCACTCAGCATCAGCATAGGCAGTCTTGAAGGGATGTGACATTATAAATTATTCCGTTATATCCGCTTCAGGTGTCTGGTAGCTGGTGGTGATCCAAGACTGATTCATTTTTATGAAGGTCAGTCGATCAACCGAGTCGGTGGACAGGCGCACCCTATGATCGGTGACAAATCCTCCAGCAGCACTGAATGTGCGTTCGGAAAGAACGCTGGATGCAGGACAGGCCAGTAGCTCAATTGCATACTGTGCAAGCTCTGGCCAGTGATCCATCCTCAGGACCCAGTAAGCCAGAGGATTTTCGGTGGGAAAGGTGCCCAAGTCTGACCTTGCCCCTAGGTATTCCTGCACCATGTATATCAGACGCTGGCGATGGTTGCTGGAACCGATCATACCTTGGGGCTGCGGACTAAAAAATTGTCTGAACGCATCGGTCAGACGTCCACCTTCCCCACCGCTCCTTCTGCTACTGACCGAAGCCTCAGCAACTCGTCGTCCAGGACCAGGAGTTTGTAACCTCCCAGTTTCTGGGAACGCGTTGCACAGACCTTTCTGCAAGGCCTCCCTGAGATGTCTCATCCTCTGCTCCCTCTGCGACGGCAAGATAAGGTCCGCAACCTTACCCTTGTACCGTGGATCAAGGAGAGTGGCCAGCCAGTAATGGTCACTCTCCTTGATCCGAAGAACACGAGGATCCTTCCGCAGGCTTTGCAGGATCAGGGAGGCCATGCAGCGTAGGTTAGCTGAGGCATTCGGTCCGGAGTCTTCTGGGTCACTGAGGATGACATGATCGCCAGCCACCTCCTCCCAGCCACGTACAAGTCCACTGGTTTGTTGGGACTGTACATCATCCCTAAAAGACTGCTGCTGCTGATGCTGAGTGCCAGGCTCCACCTCCATGCTCACACAATCCTCCTCCTCCTCCTCCTCCTCCTCCTCTTCCTGTGTGATGGGTGGGACAGAAGGAACATTGTCTGGATAAAGGGGGCCTTGAGAGACAAGGAAGTCCTCCTCTTCCTGCCTCTGTTCTGCCTCAAGTGCCCTGTCCATTATCCCACGCAGCGTATGCTCCAACAGGTGGACAAGAGGTACAGTGTCACTGATGCATGCACTGTCACTGCTCACCATCCTCGTGGCCTCCTCAAATGGTGAGAGGACAGTGCATGCATCCCTGATCATGCTCCACTGGCGTGGGGAAAAAAAGCCAAGCTCCCCTGACCCTGTCCTGGTGCCGTAGTCGCAAAGGTACTCATTGATGGCCCTCTGCTGCGTGTGCAGTCGCTGCAGCATGGCCAACGTTGAGTTCCACCTGGTGGGCATGTCACATATTAGGCGGTTCTTGGGCAGGTTCAGCTCCTTTTGCAGCTCAGTCAGCCGAGCACTGGCATTATAAGATCGGCGGAAATGCACACAGACTTTCCTGGCCTGCCTCAGGACATCCTGTAAGCCTGGGAACCTGCCCAAGAACCGCTGCACCACCAGGTTGAGGACGTGAGCCATACAGGGCACATGGGTGAGCTGCCCCTGTCGCAGGGCGGAGAGGAGGTTGGTGCCATTATCAGAAACGACCATTCCTGGCTTAAGCTGGCGTGGCGTCAACCACCTCTCGGCCTGCCCCTGCAGAGCTGCCAGAACCTCTGGCCCAGTGTGGCTCCTGTCCCCCAAACACACCAGCGCAAGCACGGCATGGCATCTTTTTGCCTGCGTACTCGCGTAGCCCCTTGTACGCCTACGGAGCACCGCTGGTTCCGAGGACAGAGCACTCGAAGAGGACATGGAGGAAGAAGAAGAGGAGGGGGTGGAGGAGAGAGGTGTGTCACAACCAGTAGTAGCATTTTGGAGGCGTGGTGGCGGAACAACCTCCAACACTACTGCACCTTGTCCTGCATCCCTCCCAGCTACCAATAGAGTGACCCAATGGGCCGTGAAAGAAAGATAACGTCCCTGTCCATGCCTGCTGGACCATGAGTCAGCGGTAATATGCACCTTACCGCTGACCGCCCTGTCCAGCGAGGCATGGACATTGCCTTCCACATGCCAGTAGAGAGACGGAATTGCCTTCCGTGAGAAAAAGTGGCGTTTGGGAACCTGCCACTGAGGAACCGCACATTGAACAAACTCACGGAAGGGGGCCGAGTCTATCAACTGAAAAGGCAGCAGTTGAAGTGCTAGCAATTTAGCCAAGCTAGCATTCAACCGCTGGGCATGTGGATGGCTGGGAGTATACTTCTTTCGACGGTCCAGCAGCTGGGGCAGGGAAATTTGCCTGCTACAATCGGACGTCGGTGTACTGCAAGTACTTGGTTGTGACACACCTAATTCTACACCTTCAGTCCTCTCAGAGCAGCTTTCAGAGAGGACTGAAGATATAGTGGGGATGGAGATCCCAGCTGATGAGGAGCAAGGAGAGGTCCGCTTTGTTCTTTGGTGTGGGTCTTTTATGTGTGCTTGCCAACGAGCTGCATGGCAGGTCGACATATGTCTGCTCATGCTTGTGGTGCCCAAGCGGCTGATGTTTTGGCCACGCGAGATACGCTTGAGACAAATATTGCAAATAGCAGTGGTGCGATCTGATGCACTCGTCTCAAAAAAGGCCCACACCAAAGAACTTTTGTGATAACGTGCAGAGGCAGCGCCCTGCACAGGCGGAGCTCTGCGGTGTGGTACAGTTGCTGTGCTGGCCTCTAGCTGGCCTCCAGGGGGCATCCTGCCTCGTTGGACATGTGACGCTGCATCCTCCTCCTCCTCCTCCTCTCTCCCTTCAGGCACCCACGTGGAGTCAGTGACCTCATCATCCCCTCCCTCTTCACCACTAGAGCAAACCTGGCAGTAAGCTGCAGCTGGTGGAACACTACTGCCAGATTGCTGTCCTTCAGCATCCCCTTTCTCTGCGCGCACACTACTGACTTCCTCAAGCTGGGTATCATCATCCGAGCCTTCGAATCGTTGGGCATCCTCCTGGAGCATGTACCCAACACTGTGCTCAAACAGTTCGGGGGACTCCTCAGGAGGACATGGTGGGTCTAGGGAAGGGGTGGCTGATGATGCCATTGAGTACGCGTTGGCAGCTGCTCTGCCAGTACCCTGAGCCTGGGTGAGAGAGGATGAGGAGGATGAGGAGGGCTTGGTCATCCATTCTACCAAGCCTTCGGCATGATGCGGCTCCACATGTCCAGCTGCCGAAAACAAAGACAAGCGTGTCCCATGGCCACGCGCTGATGACGATGCACGACCACGTCCACGGCCAGCACTGTTGTCTCTAGAAACAGAGCCTGCCTGCCCTGTGTTCTTGCCTCGGCACGCTCTGCCTCTCCTTGGCGGTCTTCCAGCCATTGTAGTCGGTAGTGTATATAGTATAAAAAATAGAACTCCTATGTGTGCTCACAACACACTGTAGGTCCTATGGGTGCTGACACTAACACACTATAGGTACTATGTGTGCTGCTGACAAGAAAATATAGGAGCTCTGTTTGCTGCCACTAACACACTAGAAGTCCTATGGGTGCTGCTGAGAAGAAAATATAGGAGCTCTGTGTGATGCCACTAACACACTAGAAGTCCTATGGGTGCTGCTGAGAAGAAAATATAGGAGCTCTGTGTGATGCCACTAACACACTAGAAGTCCTATGGGTGCTGCTGAGAAGAAAATATAGGAGCTCTGTTTGCTGCCACTAACACACTAGAAGTCCTATGGGTGCTGCTGAGAAGAAAATATAGGAGCTCTGTTTGCTGCCACTAACACACTAGAAGTCCTATGGGTGCTGCTGAGAAGAAAATATAGGAGCTCTGTTTGCTGCCACTAACACACTAGAAGTCCTATGGGTGCTGCTGAGAAGAAAATATAGGAGCTCTGTGTGATGCCACTAACACACTAGAAGTCCTATGGGTGCTGCTGAGAAGAAAATATAGGAGCTCTGTTTGCTGCCACTAACACACTAGAAGTCCTATGGGTGCTGCTGAGAAGAAAATATAGGAGCTCTGTGTGATGCCACTAACACACTAGAAGTCCTATGGGTGCTGCTGAGAAGAAAATATAGGAGCTCTGTTTGCTGCCACTAACACACTAGAAGTCCTATGGGTGCTGCTGAGAAGAAAATATAGGAGCTCTGTTTGCTGCCACTAACACACTAGAAGTCCTATGGGTGCTGCTGAGAAGAAAATATAGGAGCTCTGTGTGATGCCACTAACACACTAGAAGTCCTATGGGTGCTGCTGAGAAGAAAATATAGGAGCTCTGTTTGCTGCCACTAACACACTAGAAGTCCTATGGGTGCTGCTGAGAAGAAAATATAGGAGCTCTGTGTGATGCCACTAACACACTAGAAGTCCTATGGGTGCTGCTGAGCAGAAAATATAGGAGCTCTGTTTGCTGCCACTAACACACTAGAAGTCCTATGGGTGCTGCTGAGAAGAAAATATAGGAGCTCTGTGTGATGCCACTAATACACTAGAAGTCCTATGGGTGCTGCTGAGCAGAAAATATAGGAGCTCTGTTTGCTGCCACTAACACACTAGAAGTCCTATGGGTGCTGCTGAGAAGAAAATATAGGAGCTCTGTGTGATGCCACTAACACACTAGAAGTCCTATGGGTGCTGCTGAGAAGAAAATATAGGAGCTCTGTTTGCTGCCACTAACACACTAGAAGTCCTATGGGTGCTGCTGAGAAGAAAATATAGGAGCTCTGTTTGCTGCCACTAACACACTAGAAGTCCTATGGGTGCTGCTGAGAAGAAAATATAGGAGCTCTGTGTGATGCCACTAACACACTAGAAGTCCTATGGGTGCTGCTGAGAAGAAAATATAGGAGCTCTGTTTGCTGCCACTAACACACTAGAAGTCCTATGGGTGCTGCTGAGAAGAAAATATAGGAGCTCTGTGTGATGCCACTAACACACTAGAAGTCCTATGGGTGCTGCTGAGAAGAAAATATAGGAGCTCTGTTTGCTGCCACTAACACACTAGAAGTCCTATGGGTGCTGCTGAGAAGAAAATATAGGAGCTCTGTTTGCTGCCACTAACACACTAGAAGTCCTATGGGTGCTGCTGAGAAGAAAATATAGGAGCTCTGTTTGCTGCCACTAACACACTAGAAGTCCTATGGGTGCTGCTGAGAAGAAAATATAGGAGCTCTGTGTGATGCCACTAACACACTAGAAGTCCTATGGGTGCTGCTGAGAAGAAAATATAGGAGCTCTGTTTGCTGCCACTAACACACTAGAAGTCCTATGGGTGCTGCTGAGAAGAAAATATAGGAGCTCTGTGTGATGCCACTAACACACTAGAAGTCCTATGGGTGCTGCTGAGCAGAAAATATAGGAGCTCTGTTTGCTGCCACTAACACACTAGAAGTCCTATGGGTGCTGCTGAGAAGAAAATATAGGAGCTCTGTGTGATGCCACTAACACACTAGAAGTCCTATGGGTGCTGCTGAGAAGAAAATATAGGAGCTCTGTTTGCTGCCACTAACACACTAGAAGTCCTATGGGTGCTGCTGAGAAGAAAATATAGGAGCTCTGTTTGCTGCCACTAACACACTAGAAGTCCTATGGGTGCTGCTGAGAAGAAAATATAGGAGCTCTGTTTGCTGCCACTAACACACTAGAAGTCCTATGGGTGCTGCTGAGAAGAAAATATAGGAGCTCTGTGTGATGCCACTAACACACTAGAAGTCCTATGGGTGCTGCTGAGAAGAAAATATAGGAGCTCTGTTTGCTGCCACTAACACACTAGAAGTCCTATGGGTGCTGCTGAGAAGAAAATATAGGAGCTCTGTGTGATGCCACTAACACACTAGAAGTCCTATGGGTGCTGCTGAGAAGAAAATATAGGAGCTCTGTTTGCTGCCACTAACACACTAGAAGTCCTATGGGTGCTGCTGAGAAGAAAATATAGGAGCTCTGTGTGATGCCACTAACACACTAGAAGTCCTATGGGTGCTGCTGAGAAGAAAATATAGGAGCTCTGTTTGCTGCCACTAACACACTAGAAGTCCTATGGGTGCTGTTGGGGTGCAATGCTGTGCTAACAGCACTGCGGTTGGTACTACTGCAATACTGTACTAACAGTAAGCACGCACCAGACTAATCCCCAGCAGCAGCTAATAACACACTAACTGTGCAATCAGCAGCAATGAACGATCAATGACTTAGGTAGCAATGGTTTAGCAAAGAAATAGCCAATGGTTTAGCAAAGAAGAGCAAATCTTTCAGTATCAAGCAAAGACAGAATCAGCAGACTAATCTCTCCTAAAGCCGGAACTCATGTGACCGGGGCCGATGGCGTGGCGGCCTTTTAAATGGTGGGGCGTGTACTAAAGCCCCTGAGCTGTAATTGGCTACAGGCGTCCTGCCTGTAGCCAATTATTGCTCTCCGAGTTTCGGGCGCTGTGATTGGCCAAGCATGCGGGGTCACAGTGCATGCTTGGCCAATCATCAGCCAGCAATGCACTGCGCCGGCCGCGCCGGCCGCAATGCATTGCGGGGCCGCTCGCATCACACGAATGTGATGCGAACGGCCCAAATAGTTCTGGGCTCGACGAGCGAGCGAACGCCCGATGCTCGATTCGAACATGGGTTCGAATCGAGCACCGGGCCCATCCCTAGCGACAAGAACGTACCCGCAACATGGCTTCAAAACGGTCGTCTAATCAGAACGAACTAAAAGAACGCACTGAAGAACAGCAAGGCCTATGAAGAACGAGCTGAAAAACAGTAACGAGCGGACAAGAACGCACTGCAAAAACAGTTACGAACTCACTACACGCACTGAAAGCCAGATACAAACCCACAAGCACAAACTGAACTCCCGAAAATGATCTTTAAAGCACGAAGACTGAAAAGCGCGAATCGTCTCTTCCCAAACTTTTACTAACACGCGGTAACACGAAATCAGCAAAAGCAGCCAAAAGGGTGGCGCGAACAGAATGAAACTTCCCCTTTATAGTGCCGTCGTACGTGTTGGACGTCACCGCGCTTTGCTAGATCATTTTTTTTCACGATCGTGTGTAGGCAAGGCAGGCTTGAGAGGAAACACGAAAAATAACGTCGAGAAAAACAACGTTTTTTTTCATGACATGAAAAGCGGTCGTGTGTACGCGGCATATGTCTATGGTTTTCAGGTAAGCTACAGCAGCAATTGCTTTAACAGAAGAATCCGCAAACACACAAAGTCTTTGCGTCTGAACGTCTGCAGATGACAGAGGAGCATATGGGCGTGGAATTTTAAGATTGGATAGCGCTGTTAGTGAGTCCTTCCACTCTAGCCATAGGTTCTTCCTGTCGGTGGTGAGAGGGTGGTCCCAAATATGGGTAAGTACCAACATTCTTCTGAGGCCTCGTACACACGACCGATTTTCTCGGCAAGAACCAGCAAGAAACTTGCTGGCAGAGAGGTCTTGCCGAGTAAATCGGTCGTGTGTACGCTGCTATCGGGTTTCTCGTCGAGAAAACCGACAAGAAACCTCGACGAGAAAATAGAGAACCTGCTCTCTATTTTCTCGTCGAGATTCTCCTCGGCATGTTTCTCGACGAGAAAAGTGAGTGTGTGTACACTTACCTGTCCTCCCGGAAGCCCGCGCATGTTCGAAATGAATTTGACGCATGCGCGGTAGCTTCCTAGGCATACGTAGGGTATACCAAGATGGCGGCGACGGCATCGAATGTGACGAGCGCATGCTCGACGTAGTCGATGACATCACCGCGTACGCTCCTTTCAAAGAACCGCGGGTTCTTTGAAACGAGCGTGTGTACACTCGGCCGGGACAAGTTTCTTGCCCAAGAATCTCGTCGAAAAAAACAACATGTTTTTTTCAACGAGAATCTCGGCCATGTGTACGAGGCCTGAGTCTTTGAGGTTTGGGGCTATCTCAGCATGACCATTCTGGAATATTTTGTCCATGAAGGAAAAGAAATGTTCTCTCATCTCTGGTTTCCTTTGAAGATTGTGTCTTAAGGAAGTGAGGCGTTTATATGCTAGTTCTCTGTTGTTAGGCAAACTTTGTCTTTGTGGCCTAAAGGGAAGAGGTGCTACCCAGTTATTAGTCACGTCTTTCTCCATACTGCTTTTCATAACCTCTAGAAAGATCCTATCCTCAATGGACATTGCTACCTGGTTGTCCTCCTTTGTTCTCCTGAACACTGAGTGTCCTAAGTCGCTTTGGTCATCGTCATAGGTATTGCTGTCACAGAGGGGACTTAGGAAAGGAAGAGGTACAGGGTTGTTGTGAGGTAGCTCCTTTATGAGGATGTGATTTCGACAGGGTTGGAAAAGAGAATGACGACCATTCTCGAGGGTACTAGTGAATCAGATTATTAACAGATGCCGGTTTGTGTGCACCTCCCAGGCAAACATCACCTATAATGACCCACCCAAGATCCAGTTTTTGGGCATATGGAGCATTTTTAGGACCGTTGATCAGTTTCCTTACTTTGTGGACTTGCAAGATATCTCTCCCTAGGAGTAAGATTATCTGAGCCTGATCATCAAGTTCTGGTATGAGATGTGCTATGTGCTTCAAATGGGTCTGGTGGGCTGCTGCGTCTGGTGTGGGAATCTCTGATCTGTTATCTGGCATCTGGTTGCACTCTATTATGGTCGGTAAGGGTAGACATGTCTTACCATCCATAGATTCAATTTGTAGGCCGTCAGCTCTTCTCCCCGCCGTTTCCACTGTACCTGCACAAGTCCTAAGGGAGTAAGGGCTGCTGGTGCCTTTAGGGTTTAGAATGTCAAAAAACATGGGTCTAGCTAGTGACTTATTACTCTGATCATCCAAAATGACGTAGAGCTTGACTGATTTGTCTCTGCGTCCCTTTGGGTAAACTTTCACTAGACAGATTTTAGAGCAGGATCTGCCACCTGTACTTCCTTTGCAGACTTCAGTGCACTGTGAAGTGATTGCTGTGGCATCTGTACTAGAGTCTTTGGTCTCCGTGCCTTGCTCCTTGTCACCATGGACAGGTGGGTAGGTTCTTGGAGTAGGCCTTGGGTGTAAAGCTGTGTTGTGCTCTGTGCTGTCACACTCTGTACATTTGACACTGACCTTACAGTCCTTGGAGAAGTGTGTGGATGAAGAGCAGCACTTGTAACAGATGTTGTTCTCTTTGAGGAAAGCTTTGCGATCCTGGATGGTCTTTGTCCTGAAGGCTCTGCATTTCAGAAGAGGATGTGGCATCTTATGTAGAGGGCAGAACTTAGTAGGGTAATTGTCTTGATCCTCTGGCTGAGACTCTGTAAATCTGTGAGAAGAAATGTTAGTTTTGTGCACTGCTACTGGAACTCTGAGTTGCTTAGGGCCTGAAGAAGTGGTGTAAGACACTGGAAAAATGAAGCTGGGGTCATCTTTCATTCCTGCTTGTCTGTCTACAAAGTCCACAAACTCACTAAAGGGTGGAAAGGGCGCATTGTGTTTCCGTTTGTGCTAAGGAGTTAATACCTCTAGCAGAGTCAAGATAAGAAAGGCCAGGTAAGTCTCCTTCTGCTTTAGCAACTTGTAACTCCATACACAGGTCACTGAATTCTCTGAGTCTTTGGTAACCTCTTCTAGGTATTTTTGGGAAGTCCTCTATCTTTTTAAACAGTGTACTCTCTATAGCCTCTGGTGAGCCATAACATCTGTAACGACATCCCAAATATGAAAGGGGTTTAACGCCGTTTAAAGATATTCCCTCTCCTGGACACAAATTCACTGCCGATCCTCCACAGTCAGAAGACGACTTCCCATAGGAATTAATCCTTCCAAAAGAACGAGACGCACTGTGTATCTTTCAGCATAGTGGGGTTTTCCTTCACCCTGTGCCCCTAATAGGGACACAGGGTGGTTTACACATAAGAGGCATTGGGGAAGCTGAAGCAAGGGTATCTCATACTTTCTAAGGGATTCTGGGTTCCCCGGGCCTTCCCGTTACATCTCTCCCCTTTCGGCAGGAGACTAACACAGGAGGAGACCCCAGACGGGTTGACTCCGAAGGTAGTCCATAGTTACATTCCTCTAATGCCGGTATCCACACAGTACCCCAAATAAATTGCTCCAAACAGAGCATTACTTACCCAGCCAACCTCTGCCTCTCTCAGAGAACATACCCGCCGCTGGGGAGAGGCCTGGACTGGCCCTTCTCCCTGGAGTCTTTTCAGCCGCTGGAGAGAAGGCAGGGTGACTGGGCTCAGTCCGTCATGCGGATGGGGATCTGGGCCGACTGCCCAGCAACCCTGGAGTATACAAGTGGAAACTGAAGTCCCATCCACTTGTGGTAGGTGAAAATCCCCCAGTGCTTGCAAAGCAAGGCTGACATCCTCCTGTCTCAGTGTCACACCATTTTCTGGGGTTGTGTCAGTGAGGACCTGAAGTCCCATCCAGTACCACAGGAACTCCCTCTTCTGTTAGTTGAGAGCAGAGGCCCGCGGCACTCTGCTCTGTTGCCAGCTCTTGTGCTGGGTTGCTGTGAGTGGAGACCGCAGTCCCATCCACCGATATCCGCTCAAGTTGCAGTTGTGTGCAGAGGCCAGTAGCATTCTGCCCTGCTGCCAGTGATTCAGCTGGGGGTAAAAGCTTTACCACCTCAGCTTGTTGCTGGAGAGAGGGGCCAACTGCCCCGGCTCCCTGAAACTCCACAGTTGTTTCCGGTGCTGGGCAGAGGTTGGTAGCACTCTGCCCTGTTGCCAGCACTTCTGCTTTGGGGATGGCAATCTCCAGATTTTCCACTGCCGATTCTTCAGCCAGGATTTCATAGTTGTCAACTGGTATTTCCTGATAGTCCCAGGCAAAGGTAGCCCCACCCTGCTGCTGAGCAGATTTTATCAGCTGTCTGTAGGCGATCTCCGATTGCCGTATTTCCGCCGTTCTCCACTCATGTTGCCGCTCTAGTTTTCTCTTTTGTCGCTCTCGTTCTCTCTCTTGTCGCTGTAGTTTTTTCTCTTGTCGCTCATCCTGCAGTTGGATGCCTCTAATGGCTTCCTGTTTGGTGGTCTCTGATGGGTTAGCACCATATAATGCCAACCGCTCTCGAACTCGTTGCTGAAACAAACCTTCAACTGACCCGGGTCCTGCATCACCATCCCTCTGGTCCATCTCGGCTAGCTCACTGATCAAGGTGGCCTTGTTCTTTGTCCCACTGGTCCCTCCACGGCTCTCAAGTAGGTCTTTCAGTGTGGCTTTCCTGCAGGCTGCATAGCTGGTCATTCACTGTGGTGGTTTGGAGTGTCCCAGGAACTGAAGGGAAAATCCCACCGCTGCCAACCAATGTAACGACTGCCCACGTATGAAAGGGGTTTAACGCCATTTAAAGATATTCCCTCTCCTGGACACAAATTCACTGCCGATCCTCCACAGTCAGGCGACCACTTCCCATAGGAATTAATCCTTCCAAAAGAACGAGACGCACTCTGTATCTTTCCAAAATGAACTCCTTCATTATTGCAAAACATTACAACTTTTATATCCACAGAGAGAAGCTTCTGACCCTCCACTTAACTACAGTGAATGGCTCAGACACATGCCCTTTCTGTCTCCCAATCCACATTCACACAATAAAAAGGATCTGTAGAATTCGAGGTTCATTAACATTACTCAGGCAGACGGTTGACACCTCAGCATCTCTTCAATTAACTTGTCTGTCTGCTAGTTCCACAACCTATAATTACAGGCTTAACTCCCACAAGCCACAATAGACAATAGCATGAAATCACACACCATCACAGCAAGTATTACATAAACAGCCCACACACAGTATATACCCAATATGTATACAATATATATACAGCATTGAATCTGATTAGCACAGATCATAGTGGGGTTTTCCTTCACCCTGTGCCCCTAATAGGGTCCCAGCACTGAACCTTGGGGTACACCACTGATAACCTTGGACCATTCAGAGTAAGAATCATTAACCACTACTCTCTGAATTCTGTCTTTTAGCCAGTTTTCTATCCATTTACAAACTGATATTTCCAATCCTGTAGACTTTACCTTGCACATGAGCCGTGTGTGGGGAACTGTATCGAACGCTTTTGCAAAATCCAAGTATACCACGTCCACAGCCACCCCTCTGTCCAAGGTCTTGCTTACCTCTTCATAAAAAGAAATCAGGTTTGTCTGACAACTTCTGTCTTTCATGAATCCATGCTGTCTGTTGCTTAAATAGTTTTTTTCCAGCAAGAACTCATCTATGTGGTCTTTTATTAATCTCTCCAGTATCTTCCCAACTATGGAAGTTAAACTAACAGGATCCAGTGGTACTATTCCTGTCATTAATGAGTCCCTAAAAATTAAATACAATGGCTTTGAAAATTACAGAGCTCAATTCTTTTAGGATCCGTGAGTGTATGCCATCTGGTCCAGGTGCTTTATCCACCTTTATTCCATCCAAATATTTCTGGACCATATCACTTTTGAGCCATTGTGGATTTGGGTCTGTGTCACTACCACCCCCATTTTGGACATGAGCTCCCCCATGCTCCTTTGTATACACAGAACTGAAGAAAGTATTTAATAAATTAGCCTTCTCTTTATCCCCAGTCACCCACTCTAGATTATTTTGTAAAGGGCCTACATGCTCAGACTTGACCTTTTTACTATTAATATATTTGAAGCATTTTTTGGGGTTTGTCCTACTATCTTTTGCAATCTGTCGTTCATTTTGAATTTTTGCATCCTTGATTTCCTTTTTACATATCCTGTTATATTCTTTGTAACATTTAAATGACACTAGTGTTCCCTAATTTTTATATTTTTTAAAAGCTCTTTTCTTATAGTTTATAGCTTTTTTAACTTTGGCAGTGAGCCACATAGGTTTTATTTTTAGCCTTTTAAACTTATTGCCCATAGGAATATACTTTGCAGTGAGTTCACAAACAGTCTTTTTGAAGAATTCCAATTTCTGGTCTGTGCCCATTGATGCCAATATTCCCTCCCAGTCTAAGTCCTGGAGAGCAGCGCTCATCCTTGGAAAATTTGCTCTCTTGAAATTAAGTGTTTTTATCTTTCCCGTATGTGATTTCTGCTTACAACTAACATCAAATGAAATCATGTTATGGTCACTGCTACCCAGGTGTTCCTTTATCTGAACATTAGTAATACGCTCTGCATGGTTTGAGATTACCAGGTCCAACAGAGCATCATTCCTAGTTGGGGCCTCAATAAACTGGACCATAAAATTGTCCTGCAATAGGTTTATAAATTTTTGCCCTTTAACTGTCCCAGCAGTTCCATTACTCCAGTCAATTTCTGGGTAGTTAAAATCCCCCATTATTATCACCGTCCCAGCCCTTACAGCCCTTTCCATCTGTGCAAGGAGCTGAGTCTCCACCTCCTCATTAACATTGGGTGGTCAATAACAAACTCCAATGATTAACTTTGAACTACGCACATCTATATGCAGTTCCACCCATAATGCTTCAGACTCATCCCACTCTCCATCCACCAGGTCCTCTTTCACACTCGCTTTGAGATCACTTCTCACATAGAGACAGACCCCTCCACCTTTCCTTTTTACCCTGTCTTTCCGAAAGAGTGCATAGCCAGGAATATTAATAGCCCAGTCATGTGAGGAATGAAGCCAAGTTTCAGCAATACCGATTACATCATAGCTCTCCTCATGCATCAGAGCTTCCAACTCACCTATTTTGCTTGGCAGACTTCTGGCATTGGTGAACAGACACTTTAATGCATTAATATATTTTGACCGGTCACATACTATCCTCTTGGGTGTTCCCAGATTGCAACTAGGACTTGCTACTATACTTACCTTGGGTTTATGTGCTTTGGTTACCCTACAACTAATGCCCCTAATACTACCCTCTAGAATATGTTCCCCGCTGACTCTCACTATCTCTGGACCCTCCCCCCTGTCGCCTAGTTTAAAAACCCCTCTAACTTTTTGGCCATCCTTATTCCCAGCTGATCTGCACCCTCCTCATTTAGGTGCAGTCCGCCCCTTCTATAGTACTGGTTGTCGACTGAGAAGTCGGCCCAGTCCTCCAGGAACCCAAACCCCTCCTTACTACACCAGTTCACTTCCCTAATCTCCCTCTGCCTTTCTGGTGTGGCTCGATGTACCGGTAGTATTCCTGAGAATACTACCTTGGAGGTCCTTTTCCTCAATTTAGCTCACTCCATCTGCCTCTGACTTTGTCATTGGTGCCAACGTGCACCATAACAGCTGGGTCTTCCCCAGCCCCTCCCAGTAATCTGTCCACCAGATCCGTGATGTGCCGAACCCGAGCGCCCTGTAGTCAACTTACAGTTCGGCGCTTCAGGTCTTTGTTACAGATTGCCCTCTCTGTCCTTCTAAGAATTGAGTCCCCTACCATCAGGAATCTGTCTTTCCTTTCCCTTCGCTTCCCCCCCACTCTCACTGGAGGAGTTCTTCCCCCGGCAGCTAGGAGAGTCCCTCAGCTCCAGCAGTGCTGGTCCCTGACTGGTTTTACCAATGTCACTCAATGGAACATACTTATTGGGATGCTCCAGCCCTGGATCGGCCTCCCTGGCACTTTGCCCTCTACCCTTCCTGACTGTCACCCATCTACTATTTTCTAGTGCCTGCACCTCTTTGTCTCCACCCACATCTGTGCTGGCCCCTGCCATCACTTGCCGGGTACGTATCCAGCTCTCCTTTAGCGTGGAGGGTCTTCCCAGTGCTGACAGTTGCTTCCCTAGATTCAGTACCTGGGCTTCCAGGGAAACAATGTGCTTACATTTTGCACAGCAGTAATCGCCCTCGATCAGATGATCAAGGAACGCATACATGCTGCAAGATGTACACCGAGTCGCCTCGCCACACCCGCCGGGCATCGCACCTATTAATTTAATGAGGATTCGAGATTATACCCTGTCCAAATGACCTAACACTAGCTTCCTGACCCAACTATTCAACAAGACAATACACAGGTACTCAACAAGACAATACACAGGTACTCAACAAGACAATACACAGGTACCACGCAGACCTATGTGCACCCGCAGACCAACGGACCCGCGTGCACTCGCAGACCAATGGACCCGCGTGCACTCGCAGACCAGCGTGCACTCGCAGACCAACGGACCCGCGTGCACTCGCAGACCAATGGACCCGCGTGCACTCGCAGACCCGCGTGCACTCGCAGACCAGCGTGCACTCGCAGACCAACGGACCCACGTGCACTCGCAGACCAGCGGACCCGCATGCACTCGCAGACCAGCGTGCACTCGCAGACCAACGGACCTGCGTGCACTCGCAGACCAGCGTGAACTCGCAGACCAACGAACCTGCGTGCACTCACAGACCAGCGTGCACTCCCAGACCAACGGACCTGCGTGCACTCGCAGACCAATGGACCCGCATGCACCCGCAGACCAGCGTGCACCTACAATACACAAGTATTAACGATCCACACACACTACTCAGACAACACCCAGGTACTCACACTACACATCTACTATGACCCCTGTTTTAAACTCTTGATTTTAACTCACCACTTAGTCCAGTTCCACTTGGACAGAGTTCCAGCAAACTCAAAATGAGCAGGCTCTAAATGAGCTCTACAGAAATTTTTATAGGCCTCAAGCACCTGTGACCAATTAAACACTCCCATTAATTAGTAGGCTGAAGGAAAAAAGAGAAAAAAATAAAAAAGGCTGTTTAAAATGTGCCAGAAAAAGGTGTTAAAAAGCTGCAAGGAAAAAGAGCCAAAAATAAAAACAAATGCAACCCAGCAGTCAAAAGCAGAAACTTCTTCACTCTCCACGCAAGGTCTCCACTGTCTACCCTCCAACCAACAAGACTGAAACAATACCAAAAAGGGACGCTAGATGGCGCCTACGCTCTACAAATGATTTCTATAGGAATTACAACCTTAAATGTCATTTTAATCAACACAAATGCAGATAATCAGAATATAGACATCTGATGGACAGAACAGACACTTTAAAAAAAAAAAAAATGTATCACTTTTATTTCTATTACAAGGAATGTAAATATCCCTTGTAATAGGAATATAACATGATCAATCCTCTTTACAGTGAGATATGGGGTCAATAAGACCCCACATTTCACCTCTAGCTATGAGCTATGAGTAAACACTGAATAAGTGTGAAACGCGTCAGTTGTCCTGGTTTATGCTGGTTTATGCTAGTTTTTGTAGTGCCTGTCTTTTTTCAATAAATATACGTTGGAGGTATGCAACATGCACATGCTGGGGCTCATTTATGGAGGGAATCTGGTTGACCTACCAGCATGTCTTTGGAGTGTGGGAGGAAACCGGCGCAGGGAGAACATGCAAACTCCATGCAGATGGTGTTAGGATGGGGATTTCTCTGTTTTCATGACTTTGCAGTATATGAGCCGCGGCTGTCCTCACCATTTTTGTTTTCATTGCTATGTGCATTGCATTGCCGGCACCCTTGTTCTCTGAGAGAGAAACATCTTCCCAAAACTTAATCTGCCTGGTTTTCACATTTCACCTCTAGGCTGGGAAGCCTAAAATAAAAAAAAAAGATCACTTCTTCCTAGCCGAGGCGGCACCGTTTTTTTGAATACAGAGGCCGAGTGTGACGTCATAACATCTCTCCCGACCACCGACGATCATAGAGACTCCGGCGACCATCTGGTCCGCCAGAAATCTCTATGATAAGCATCCGGGGCCGGCGGATCCCTTCACCAACTCACTGATCGCACAGGTGAGTCTGTAGAAGCAGCGGAGGGCGGCGGGAGGGGGAGACGTCCCCTTTCGCCGCCCGTAAGAACGATGAAGCGGTGTACCATAAGTACACAGTGAAATGTCCGTATGTAGGAAACTCAAAACAAGTGCAAGACCCCAGATGAAATGCGTCGGAAAGACTCCACTGTTGCCACATTTCCTTACAAAGCGTTTTAATATCATCACAAATGTAAGTGTTCTGAGTTTATAAAAAAAAAAAATCAGGATCTCTTCACTAGGTTTTCTAGTGAAGAGATCCTGGTTTTGGCGGGAAAAACTGCATGTGGCGGCCATCTTGTGGTCTGCCATGCTGCCATGGTCATCGGCGGCCATCTTGAGAGATGCAGTTTCTCCTTAGCCCGTGGGCCATCCTATAAGGGGAACGCACAGCCACCTTTCCTTTGGGTGTGTTATCATGTGACCATGCTGTGGCATTCGTCGGCTGTCTTGCTGCTGGAGTTTTGCGGCCTTTGGGGCAGATTTTGATGTTTGGTGCGATTTGAGTAGTGCAGTCTTTTCTGTGTTGGAATCTGGTGGAGACCATTTTTGTTTTCCTTTGTGTGTGGGAACCCATGTGGTTGTGTGTTTTATATTTAAGTGTTCATTTGATGACCCATGTTTGTCAGTTTTTGGTTGGTAGGGAAGTTTGTGCTGATTTGGGCGAAATCAAAAACTGCATTGCATGCGTTAATGGTGCCATTTTGTTGTTGTCCATGTGGCTTGTCGGCCATCTTGAGAGGCAGTTTTAAGGATTTAGTGTAGTTTGGCCTGTGGGTCGTCCCAGAGTAGTGAGACACCAGGGTGACATACTGAGAGGCTATTTTTGTTTAATGTTAAATTTGCTAGTTTAAATAGTTTTTCTAAGCATCGCCTCTTGAGTTGAGTAGAGTGGTATCTTGATATAGCGCGGTCTTAACCCGAGGGGTCCCGACGCGCTTGCGGACACATGCACATGCTGGGGCTCATTTATAGAGGGAATCTGGTTGACCTACCAGCATGTCTTTGGAGTGTGGGAGGAAACCGGCGCAGGGAGAACATGCAAACTCCATGCAGATGGTGTTAGGATGGGGATTTCTCTGTTTTCATGACTTTGCAGTATATGAGCCGCAGTTTTTGTATTGGATTTCGGTTTTAAGTGAAAGTTCTACTTTACACTGAATTTTGATAGATTGTAAGACTAAAGCCCTGTACACACGATCAGTTTGACTGATGAAAACCGTCTGATGGATTGTTTTCATCAGACAAACCGATCGTGTATGGAACCCATCAGTCTTTTTTCCATCGGTTTTAAAAAATAGAACATGTTTTAAAATTATCTGATGGATAAAAAACAGATGGCAATTTCCGATCGTCTGTGGGGAAATCCATCAGATAAAAAACCCAAGCATGCTCAGAATCAAGTCGACACATGCTCAGTAGCATTGAATTTCATTTTTCTCAGCCCATCGGAGTGTTTTACACCACGTTTGGAACGGTCGGTTTTTTGACTGATGGTGTGTGGGCAAGACTGATGGAAAACAGTTTCATGAGATTTCTGATGGACAAATCCATCAGACGAAAATCCATAGGATATCTGATCGTGTGTACAGGGCTTAACTTTAACTGAGATTTTGTACACAGTGGTGTGTGTTGTTTTTATGTTTAACCACTTAAGCCCCGGACCAATACGGACCATAATGACCAGAGGTGATTTCACAATTTGGCACTGCGCTGCTTTAACTAGAAATTGTGCAGACATGCAATGTTGTACCCAAACTAAATTTGCGTCCTTTTCTTCCCACAAATAGAGCTTTCTTTTAATGGTATTTGTTTGCCTTTGCGATTTTTTTTTTTTTTTTGGGGGATATAAACGGAAAAAGACTGAAAATTTTGAAAAAAAATTATATTTTCTACTTTTTGTTATAAGAAAAATCGAATAAACTCAATTGTAGTCATACATTTAGGCCAAAATGTATTCAGTCACATGTCTTTAGTAAAAAAAAAATCAATAAGCGTATATTTATTGGTTTGCGCAAAAGTTATAGCATCTACAAACTAGGGTACATTTTCTGGAATTTACACAGCTTTTAATTTATTCATTTCTTGAGGTGGTAAAATGGCAGGGCAGTACAAACCCTACCCCCCCCCCCCCCCCCCCAATGACCCCATTTTGGAAAGTAGACACCCCAAGGAAATTGCTGAGAGGCATGTTGAGCCCATTGAATATTTATTTTTTTGTCCCAAGGGATTGAATAATGACAAAAAAAAATACAAAATTACAAAAAGTTGTCACTAAATGATATATTGCTCACACATGCCATGGTTATGTGTAGAATTGCACCCCAAAATAAATTTTGCTGCTTCTCTCGAGCACGGGGATACCACATGTGTGGGACTTTTTGGGAGCCTAGCCGCGTACGGGACCCCGAAAACCAATCACTGCCTTCAGGATTTCTAAGGGCGCAAATTTTTGATTTCACTCCTCACTACCTATCACAGTTTCGAAGGCCATAAAATGCCAAAATAGCACAAACCTTCCCCCCCCCCAAATGACCCCATTTTGGAAAGTAGACACCCCAAGCTATTTGCTGAGAGGCATGTTGAGCCCATTGAATATTTTTATTTTTTTGTCCCAAGTGATTGAATAATGACAAAAAGCTTGGGGTGTCTACTTTCCAAAATGGGGTCATTTGGGGGGGTTTGTGCCATCTGGGCATTCCATGGCCTCCGAAACTGTGATAGGCAGTGAGGAGTGAAATCAAAAATTTACACCCATGGTTATATGTGGAATTGCACCCCAAAATAAATTTTGCTGCTTCTCCTGAGTACGGGGATACCTCATGTGTGGGACTTTTTAGGAGCCTAGCCGCGTAAGGGGCCCCCGAAAACCAAGCACCGCCTTCGGGATTTCTAAGGGCGCAAATTTTTGATTTCACTCCTCACTACCTATCACAGTTTCGAAGGGCATAAAATGCCAAAATAGCACAAAACCCCCCCAAATGACCCCATTTTGGAAAGTAGACACCCCAGGCTATTTGCTGAGAGGCATGGTGAGTATTTTACAGCTCTCATTTGTTTTTGAAAATGAAGAAAGAAAATCATTTTTTTTTTTTTTTCAATTTTCCAAACTTTGTGACAAAAAGCGAGATCTGCAAAATACTCACCATACCTCTCAGCAAATAGCTTGGGGTGTCTACTTTCCAAAATGGGGTAATTTTGGGGGGGGGTTGTGCCATCTGGGCATTCCATGGCCTCCGAAACTGTGATAGGCAGTGAGGAGTGAAATCAAAAATTTACACCCTTAGAAAGCCTGAAGGCGGTGCTTGGTTTTTGGGGTCCTGTACGCGGCTAGGCTCCCAAAAAGTCTCATACATGTATACCACCCCGTACTCAGGAGAAGCAACAGAATGTATTTTGGGGTGTAATTCCACATATGCCCATGGCATGTTTGAGCAATATATCATTTAGTGACAACTTTGTGCAAAAAAATAAATAAATATTTTTTTCCGCAACTTGTGTCAACATATAAAATATTCCATGGACTCGACATGCCTCTCAGCAAATAGCTTGGGGTGTCTACTTTCCAAAATGGGGTCATTTGGGGGGGGTTTTGAACTGGCCTGGCATTTTATACACAACATTAGGAAGCTTATGTCACACATCATCCACTCTTCTAACCACTTGAAGACAAAGCCCTTTCTGACATTTTTTGTTTACATGAAAACATTTTTTTTTTTTTTTGCAAGAAAATTATGTTGAACCCCCAAACATTATATATTTTTTTAACGCAAAGGCCCTACAGATTAAAATGGTGGGTGTTGCATTTTTTTTTCACACAGTATTTGCGCAGCGATTTTTCAAACGCATTTTTTGGGGAAAAAATACACTTTTTTAATGCACTAAAACACACTATATTGCCCAAATGTTTGATGAAATAAAAAAGATGATCTTAGGCCGAGTACATGGATACCAAACACGACATGCTTTAAAATTTCGCACAAACGCGCAGTGGCGACAAACTACATACATTTTTAAAAGCCTTTACAGGTTACCACATTAGATTTACAGAGGGGGTCTGCTGCTAAAATGACTGCCCTTGATCTGACCTTTGCGGTGATACCTCACATGCATGGTGCAATTGCTGTTTACATATCACGCTAGACCGACGCTTGCGTTCACCTTTGTGCAAGAGCAGGGGGGGACAGGGGTGCTATTTTTTTTATTATTATTTTTTATTATTTATTTTGTTTTTTTATTTTATTTTTAAACTGTTCCTTCCATTTTTTTTTTTTACCATTTTTATTGTTATTTCAGGGAATGTAAATAGCCCCTATGATAGCAATAGGTAGTGACAGGTACTCTTTTTTTGAAAAAAATTGGGGGGTTAGACCCTAAATCTTTCCTCTGCCCTCAAAGCATCTGACCACACCAAGATCGGTGTGATAAAATGCTTTCCCAATTTCCCAATGGCGCTGTTTATATCCGGGGGGGGGGACATTCCCTCCCACTGCTTGTAAAAGCAGTCTAGAGGCTAATTATCTGCTAGGATTGCTTTTACATGAAAGCCGACCGCTGGCTGAAAAGAATGATACCAAGATGATACCTAAACCCGCAGGCATCATTCTGGTATAACCATTCAAAGTCCAGCAACATACCAGTACGTTGCTGGTCCTTGTTGAACATGTATTGTAATCTTTTTTTTCTTGTCAAATATATTTTATTGAGTACAAGTTGTGATACAAATTATAGATGATACATTAAATACATCAAAAATAGAGAAGCTCAAATATTCTTATTTCAATAAGTAAACATATTAGTAGATACTTGTGAACAAAGTGTGGTATATTAATTCGTTTCCAGTGGTAATTATATTATTAAGTTTTAGAGGTTTTATGCAATTATTAGTAACTACCAATATATATATATTATCCTCTGTGGAGCAAAGAGTTATTAACAATATTAAGGGAGCTTCAACATCATAGTAATAAAATAGCAAAAAACAAAAACAAAGGGAAAGGAAAAAAAAAGAGATAAGTGAAAATAAGTATAAGAAAATAAAATGGAGAAAAAAGAGAGTACTGGAATATAAGGGGGGTCCGCGTGGTTGAGCCGAGAGTCACCTTTTAAATCCAAGAGAAGTTGAACAAAGGTATATATAACACACTGATTCGGCTACCATGGCATTAATACCCTATTGTCCAAAGTTGGCGTATTATATATAATCCAGGGCTGCCACATCTTTTCAAATCTGGGGATCATATCCATTGCAATAGCGGCCATCTTGGCTTGGGTCATGGTATAATTCATTTTAGCCATAGCTTCCTGTAAGACCAATTTAGGTGATTTCCAAGATTTTGCTAGTGTCTGTTTGGCAGCTGTGAAGAGTTGCACCAGCAATTTGAATTGAGTATGTGGAATAGAGTCTGGTTTTAGGTTAAGTAGGGCCATTGCAGGATCAGGAAGGATTGTTTTCCCCAGTAATTTAGTTGCAATTTTAAATATACCTTTCCAGAATGTTTGTGCTTTAGGACATGACTACCAAATATGAAAATACGTGCCCAAATCCGTACAACCTCTAAAACATTGTGGTGAATAGTTCTGCACATATTTGGCTACCCTGGCTGGTACCAGGTACCACCTTGTCAGGACCTTCTAATTGGCTTCACTAGCTATTATGTTGAGAGAAGCTGTTTTAGTTGTTGACCATATTTGGTTCCATTCTGAAATCTCTAATGTTCGTTCCAAATCCTCCTCCCACTTCCCAACATAAGACGGTTTATCACCACAAGAATGTATCAGCATATGTGAGTATATAGTGGATATTGCACCTCTGGCATGGGGATTCTTTTGACAAATATCTTCAAAACTGGACACTTGTGATAATGAAGTTGTAGTGTTCAAGAGGGGTGTAAAAAAGTTTTTAATTTGTAAATATCTAAACAACTCAGATTGTGGAAGACCATATTTTTCACATAATGATGGGAATGTGATAAATGACGATGCATTCAAAAATTTGTGCATATATAAGACATCCCTGGACACCCATTCTTTAAAGGATTTAGGATATATCCATGCAGGATAGAATGCTGGGTTTTTAAAGAATGACAGTAGAGGATTGTGCAGGGATTGAAGAGAAGTATTAGTCTTGAATCTGTCCCAAAGGGAAATGAAATGTTTAGTTATAGGGTTTTTTAGTTTTTTACGGTCTCTTGGCGACATCCATAATAAGTTGGATATTGGGAGAGGGTCACACTCAATGGCTTCTATGGACACCCATAACGGGGTTTCGTGGTATGCCTGGTATTTAGTAAGACTTGCTATGTGTGCTGCTCTGTAGTAATAGGCAAAATTAGGGCATCCTAATCCTCCGCTAATTTTGGGAAGATAGAGTGTATGTGTTTGTATTCGTGGCTTGGAAGATCCCCATATAAATTACAGTGATTTCCTTTGTAATATTCGCAGATTATAAGCTGGGATAGAAATTGGCAAGACTCTAAATAAATATAAAAGTTTCGGTAATAATGTCATTTTGACAGCATTTAATCTTCCAAACCACGATAACGGGAGATGTGACCATGATTTCATCAGATTTGTTAACTGTTTTATAATTGGGGGATAATTAAGAGAGAATAAGTCAGATAAGGATGGTGTGAGATATATCCCTAAATATGGAATCGATTTGCTATTCCATGTGTAAGGGAAGCCAATTTTCGCAGATCTCAGTTCCAATTCCGAAAGGGATATGTTTAATGCTAAACATTTTTTAGGATTTATGAATAGACCAGTAACTTCTGCAAATTTATTGAGTATGGGAACGAGATTCGGACCAGAAACTTGGGGTGATGAGAGAAATAAGAGGATATCATCCGCAAATAGACAAAGTTTGTGCTGATATCCACCAAGTTTAATACCAGTTATAGTGGGGTCAGATCTGATCTTTTGTGCCAATGGTTCAATGAGTAAGGCAAAAAATAAGGGGGATAAAGGGCATCCTTGCCGCGTGCCTCTCTCTGTGATAAAAGGGTCTGAACTATAGCCTGCATATTTGACGTGTGCTTTAGGTTTGTTGTATAAAGCCATAACCCAGTTGGTGAAGTTAGGGCCGAAGCCCCATTTCTGAAGGGTATAATTCAGGTAGGGCCATGAGACAGAGTCAAAAGCTTTTTTAATGTCCAACGAGAGGAAGCAGGTTGGAATTCTGCACGTCTTAGCAATGTGAGCCAAAAGGACTGCTCTGCGTACGTTATCTCCCGCTTGGCGTGAGGGCATGAAGCCTACCTGGTCCCTATGTATAAGAGTGACAATAATTTTGTTAAGACGGGCCGCTAATATTTTGCCTAATACCTTAATATCTGTATTTAGCATGGAGATAGGACAATAATTTGTGCTTAGAGTATCATTAGATAATGGCTTAGGAATCATACAAATTGTAGCAAATAGTGATTCTTGTCTAAAATATTTATTTTGTAATAGGTCATTAAAAGCTTTTGCTAATAGGGGGGAGATAGTGTCGGTGAAGGTTCGATAGTACAGAGCTGAGAACCCATCTGGGCCAGGCCTTTTATTCATTTTTAACGTTTTGATTGCTGCTATCACGTCTTCATTAGTAATGGGTTCTTCTAGTAACTTTTTTTGAGATTCAGACATCTGGGGAAGATTAATATTTGAAAAGAAGGAGTCAGCCATATTTCTATTAAATTTATTAATCTCTGTATATAATGCTTTAAGGTGAGTACTGATTTTTTTGACAATTTTGAGGGGGTTACTGGTATATGCATTGTTGGCCAATTTGAGTCTTATAGGTTTGAAAGATTTATTGATAGAATTCCACGCTCTTACTAAAAAAGTGCCTGTTTTATAGACATGTGCACACTGAAATATTTCGTTTCGGAATTTCGTTTTCGTCCGAAAAATAAATTTATTTAGTTTATCCCGAAATTCGTTTTTATTTATTTCGTTTTTCGTTAGAAATTGCATTCGTCCGAAAATCTGAATTAATTAAGGTCGAATCTGTCATTGAAGGCTTATGGTGTCTGTCGAATGTTCAAAGAAGATTCGACGGAGCAGCAAAACTGTACGACGCTGCAATCATACATTTCCGGTCGAATGTTCCGCCCACAAGCTATAGTAGAATTCTAATGTTGTATGACTAGTAATAATTATATTTATTAATTACTATTACTAGTCAACCAACATTAGAATTCTTCTATAGCCTATGGGCGGATGCATTTGACTGGAAATGTACGATTGCAGCGTCGTACAGTTTTGCTGCTCCGTCGAATCTTCTAACTTTCGATGCTTTGTCGAATCTTCATCATTCTAGCTATTTTACTGCTCCTCCTCTTTGGTTACAATCAGCCAATAACATTCATCATCATCATTATTTTTATTTTACTTTCCCCACCCAATTCCAGCAGCAATCTTTTCTCTCTATGTCGAATCTTTTCTCTCTATAATGTCGAATCTTTTCTCTCTATAATGTCGAATCTTTTCTCTCTATAATGTCAAATCTTTTCTCTCTATAATGTCAAATCTTTTCTCTCTATAATGTCGAATCTTTTCTCTCTATAATGTCGAATCTTTTCTCTCTATAATGTCGAATCTTTTCTCTCTATAATGTTGAATCTTTTCTCTCTATAATGTCAAATCTTTTCTCTCTATAATGTCGAATCTTTTCTCTCTATAATGTCGAATCTTTTCTCTCTATAATGTCGAATCTCTTCTCTCTATAATGTCGAATCTTTTCTCTCTATAATGTCGAATCTTTTCTCTCTATGTAGAATAATCTTGGACTAATAGAGTTAAGGTTAGGCACATTCGACCGCAGGTTCGATAGAAACAGATTGTTATTGTCAGCGTCACGTCAAATCTCCTATCTATATCCTATCTATATCAAACTGTTGTCGCAACGAAAACGAAAATAAAGCATTTGTTTATGTCGGATCTTTCGGTTTTCGGATTCTGTGCTTTCGTTTTCGTTTGTTAGAACGATAACGAAAATAGCTGAAATTCGGACGAAAATGCATTTGAACGAAAACGAAAGCACATGTCTACTGTTTTATTGGATTTCATGTAAAATGCATGTTTGGTATTATATATTGATTTATTAGCAGATTCTGAGAGGAATAGGTCATATTCAAGTTGAGCTTTTTCAAAGCATCCTTTTGTTTTGGGAGTGGGGTTATTTTGAAATTCTGTGTAAGATGCGTTGAACTTAGTTTCTAAGTGTCTTGCAAGTGCTATGCGTTCTCTTTTAAGTACCCCTAGTTGTTGTTGAAGTATTCCTCTCATAACCGGCTTGTGAGCTTCCCAAAGAGTGAGAGAAGAGATATCAGTATTTGTATTATGATCTAGATATTCTGTTAAGGCCTTCTCAATCGACAAGCGGTATGAGGGGTGTTTAAGTAAAACATCTGGCAGGTACCAGGTGCGGTCATGTTCTCTAGGTAGAATAGATGCTATTGAGGTAAAGACTGCGTTGTGATCTGACCAGGGAATAGGGATAATATTGGATGCTATCAATTCAGGTACCATTCCTATCGTTACAAATATGTGGTCTATGCAGCTGAATGTTTGGTGTGGGTTTGAAAAATATGTATAATCTCTTTTCATTGGGTTGGATTCTCTCCAGGAGTCGATTAGTTTATACTTATTGAGAAGTTGAGCGAGGGATCTACTGGCTTGATAACGTGGGGGGGAATATGGTGTTTTGTCCAGAAATGGTAGGAGGACATGATTGGAGTCTCCACATACAAATAGTGAACCCATTTTATGTGAATTAATAACTTGGAAAAGATGTGAAAGAAAGGGTAAAGGTTGGTGGTTAGGAGCATAGTATGAAACCACAGTTATTGGGGTGTCCATAATGTACCCTGTTAAAATTAGGTAGCGACCCTCTGGGTCTTTGATTTCAGAATGCATAGTAAATTGTGTACTACGGTGAAATGCAATGAGTGTGCCACGTTGTTTAGTGGAAGCCGAAGCTGTGTATACTTGTGGGTATGAGGTACTATAAAATTTGGGAGTGGAAGCTGGAGTAAAGTGAGTTTCTTGCAAACACACAATATGTGCCTTTTTGGCTTGGAAAGAACGAAAGGCTTTCGTCCTTTTTTGCGGCACATTGAAACCTTGGACATTAAGGGATAGAATATTTATGGGAGCCATGGTAACCGGTACAGCAAACTGCACTTACCAAATGTTCCAGGGTAGTGGCTACTCGGCTCGATCCACACGGAGTTAGTTGAAGTAGTTAGGAATGAAAATCCAGTACAGTCTGTCAAAAAAAGGAAATAAAAAACAAAAGAAATAATAAAATGCATTAGGTTAATACAGGCATATGAAGATTTTGAAGTTTCCCTTGCCTGGGGTAAAAATTCCCAGACAAGGGGTAGGGAGCTCTCGTCTGATCCCCGCATATTTCCGGGAGGACCAGAGGAAAGCAGGTGAAGGCACATGTAACATCCCTGCACAGGGAGTCCGCTTTTAAAAAAAAAAAATAGAAAAAATCTATAGCCCAAATGTATGAATTATATATCCTGAATAAGTATATTTAGTAGGATCTTGAATTAAGTGTATTGGACGTTTCTCTGTGTAAGAGGAGATAATTGAGTATAGTATGTGGGGGGATCTGGAATTTACTAAATGGGATGATACTAACGAAACCTGATATTACAGTAAAGTACCATAACCAAGATATGTTTTTAACCTATGGGAGTGTAGTCGGTCAATTATTGTATGTTTTAGATCTATGTTTTAGATAAGCGGATCAGAATACACTTAAACTTGTATTTGTATGAACTATTTTCAACGTTGGCAATTTAACCACTTGACCACTGGGCACTTAAACCCCCTTAATAACCAGACCAATTTTCAGCTTTCGGTGCTCTCACATTTTGAATGACAATTACTCAGTCATACAACACTGTACCCATATGAAATTTTTGTCCTTTTTTTCACACAAATAGAGCTTTATTTTGGTGGTATTTAATCACTGTTGGGTTTTTTATTTTTTGCGCTATAAGAGAAAAAAGACTGAAAATTTTGTAAAAAAATGATTTTTTTTTCGTTTCTGTTATAAAAATTTTGCAAATTACTATTTTTTCTTCATAAATTTTGGCCAAAATTTATACTGCTACATATCTTTGGTAAAAATAAGTACAAATTGGTGTATATTATTTGGTCTTTGTGAAAGTTATAGAGTCCACAAGCTATGGTGCCAATATCTGAAAATTGATCACACCTGAAGTACTGACGGCCTATCTCAATTCTTGAGACCCTAACATGCCAGAAAAGTACAAATACCCCCCAAATGACCCCTTTTTGGAAAGAAGACATTCCAAGGTATTCAGAAAGAGGCATTGTGAGTTTTCTGAAGTTGTCATTTTTTCCCACAATTCTTTGCAAAATCAAGATTTTTTTTTTCTCTTTTTTTTTTTTTCACAAAATTGTCATATTAGCAGGTTATTTCTCACACACAGCATATGCATTCCACAAATTACACCCCAAAACACATTCTGCTATTACTCCCGAGTATGGCGATACCACATGTGTGAGACTTTTACACAGCGTGGACACATAGAGAGGCCCAACATGCAGGGAGCACCTTCAGGCGTTCTGGAGCATCCAGGCCAATTCTGACATTTCTCTCCTACATGTAAAAATCATCATTTGTTTGCTAGAAAATTACATAGAACCCCAAAACATTATATATGTTTTTTTAGCAAAGACCTTAGAGAATATAATGGTGGTTGTTGCAACTTTTTATCTCGCACGATATTTGCGCAGCAATTTTTTTAACGCGTTTTTTACGGAAAAAAAATGTTTTGTGCTTAAAAAAAAAAAAAACAGTAAAGTTAGCCCAATGTTTTTGCATAATGTGAAAGATGAAGTTACGCCGAGTAAATAGATACCTAACATGTCGCCCTTAAAAATTGCACACACTCGTGGAATGGCGCCAAACTTCGCTACTTAAAAAATCCCCATAGGCGACGCTTTAAATATTTTTACTGGTTACATGTTTTGAGTTACAGAGGAGGTCTAGGGCCAAAATGATTGCTCTCGCTCTAACGTTCGCAGAGATACCTCACATGTGTGGTTTGAAAACCGTTTTCATATGTGGGCGGGACTTACGTATGCGTTCGCTTCTGTATGCGAGCTCACGGGGACAGGGGCGCTTTAAAAAAAAAAAAAAAATTATTCTTCATTTTACTTTATTTATTTTAGTTTGACATGTTTTTCCGCCCTAAACATTTTTTTGATCACTTTTATACCTATTACAAGGAACGTAAACATCCCTTGTAATAGGAATATGGCATGACAGGTCCTCTTTACAGTGAGATATGGGGGGGGGGTGTCAATAAGACCCCACATCTCACCTCTAGGCTGGGAAGCCTGAAAAAAATACAAAAAAAAAAACAACAATCCTGGCTTTGATCGTAGCGGTGAGTCGGTAGAAGCACCGGAGGGCGGCGGGGGGGGGGACATCCCCTCTCGCCTCCCGTAAGAATGATCAAGCGGCGGAACAGCCGCTATGATTGTTCTTATGGTGTAGGGAATCGCCGGCTGAAAAAGCTAATATCTGAATGATGCCTGTAGCTGCTCCCATCATTCAGATATCCCCGCACAAAGTCAAGGACGTCATATGACGGCCGGAGGGCGGGAAGTGGTTATTGCAGAGTATTGCCGGGCATTGCGGAGTATTGCCGGGCATTGCGGAGTATTGCCGGGCATTGCGGAGTATTGCAGGGCATTGCGGAGTATTGCGGACTATGGCAGGGTATTGCGGTGTATGGCAGGGTATTGCGGTGTATGGCAGGGTATTGCACGGGTATTGCACAGGGTATTGTGGAGGGTATTGCACAGGGTATTGTGGAGGGTATTGCAGAGTATTGTGGAGGGTATTGCAGAGTATTGTGGAGGGTATTGCAGAGTATTGTGGCGGGTATTGCAGAGTATTGTGCAGGGTATTGCAGAGTATTGTGCAGGGTATTGCAGAGTATTGTGCAGGGTATTGCAGAGTATTTTGCAGAGTATTTTGCAGGGTATTGCAGAGTATTTTGCAGGGTATTGCAGAGTATTTTGCAGGGTATTGCAGAGTATTGTGCAGGGTATTGCAGAGTATTGCGCAGGGTATTGCAGAGTATTGCACCAGGGTATTGCAGAGTATTGCACCAGGGTATTGCAGAGTATTGCACCAGGGTATTGCAGAGTATTGCACCAGGGTATTGCAGAGTATTTCGCAGGGTATTGCAGAGTATTTCGCAGGGTATTGCAGAGTATTTCGCAGGGTATTGCAGAGTATTGCACCAGGGTATTGCAGAGTATTGCACCAGGGTATTGCAGAGTATTGCACCAGGGTATTGGCAGGGTATTTTGCAGAGTATTGGCAGGGTATTTTGCAGAGTATTGGCAGGGTATTTTGCAGAGTATTGGCAGGGTGTATTGCAGAGTATTGGCAGGGTATAGCACAGGGATGGCTGAGCAGGGATGGATGGATGGCTGGATCTGTGACTGCAATTGTCACAGATCCAGCCCACAGTGCTGCTGCTGCCATCCGCTCCCTCCCCCTCCCCTCTCACACTGTACCGATCGGTACAGAGAGGGGAGGGAGGAACCGGCGTCATCAAATGACGCCGGTCTGTTTACAAGTGATTGCTCCGTCATTTGACGGAGCGATCACGTGGTAAACGGCCGCTATCAGCGGCGATTTACCGCGATTCGTGATCCGCCGGGTCCTCTGGACCCGGCGGTCACGGAGTTTCCCGTGTGCGCGCCCCAGGGGGCGCGCGGGAGCGCGATTCTGGGAGGACGTTATATAACGTCCTCCCAGAGTTAAGCAACCACCTTGTCGACGTTATTTGTCGGCAGGTGGTTGTTAAGTGGTTAATAAAAATTCCTAATAGAGAAGGATTGCTTAACAATTGAACTGCAACAAGGGCCATATGGCCAAGAAGGATAAAAAAAAAAAAAGATTGCAAACTTATTTTAGCAATAGCATAAGTTTGCATCAATATTGTATGTGAAAATGAGGCAAAATTGATAAATGAGTGTAAAAAATAAATAAAGATAAAAATATTTGTTAAACAAATTAATGGATCCATTATTTAGGCAAGATCCATTAATGTTTTGTAGTAGATGAGGACCAGAATTGCCTCTAAAGTTAGAAAGCTTATTACTAGGTCAGAGAAAAATTTAGAAAAACATGTAGAGGAGATTTTGTTCAGCAATTGACTGCATTGCTGTTCTCCCATAAAATGTTAATTAAGTGAAAAAGAAAAAGTTTTGCTAGCCAATTTCCATAGGTTTTATCATTAGCATATTTCAATCTTATGCAAGATTGAAGCAAAATTATTAAGATAAAAATGAATGAAAAATAAAAATAAAAAATAAATTTATTGCAGGACGGAAAGTTTGTTCCATAAGTCAATTTTCCGTTAGGGGTTAAAAAATGTATTAGGGTTAGAAATGTCCCCAAGGTTTGGGACATTTACTGTTATGTCAGAAAGAATGTCAAGGTTTGAGTGAAGGAGGTTGTTTCATCAGTTGTTGTCTTGCTGTTTTTGTACAGGAAGCTGCAGCAGCCGTAGCAGTTAGAGGGGTGTCATCATAAAATTCTGTCAGTCCATGGAGTTATCTTAAGCTTGGGGTGAAGCTGCAAATCGTCCTCTTTTGTGGGTATGCTGATTGCCATTATTCATCTCAGGTTGGGATGAATTGTGAAGAGATGAGGAAGAAGCTGTTCTTCTTCGTGATGATGATGCTGCTGAGAAGTTTTCTGTTAGGTTAAGATCCTGGAGTGCTTGCAGCAGCTCTTCTGGAGTTTTGCAGGAGATTCTGGAACCTTTGTGAGTAAACCGCAGGGAGAAAGGGAATCCCCACTGATACTTAATACCATGGCGTTGTAAGTCCATTAAGTGGGGTTTCATTGAACGTCTCTTTGAAATTGTCAGTTGGGATAGGTCCGCAAAGATTTGGTAATTATGGCCCTGAAAAGTTAAGTTATTCTTTTCTCTGGCTGCGTCCAGGAGTTGTTATTTTGTTTTATAAAAATGGAATTTTGCAATGATGTCCCGAGGGGGACTGTTAGATATTGAGAGTACAGAAACTTTTATCACTTAAAATAGTAATAAATTCAATATCTAACAGGGACCATCAGTTTTTTTGCCCATAAGAGCCTGATGCCGCGTACACACGACCGCTTTTCTCAACGAGAATAACGGCATTTTTTTATTTTGCAGAGAAAACCGATCGTCTGTGGGCTTTATGTCGTTATTTTCAACGAGAAAAACGGCATTAAAAACGACGAGAAAAATTAGAACATGTTCTAAATTTTCTCGCCATTTTTCACGTCGTCGTTTTTTTCATCATGAAAAATGATCGTGTGTAGGCTTTATTGACGTGAAAAAAGCGCGCATGATCAGAAGCAAGTGAGGAGAAGGGAGCGCTCATTCTGGTAAAACTACTGTTCGGAATGGAGATGGCACATTCGTCATGCATGAAATTATTACATCGTTTAATGAAGCGCATTCTTTTCTTCGTTCTAATGCTGCAATATTCCAATTCTCTTGCTGCTGATATTCTCCCAGAGTTAGGACAATCTTTGTTCTTTAGTATTTATTGTTTTATCATGATTAATCTCTATTTTGGTGAGCCAGATCTCCCTAAATACCCAAAACTTTTTACGTTATTTTTTTTTTTTTGGGTTTAATTTGTGGTATTAGATTTTAGACTGTTTTTACATATTATTTGCTATTTTGGAGTGTGTCAAGTTACCACAACATTATTATTTATTCTAATTTGGCCTCAATGAGGTTAGTGTCCCTTGTTAATTTCACAATTTTGTATCCACTGTCCCTGCCTACTCACTTACAAACTGGCTATTTAGAGGAAAAACACATGTTCATTTTGTATCTTACAAAAAAATTCCATTTATTATGGCCTAATAACAAATTAAAAGGTAAGCCAAAACAAAACCATATGTAAAGTACAAATCAAGAAGCCAGGAAGACAGCACTGGAGACCCTGCTGAAATTAGTGCAGACCCAGATCACCACAGCAAACACCAAAGCATGTGAAGACAAAAATTGGGCCCATGTGAGGCACATATCCTGGGCTCATTTTCGGGTTTTTTGTTTGACCTTCCCTGCAGCCTTCCTTGGAGGCTGTGTCCGTGGAGGAGGGACTGGAGCAGGAGCAGGGTCTGGAACAGGAGCAGGGACTGTTACAGGAGCAGGGACTGTTACAGGAGCATGGAGTGGGGCAGGAGCATGGAGTGGGGCAGGAACTTGAGCATAAAAATATGAAAGGTCCACAACGTCTGTGAAATCCTTCAGTTTGTTCAACAGGCCCATATTGACCACCTTCAATATTAGGGTTTCACATTTCAGCCTCTGGTCCAGTCCCATTTGGGGCAGTTTCTCCCCAATAAGGGCAGCAAATCCCTCTGCAGCGGTGGGGGGCTCTCGGAGTGCAGCAGTAGCCTCCCTAATTAGGGCCTGGGTCTCCTCCTCCATTTGAAGCAGCCTCCTTGATCTTTTTGCTGGAATCCGCAGCAGAGGGATCTGGGGCCTGGTGTTGTGCTGGGTCCCACTGGGGCCTGCCTCTTCCTGGGTCCCACTGGGGCCTGCCTCTTCCTGGGTCCCACTGGGGCCTGCCTCCTCCTGGCTTCCAGTGGCACCTGCCTCCTCGTGTGTCCCACTGGGGCCTGTCTCCTCCTGGCTTCCAGTGGCACCTGCCTCCTCGTGTGTCCCACTGGGGCCTGTCTCCTCATCCTGTTTAAAAAAGGTACATCGAGTTAGTTTTGCCTTCATCTTTCACACACATTTGTCACCTCATGACATTTGGTAATTGAATGCTACTAAATATTAAAGTGAATCATTCTGACACCAGTATATTTCTTTTTGGTGCCCTTAATTTTTGGCCACTGCTGTCTATTGATATGTCAGACACTTTTTTTTAACTCTTAACATTTTTCACACTTTTTTAGAAACTTTTACAACATTCAACTTTTATTACTCTAAATATTTTGTGAAATATTATACCTGGCTCCAAATATTTAAATCAGGCTCCTCCAGGACTTGAGGTTGTTCCTCCAAAGAGACCTCAACTTGGCTGGAGGCTTGGCTGCAGGGAATGCTGGAGGGAAGGCTGGAGGGAAGGCTGGAGGGTTGGCTGCAGGGAAGGCTGGAGGGTTGGCTGCAGGGAAGGCTGGAGGGTTGGCTGGAGGGTTGGCTGCAAGGAAGGCTGGAGGTCGTTCTGGGTGGAAGGCTGGAAAGGGATTCCCTGGATTCCAGGTGTTCATCCAGGAAACTCAGGTGCTGATAGTACCACAGATTTGGGATGTATCGGTCCTCTGCACCTGCTCCTGACCGCAGGGATTTTAGCACTTTATTCCGTTGAGCCCGGTATGTGCCCCTAATGGTCCCAATTTTTGTGTTCAGATCCTGTAGTGTTGCTGTGGGGATCTGAGTTTTCACAAATTCCAGCAAGGTCTCCAGTGCTCTCTTCCTGGCTTCTTTATTTTTATTATGTTTATTTTTAGTCTGCCATAAAATTGGAAGATTCTTCCATCTTTGCAGGAATTCCAACATAAAATCTGGGTCCTTAAATACCTTCATTTTCTCTGCAATTCAAAACCCAAATCAAAAAAAGGAATGTCAGTCAGGACTACTCTAAATCTTTCTCACCATATATAGGCCACTAACGTAGCAATTGATCAGTCATCATAGAGTTGAGTGGACACCTGGATGTTTGTGTTGAACTCTTTTTAGCTAACTTTGTAAAAAGCTAGAGTTCGTGACCTGACTTTCCCCAAACCCAAACCCCATTGAAGTAAATGTTGCCCTGTAAATCGTGGGAATAAAAGGACTCCCCAAAAATAAAGGAGTACCTCGAACTGTCCCTGCACCAAGTGTCATTTTTTTTTTTTATATTAACACTAAATTCACTCCTGGGTATAATTAATTGTTGTCTCCTGTCAATTGCAATACATAGGAAAGTCATTGATACAAACATTGGGAAAGCATTGTGGCTCCCCCAAAAATCCATACCAGGCCCTTCAGGTCTGTCAAGGATTTTAAGGGGAACTCCCCCACAAATTCTGGGAAAAAATGGCGTGGAGTCCCCCCCCCCAAATCCATAACAGAACCTTATCCGAGCACGCAACCTGGCCGGCCACAGGGGAAGAGGGGGGGACGAGAGAGCGGCCCCCCTCCCTCCTGAACCGTACCAGGCCACATGCCCTCAACATGGGGAGTATGTCCCCATGTTGATGGGGACAAGGGCCTCATCCCCACAACCCTTGCCCGGTGGTTGTGGGGGTCTGCGGGCGGGGGGCTTATCGGAATCTGGAAGACCCCTTTAACAAAGGGGACCCCCAGATCCCGCCCCCCCTATGTGAAATGGTAATGGGGACATTGTACCCCTACCATTTCACCTTAAAAAATGGCATTATCTAAAAAATGACACTACACGGTTTTTGACAATTCCTTTATTATTGGTTTTGTTTTTCAACCATCTTCTTCCTTCTTCTTTTCTGCATTCGAGTTTCTTCCTCCATCTTCCTCTTCATCTTCATCTTCCTTCTTGCTTCGGGCTTCTCGTCCGCATCTTGCTTCGGCTTCTTCTTTGTTCTCCCGCCGCTCCGTTTGAATTTGAGTTTCCCGCTGTGTGACGCAAAGTTAGGCAGTTCTCCTCTAGGTCCGCTGCGAGCCGGGGGACCCGCCCCCCTCTGACTGCACGGGGAAAGTACCTGTGAAATCTCTGTGCGTCAGAGGGGGGCGGGGTCGCCGGACCAAGAGGAGAACTGATGAACTGAAGCGTCACACAGCGGGAACCTCCAATTCAAACGGAGCGGCCGGAGAAAGAAGAACCCGGAGCAAGATGCGGACGAGAACACCGAAGGAAGAAGGAAGATGAAGAGGAAGAGGAAGATGGAGGAAGAAACACGAAGCGAGAAAAGAAGAAGAAGGAAGAAGATGGAAGAAAGCCAAACTAAAAATTAAAGGAATTGTCAAAAAATGACTACTGTCATTTTTTACATTTTGTACACTTTCTTCGTGAAATGGTAGGGGTACAATGTACCCCTTACCAATTCACATAGGGGGGGCTGGGATCTGGGGGTCCCCTTTGTTAAAGGGGTCTTCCAGATTCCGATAAGCCCCCCGCCCGCAGACCCCCACAACCACCGGGCAAGGGTTGTGGGGATGAGGCCCTTGTCCCCATCAACATGGGGACATCCTCCCCATGTTGAGGGCATGTGGCCTGGTACGGTTCAGGAGGGAGGGGGGGCCGCTCTCTCGTCCCCCCCTCTTCCCCTGCGGCCGGCCAGGTTGCGTGCTCGGATAAAGGGTCTGTTGTGGATTTTGGGGGGGACTCCACGCCCTTTTTTTTCCTGATTTGGGGGTGGAGTTCCCCTTAAAATCCTTGACAGACCTGAAGGGCCTGCAACTCGAATTTGGGGGAACCCCCACGTTTTTATTTTGCAGGTACAACTCACTTTTCAATGTCTTGCCATTTGCCGGGAGGCAAGAATTCATTTAGAGCCGCGATTGACTTTTCAAAGTTTATTCACAATTCAAAAATGACACTTTGTGCACGGCCAGTACTAACAGCACGGGAAGCAAGCGCCAAGTTACATGCATATTGCCCAACCCCGGCCCCGAACATACAGTGAATGAATGTTTATAGGTTTAATGCTCCTGGACACAGCCAAATTTAAAGGTCTGTACGGTCACTACATTTGCTGTTCGGGGCCGCTCAACCCTCGACATATCAAGTATGAAAAATGTTACGTACCCGCGATCTACACGTTCGTCTCCTCCGACCTTCTTCCACTCACTGAACGTCGCTTTCAACAATGTTTTTTGGAGTTATATACAGTGCGCATGCGTGACGCTACGCACGCTTTCCCGCCCCTGACGTTCGTTACACTACTTTCCCCGCCCCTTCTCGCTACTCCTTAATGACGAAGAGTGTAAACATGTCGGCGAATCAACAACATGATGTGGAAAGTGGGGAAGAAAGCAGGCCCCGACCCAGAAGGTATAAAGCCACTAACATGAGCTTTGAGGAGATGGTGGAGATGGTCACCATATTGCTCCGGGATGATTATGACGCCAAACATGGGCCCTACAAAAAGCCAAATCAAGTGAAGGCCAAGATCATGGATAAAGTGGTCAAAGCGCTATTGCATAAATTTGGTGTTCGCAGGTCGCGGGAACAGATCCGGAAACGATGGTCGGACATTAAGTTGCGTGAGCCGGATCAATATAAAAAGATTAAAAAAGTCATCCAAAAAAGTAAGTAGATTTACATTAAATGTGATTTTTGGTAATAACGTGGTGTTGCATGTGCTTTTAAAATAATGTATGTAGTACAGTTAAAAATGTCATGTTTCATGTTTTTGGGCACACGAATCGATCGTATAAATGGTCGTTCAAACGTTCACTCAATCACAAGCTTTTGGCCCGATTCATTGTTCGAACGACATTTTATCAATCCTAAAATAATAGGCATGTTCAAATGTTTTTAGCAATGTATTCCACCAAAACATCGTTTGGGTGGTATTGAACGAGGATTTCAACGTTGGATTCTTGTGCCCAAGAACATGAAACAGGACATCATGAAATGTTTATGTGAGAAGTAATTATAAACATGTTTGTGTAGTTGTTGGTAATTAGATTTGGCTAATGTAACTAGATTCAGTGTACGTTTACAAGAGTATGCTCAGCAGCTGCTTACACATCTGGACTCATTAGCACAAGTGTGGGCCACAAGAACAACCTTTTGATGGTGTCACACACAGGTGATCCAGTGGATACCTGGTGTGTTTCCATGTGTGAAACATGACCAAAAGAGATTAATCTACCATCTTGGGAAATGGATACAATCATGTGTTCATCTCCTAAGAAATTATCACTAATACAATTGTAACACACTTCCCAAGAATGATTAATATTCCTCTTTCACGCCAAAATATATTTAGTTACACAAGTCTACCTTTTGGTTATATCTCCTAGGGCTTCAAAGAGCTAAGAGACACAAGGCTGCAAACCCCGCACCACCAACTCAAGACCCACAACCGCAGGATGTGGCAGAAGAGGGAAATGGCAACTCACCAGGTCAGTGTCATACACCACAGCCTCAGGTAATAGATGTTGGCCTGTATATTTAGTAAGGGCTCTTTCACACGGAGGTCCGTTCAGGTCCGCCTGTCAGTTTTTTAGGCGGACCTAAAACGGATCCTCCATGTAGCCCTATGGAGGCACGGATGTCAGCGGAGACATGTCCGCTGACATCCGCTCCGCCAAAGTGTGACGGAGGAAAACCCTATTTTTCCTTCCGTCGGCGGAGCGGATCGGATGACGACGGACTCTACGGTCCGTCGTCATCCGATTCCCCATAGGGGAGAGCGGCGCTCTGACAGGGCGGTCCCTGCACAGTGTGCGGGGACCGCCCAGTCATCCGTCGGCTCAGCGGGGATCAACGGAGCGATCCCCGCTGAGCAAGCGGAGCTTCACGGGGCGGATCTGCACGGATCCGCCCCGTGTGAAAGGGGCCTAAGACGTTTTCTTTTCACTACTTCAAGGGACTTTAATGCCTGCGGCACCAGCAAACTTCACCAGAGCCACTGCCCAGATGTTGCTGAAACAAGTGAGGGTCTGCTCTCTGGAGGTTGAAAAGATAAAAGACAACCTGTTCCAGATGTGCCAAACCAACAAAATCATGGAGAAAAGACTGAAAAAACTTGAGCATATTCTTGGGAGGGTGTAAAACTTGTATATATTCTAAAAAAGATTGTTTTAGTTTTTGGGGGGGAAATCTTTTATTTCTATAAAGGTATATTGTTCGTGTTGTACATTTTTGTACTGAGTTGTAAAAAGAGAAAAAAAAAACAAATTCCCAAAAAAATTTGGGGTATATTTTGATACAAACGTGAAAATTGTTATACTCCTATAAAAAAAAAAAAAAATCACTAAACAATGTGTGGCTTCTTATATCAATGTTGCCCCCCCCCCCCCCTAAAAAAATGTGTGTGTTTAGACTCTATAAATGATTGTAATTTACTTGTTAGGAAAAAACATGGGACTACAACTGCACTAGTATAACCGAGGACAGTGATGGTGAACCTTGGCAACCCAGATGGTTTGGAACTAGGCTTGTGCAATTCGTTTCGTAACGAATCGAAATTCGTCCGAATTTAGCAACTTTCGGACATTCGGAAGCATTCGAATTTCCGAACAAAGCAATTACGAATAAGACCGAAATAAATTATACCGCAAATAGCGAATGCCCGAATGTCTTCGGCATAATTCGTTATGAAAAAGTTACGAATGTACGAATCCATACGAAGCAAAATAACACTCACTCTGCTCTGCTCTCTGCTTCTCCCACACCGTGCTGAACTCCCTCTCAAAATGGTGTACAGGGGCGGAGGCTATAGCCGCATGTAAAAAACGAAAGTAAAATACGAGATTTCGAATCCATTCGAAGCACAATAACACTCTGCTCTGCTCTCTGCTTCTCCCTCACCGTGCTGAACCCTCTCAAAATGGTGTACAGGGGCGGAGGCTATAGCCGCATGTAAAAAACGAAAGTAAAATACGAGATTTCGAATCGTTACAAATAACCGCTATGTATTTAGAAAAGTACAAATCCATTCAAAGCACATTAGGCATAATAGGCAGCGTCGTCGTGAGAGAGACACAGAAAATTACGAATCAACGAACCCAAAAAAAGTTACGAAAGTAGGAGTTGTGTCCAGAATCAACGAAAAACAATGTACTCTACCGAAAGTACGAATTATAAATCAACTAAAAATTCAACGAAAAATGTCGCTAGCGAAAATACGAATTAGTCCGAACACGAAAAATCCCGTCTAGCAAAATTACGAATGATTACGAATCAACAGGACCGAAAAGAAACGAACCGAAACTAACCGAATTTTTCCGTTGTGCACAAGCCTATTTGGAACTACATTTCTAATGTTACTCAGGCACTCTGCAGTGTAGTTGAGCATCATGGGAAATGGAGTTGCAAAACATCTGGAGTGGCAAGGTTCACCATCACTGACCTAGGAGAAAGAACAAATACAACAAAAGAAAAGCAAACAAGATGTTTTCAGTATATTATTTTTTATTATGACCAAAATTTGTTTAAAAATGATCAGGCATTGCAATGGCCCCCCTACCCATAAAATATTCTAGATAGCGTTGCCGCACATCACGGCCGCTTTGGGGGGCCAAGCCTGTAGGGCCAGCTAACTGGGCTGCCAATGGTCCATCCAAGCACTGTGTGCCCTGAAGGTCAACTGTAGCTAGATAATTGTTTGAGTTTTTGAGTAAAAAATTGTGCAGTATGCAACAGCACATGACCAAATGGTTCCATTTATACTCCGCCATGTTTATCGCAGTCAGAAAAAGGCGGAAGCGACTGACCATGATGCCAAAGGCATTTTCGACCACCCTTCGCGCTCTGGCCAGACGATAATTAAAGACCCTCCTCTCAGGGGTGAGGGACCTTTGGGGAAAAGGCCTCATCAAATGTGGTCCAAGCGCAAAAGCCTCATCTGCCAGGAACACAAACGGGAGGCCATGTTCATTATCTTCAGCAGGTGGCAATGCCAGGTCCTCTGAAAGAAGCCGGTCTGCAAACTCGGTCTGGGCGAAAACACCACCGTCAGACATCCGCCCATTTTTCCCAACATCAACAAATAGAAACTCATAGTTGGCAGACACCACCACCATGAGCACAATACTGTGGAAGCCTTTATAATAAAAAAAAACGATCCAGAATGGGCTGGTGGCACGATGCGGACGTGCTTGCCATCAATGGCTCCTCCACAGTTGGGAAAGTTCCACCGCTGAGAAAAATCAGATGCCACATTCTGCCATTCCTGTGGCGTCGATGGTAACTGTGGAGTCAAAGGAACAAAAAAATTAATATACTTTACTACCTATACATTGCAAGCATGTTAGCACAAAACACTCTGGGCAAAACATCAGTATAGCATTAATTTGGAAGGAGGATTTTAGAGCGGAGCTACGCAGCAAAAATACTATAAAATAACACAGCAGCTCCAGATCCAGCAGCTGCAGAGGTTTTCTAATTGTACACTTACCTGTCCTGGAGTCCAGCAACGTCCGCAGCAGAGGACGAACAATTGCTCGTCACTCTGCTGCCCCCTCTGTCATCCTCGGTGAGGGAATCAAATCTATAGTACTATGTAATTTATTTGGGTAGATTAGACAAAAATCAAAGAATTAGGGGGGGGGGGGGGGAATCAGGCAATCTAAGCACTACAATGGAGCGTCCAAAACAAAAATGGGGATTGACTAGGCTAGGTGTGTTTGGGCCCAGGATCTAATGCTGGAGATTGGTTTAAAAACAAATATGCATGTAGCCAAAAAACATAGAACATTCAAAGCTTACAACATGCAGGGGGACAAAGGGGACATTCACAGCATATTCAAATCATGGTAATTAGAGACAGTTCAAAATATACTATACATTAGCAAGCATAAAAAAACATAGATTGTGATGTTTATAAAGGAGAAAACTTACCTTAAGATAGTCCTCATGAAGGACCTGGATAATGGCAGAGCAGGTCTCTGGGATAATGACGCCCAGAGCCTTGGGGGAGATGCCTGTCGAGAACTTGAGGTCCTGCAAGCTTCTCCCAGTCGCAAGGTATCGCAACGTGGCGATGAGCCTCTGCTCAGCAGTAATGGCTTCCCGCATAACGGTGTCCTGCCTGGTGATATAGGGGGACACCAAAGCCAAGAGCTGCTGAAAAACGGGGTCAGACATCCTAAGAAAATTCCTGAAATCATCAGGGTTATTCTCCCGGATCTCCCGCAGCAGAGGCATATGACATAATTGGTCCCTCTGGAGCAACCAATTCTTGGTCCATGAACTCCTCCTCACCCTCCTCATGGACCGGATCTGGGACATAGCAACAAGCCCAGCAGCAAGCACAGCACGATCTCGGCGACAAGAACGTACCCGCAACATGGCTTCAAAACGGTCGTCTAATCAGAACGAACTAAAAGAACGCACTGAAGAACAGCAAGGCCTATGAAGAACGAGCTGAAAAACAGTAACGAGCGGACAAGATCGCACTGCAAAAACAGATACGAACTCACTACACGCACTGAAAGCCAGATACGAACCCACAAGCACAAACTGAACTCCCGAAAACGATCTTTAAAGCATGAAGACTGAAAAAGCGCGAATCGTCTCTTCCCAAACTTTTACTAACACGCGGTAACACGAAATCACCAAAAGCAGCCAAAAGGGTGGCGCGAACAGAATGAAACTTCCCCTTTATAGTGCCGTTGTACGTGTTGGACGTCACCGCGCTTTGCTAGATCAGTTTTTTTCACGATGGTCTGTAGGCAAGGCAGGCTTGAGAGGAAACAAGAAAAATAACGTCGAGAAAATCGACGTTTTTTTTCTTGACATGAAAACCGGTCGTGTGTACGCAGCATGATGGACTCTGTCCATCTCCAGCCGCTCCACAGGAATACCCGGATATAGCTCTTGGCATAACGCTGTTATGGTTGATTGTAAGTCTATTACTGTCTCAGGTATCCCTCTGAAGCGCAGGTTTGACCTTCTAGCGCGGTTCTCATAATCTTCGAGTTTATTTTGTAAGGTAATATTTTCCTCTTTAAGGGTATCTAGTTCATATAGAAAGTCCTGAGTAGAATTTTCAATGTCTTTGATTTTCATCTCCAGAGCTTCAGTGCGGTGCCCCAATTCTCTGATTTCCTTAGTTAGGTTATTGGTGATTTGTTCTGACGTTTGTTTTAAAGCTTTATGTAGCATTTTCTCAAATTGTTTCAATATGCTTGAGGGAATTGTAGCATCTTGTTGTGATTCACCTGACATGTTTAGGTTTGTATCAGATTCAGAGTCTTCTGGGGAGAATAGTTTAGGCAGCTTACACTTGTTCCTCTTCTCTGAGGTGAGTGTCTCTGAGGTGATTGGCGCCTTATTAGTATGCTTAGTATTTGCTTTCTCTGAGGTCCCGCTGTGAGGGTTGGTTTTGGACTTATTACGGGCACCTCCAAGAAGCATTTTAACATATAAATGTTCCCCTCACCTCTCTGGTTTGAAGTGTCTTGTTTGTGGGTGTTTGAATGTCCGCGGGCTTCCTTTATTAGCGGTATTCTCCCCCTCACAGAGCGGAGCTCTAGCCCGACATTACCGCTGTTCTTGCCTCCGCGCATGCTCCTCCCGTAATCTTTTTTTTCATGCAGCCTGTTGGCTGAACGAAAAAAAGAGATTGATCGGTGGGTATTCCCACCATTAGAATACCTCCCTTTATCCACCCACTTCTAATGATGGGCATACATGCACCACTTATATATGCCGAAGCATGGGGGCATCCTCCCGCAAAAAAGTTATGCCGCGTACACACGGTCGGACTTTTCCACGGGCAAGCCTCCGTCGGAATTTCGACCGTATGTACGTGTCATAAAAGGTTATGCCGCATACATATGATCGGACTTTTCCACGGGCAAGCCGCCGTTAGGAGCAAAATCGCACCTCCACCCCTGCTGCCCCCATGCTTCGGCATATATGCTCTTTCTTTCTCGTACATCACGGGACACAGAGCGACATAGTCATTACTAATGGGTTATATAGATACCTTCAGGTGCTGGCACTGGCAACTTCCAAAACCGGAAGTACCCTCCCCTATATAAGCCCCTCCCATCCGGGAGCACCTCAGTTTTTTGCCAGTGTCTAAAGTGTTGGCCAAGAAGTAACATGTGTTTTTCACTGAGCTTGCGTACAGGTTCTTTTGGGCCTCAGTAAGCTATTCCGGATCCGACCAAAAAAGCTTCATAGCTAAACGGTCGGTACCCGGGCCTTGCAAGAGAAGAGCAAGGTTTTGCCTGTAATGCCTCTCTTAGGAGGGCTGGACCCTGGGATCCAGAGCTCTGGTCATACCCACGACCAAGATGTTTTCTGTGCAGGGTGCTATACAGGTCCAGGGGAGTGGAATCCTTGGGAACCCGGTCCCTGAAGGTTTGATTACAATGCCTGCCGTGATAGGTGAAGTTTGGGCTTCTGTGGACCAAACAGAGTCCTGCGGCGAGGAAAAGGTAAGTGGGGGCCCTCGGGAACTTGGTTCTATTGAGGGACCCCCAAGCCTATTTTGTCTTTCTGCCTGTTACCTAAGGTATTCCCGCTAATATTCTGTGTATGCCTGTTACTACTGAGAAAATGTAAAAATTTTAATAGTAGGCAAGAAAAAAAATAAAAAAAAATAAATGTAAGACCGCGGTACCTGTGTTAGACACTAGAGGCCGCTATGGTTCTTTTTCTTGTAATGTGGATTTTTTTCTTCCAGAATCAAATCCAGGCAGTTGGTATGTTCTCTGCTGGGAAGCTGTCTCCTCTGCCCTGTTGCTGCGCTCATCCATCCCCGGGCCCTGCGGCAAAGGGACCCTGGCTCCCATCTAGCTCCTTATTGTTTTAAAAAAAGGCGCCGAAGGCGCACGTGCCCGCGCGCGTGCGCGGGCACGCGCCTCTATATATAGAGGCGATCTGGAAAAGGGGCGGAGCGGGTGGATGACGCTCAGGTGTGCGCCGCGGCGCTACTGCGCATGTGCGGGCATCCAGCGTGTTTTAAAGCACATTATAGCTGGCTATTGAAGTGCACAGACAGAGCTAGCAACAGTATAAAGGCACACAGAGGCGGTTGATGCAGGCATCCCCTAGAAATGCACTTTAGTAGACACCAACTGTGATATAGCAGCAATTGTGCTAGACTATTCTCAGTAAAAGTGGTGTATTACGGCTGGAATACCTCAGCTTTAGGCTTAGGAATATGCCGTCCAGAAGCTCCGGAACTGAATCTTCCAGGAAGCGAAGGGGGTCTCATCGGGCTCTGAGGATCTTGGGCATGCTTCTGCTGCACCAGTCTCCCCTGAAGTTCAGAGGTAAGTGACCGTAGAGACCCCGCAGGGGTACTTGGTACTGTGGCTGTCCTCAGTTCACCTGCTTCTGTGTATGTAACAGAGGAGGTTTTTTCCTCAGCTCTGGGAGGATTAGAGAGAGATTGTCAACATTGATCGCTGCCTCCCTGTCAGGGAAAGCACGCCCGATCTCCGTCTCCTCCTTCAGAGTGCCTGTTAGCAGAGCAACAGTCCCATACAGGGATCGACCTGCCTGAAGGGGATCAGGATGAGGTTGATTCTGTTATAGAGGAATCAACAGTGGGGGAACCTTTTCTCAGCATCTCAAGCTGAAAGATTATGGGTTCAGTCTCTGACTAACATGGTCCGATCAGCATTTAAAAATGCACCTTGCGGAACCATCAACCACTACTGTATCCTCGTTGGGGTCGCTAGAAGCCCCCAGACTGTCTGTTCTTTTCCACTTCACCCTTTACTGAAAGGGCTCATTTACCAGGATTGGGAACGTCCTGAGAAAATATTTATTCCCCCAAGAGATTTCCGGTGGTCTATCCCATGGAGGATACGTTCATCAAAAAATGGAAGGTCCCTACAGTGGACGCAGCCATCTCTTGTATGTATAAATCACTGACATGTCCAGTGGATAATGTCCAAATGTTCAAGAAACCCAATAGATAAAAGATTGGAGTCCTTATGAAAGTCTGCTTCTTTCTACAGCAAGCTTGGTGACACAACCAGCAGTGAGGTCTGCTAAGCAGTGAAGGATCAGTTGAAACAGGTCTTGAGGGACTTGACAGATCAGCAGGCCTTGCCCTAGCTGATCTACCTAGAGCCTTAGGCTTTGCGGTTGACGCCATAAAGGATTCAGTCCATCAGGCCTCCCGCCTTACGCTGTCTATAGTACATATGCGTAGGCTTCTATGGCTCAAAAACTGGTCTGCTGAAGCTCCCTGTAAAGAATGGCTGGTTAGCGTCCCATTTCATGGTGAACGCTTATTCAGGGAAAACCTGGACAAATATATCCAGAAAATTTCCAGCGGTAAAAATACGCTCTTGCCGGTTAAAAACAGAGTTAGAGGTCCCTCTTTAAGAGGCCTGCTTCTCCAGTCCCTGGGGCATCGGCTGTGTAACAGTTCCGACGGCCTCCTCGGTCAATTCCCGGGGGTAAAAAACAGGGACAATAGCAGGGTAATGAGAAACCCTGGGTCAGGGGAGGTACAAAACCTCCCCCAAAGTTAAATTCATTGAAGGGTTGCCCCCACTCAGTCGGGTGGGGGGAGGACTCCAGTTGTTCGCAAGAGACCTGGCGGGACACGATCAAAACAGATAGGTGCTCTCCGCAGTATGTTTGGGATACAGTTTGGAGTTAAAAGACTCTCCTCCTTCCCATTTTTGAGGTCAAACGTGCCAAGGGATCCCCGGAAGAGAGAGTCCCTCCTGTTGGCACTAGAACAACTATTGCTCCAAGGAGTAATTATGGAGGTTCCCCTGGAAGAATGAGGGTTCGGGTTTTACTCAAACCTCTTTACAGTCCCGAAGCAAACGCGGACGGGAGGCCCATATTAATTCTAAAAGGGCTATACAAATTCCTGTATATCAGGACTTTCCGATGAAGTCGATCCGATCGGTGGCCACTGCCCTACAAGGGGAGGATTGGTTAGCCGCGATCGACATCAAAGATGCTTATTTGCACATTCCCATCTTTCCAGTCCACCAAAAATTTCTACGCTTTGCAGTAGAAGGGCGCCATTTTCAGTTCAGAGCCTTACCCTTCGGTTTGGCCACAGCACCACGAGTGTTTACAAAAATTCTGGCCCTTTATTGGCCAATCTAAGAACACAAGGTGTAATGATAATGGCATATCTAGATGACTTGTTGCTGATAGACCACTCAGTGAAAAAACTAGACGTGGTCGTTCACAAGACAATCAAGTATCTGGAATCTCACGGTTGGATTATCAACCGAGACAAGTCAGCCCTAAAAACCAGTCAAAAGTCTGGAATACTTGGGGCTAAGGTTGGATTCAGGCCAGAGAAAAATATTCTTGCCTCGAGGAAAGGTGTTGTCTTTGAAAGATTTGATCCACTTAGTGGGTACAAAAAAGACAGCCGTCCATACGCCTGTGCATGAGGCTGCTGGGAAAAATGGTGGCATCATTCGAAGCAGTACCCTACGGTCAATTCCATTCAAGGAATTTGCAAGGGGCCATACTGTCAGCCTGGAACAACAAAGTTCAGGCCCTAGACTTACAATGTCCTTGTCCCCTTCCGTTCGCAAGAGCCTCCGTTGGTGGTTGGTTCCCCAGAATCTGGAAAAAGGGCAATCCTTCAGTCCGATTTCTTGGAAGGTGGTCACTACAGATGCCAGCCTTATAGGCTGGGGAGCAGTACTGGAGCAATGGTCTCTCCAGGGCAGATGGTCGGATGCAGAAAAGGCCCTGCCCATCAATCTCTTAGAGATACGAGCAGCCCGGTATGCCCTAGTAGCATGGACATCCAAACTCCAAGGGTCCCCTGTCAGAATTCAATCAGACAATGCCACAGCAGTGGCATATATCAATCATCAGGGGGGCACCAGGAGTCGTGCAGCCCAGAGGGAAGTAAATTACATCCTGAAATGGGCAGAAAGATATGTCCCAGCCATATCTGCGGTATTCATTCCAGGAGTGGAGAATTGGAAGGCGGACTTTCTAAGTCGCCAGCAATTATGCCCAGAGGAATGGTCCCTTCACCCCGAGGTTTTCTGGACAATATGTCAGCGGTGGGGAACATCGGATGTAGATCTTCTAGCATCCAGATTCAACGCAAAGGTGGACAGGTTTGTCTCTCGGACAAGGGATCCCCTAGCTTGCGGCACGGATGCCCTAGTGTTCCCTTGGGATCAGTTCAAGCTGATATATGCATTCACACCGCCACAATGGTTACCTCGATTACTCCGCAGAATCAGGGTAGAAAAGAAACCAGTGATTCTGGTGGCTCCAGCGTGGCCCCGAAGAGCGTGGTACGCGGAGATTGTAAAATGTCAGTGGGGAGTCCTTGGACTCTCCCACGTCGTCCGGACCTGCTTTCGCAAGGACCGATATACCACCCTTCCTTACCAGCCCTAGGTTTGACGGCCTGGCTATTGAAGCCCACATTCTAAAAAAGAGAGGGCTCTCTAATCCTGTGGTATCTACCATGATCAATGCCAGGAAGCCGGTATCCAGGCAGATCTACTATAGAATCTGGAAGGCGTACATCGCGTGGTGTGAGGCCAAAAAATGGTATCCACATAAGTACGTAATAGGTAGGAGTCTGGACTTCCTACAGTGGGCTTGCCTTGAGTACTATCAAAGGTCAGTTTTCGGCCTTGTTAATATTTTTTCAAAGGCCCTTGGCTTCGCATTCACTAGTCAAAGCCTTTAGATAAGGAGTGATGCGTATTAGTCCTCCGGTTAATATTCCCATATGTCCATGGGATCTAAACCTGGTTCTGTCGGTTCTACAGAAACAACCATTTGAACCATTACAGCATATTTCCTTGGTTCTTCTCACCAGGAAATTGTTTTTTCTAGTAGCCATTTGTTCGGCTAAAAGAGTGTCGGAATTAGCAGCTATGTCCTGTAGGGAGCCATATCTGGTTATCCATAAGGACAGAGTAGTGTTACGTCCTCATCCAGCCTTTCTTCCTAAGGTGGTATCAAGGTTTTCATTTGAACCAAGATGTGGTTCTTCCTTCTTTTTTCCCCAAACCTAGTTCGGTAGAGGAAAAGTTATTGCATTCTTTGGATGTAGTAAGAGCAGTTAAAGCTTATCTAAAAGCCACTGCTCAGATTCGCAGAACGGATACTTTGTTTATTCTGCCGGAAGGCCCCAGAAAGGGTCAGGCAGCGTCAAAATCTACTTTAGCCAAGTGGATTCAACAGGTCATTATGCAAGCCTATGGCTTGAGAAGGAGACCGCCTCCGTTCAAAGTTAGAGCGCACTCCACGAGAGCAGTTGGAACTTCATGGGCAGCGCATCACCAGGCCTCCCTGGCTCAAATCTGTAAGGCCGCAACATGGTCTTCAGTACACACGTTTACTAGGTTCTACCAGGTGGACGTTAGAAGTCAGGAGGATGTCGCCTTTGGGCGCAGTGTGTTGCAGGCCGCAAAAGATCCTCATGTCTGATAGCGCTCAGCTTATGTATGGTGTATCCCCCCCCCTCGTTGGGCATTGCTTTAGGACATCCCATTAGTAATGACTATGTCGCTCTGTGTCCCGTGATGTACGAGAAAGAAAATAGGATTTTTATAACAGCTTACCTGTAAAATCCTTTTCTTGGAGTACATCACGGGACACAGAGCTCCCACCCCTCTTTAGGGACACTTATTGCTTTGCTACAAAACTGAGGTGCTCCCGGATGGGAGGGGCTTATATAGGGGAGGGTACTTCCGGTTTTGGAAGTTGCCAGTGCCAGCACCTGAAGGTATCTATATAACCCATTAGTAATGACTATGTCGCTCTGTGTCCCGTGATGTACTCCAAGAAAAGGATTTTACAGGTAAGCTGTTATAAAAATCCTATTTTTTTTTAACTGTGGTGGTGAAACCACCTCCTACAGCGTTGGAGTCACGGCTTTATGTATCGTGGGAGCAAAAGCTGTTGCTGTCAAGATAAATAAATCCGCGCTGCAATTGAATGACGTACCTGCTAAGCAAATGATGGTTAACATTAAAACAAAGTAACATTACAGTATAACAGTAAGACCTTACCATACCATACCTGCAAAGCAAATATCAAATAAAAAACCTAGTAAAAAATAAAACATTTTTTTAACGCAACCTGTGCCTAAAATATATATATGCCGAAGCATGGGGGCATCCTCCCGCAAAAAAGTTATGCCGCGTACACACGATTAGACTTTTCCACGGGCAAGCCTCCGTCGGAATTTCGACCGTATGTACGCGGCATAAAAGGTTATGCCGCGTACATACGGTCAGACTTTTCCACAGGCAAGCCTCCATCGGAATTTTGACCGTATGTACGCAGCATTAGGAGCAAAATCGCTCCTCCGCCCCTGCTGCCCCCATGCTTCGGCATATATGCTCTTTTTTTACTGTGGTGGTGAAATCACCTCCTACAGCACTGGAGTCATGGCTTTATGTATCGTGGGAGCAAACGCTGTTGCTGTCAAGATAAATAAATCCGCGCTGCAGCTAAATGGCACACCTGAAAACAAAAAGTTACATACCTGAAACACAAGCATGATAAAACATTGCAGAATAGAATACAGTAAAAAAGAGCAGAACAATAGAGAGAAAATAGAGAGAGAGAGAGAACAATAAAACGACAACTGTTTTTTTTTGTTTTGTTTTTTGTGTTTTGTTTTTTTACGTTTTTTTCTTTACACTTTTTTTTTACACAACTGTAATGGTTCAGGTCTCTCAAAATGTGATGGCATCTTGGGAGACCCTGTGTAAGTGTGTCCTATCCTGTGCATTGCTGTACCCTACGCTAAAACGTCACTTTTGTGTGGTAGCGTTCAAAACATTTACCAATGCACAGACCAGGATTGTCAGGACAGAGTGGACAAAAATAACGGGTGTCACGCCTAAAACCGCGCTTGCTACAGACACAACATCTTTTTTGGGGGGCTTGTTGGGTAGGGGTACTCTCGAGGACATAAGGAAAATGCCTCTCATGCAGCCGGCTTACTGCATTTGGTAGGGGATGGTGAGGTGCAGAACCGCCTGGATACAGGAGTTCTGTGACTATCTCATCCTGGAATTTTAGGAGAGATAAAGTCCCGCCTGAAGCTCTGTATAGCACATGAGCGTTCAGCAAAGCCAATTGGAATAAGGATAGAGACACTTTTTTGTACCAGCGTCGTCTCGCCTTACGGGCAATGTGATACGGCGCCAACTTCTGGTCGTTGAGGTCCACCCCTCCCATATTTTGGTTATATTCGTGGACACAGAGGGGTTTCTCCACAACACCAGTCGCCGTACGAATTTGGACTGTCGTGTCTGCATGAAGGGAGGTAAGAAGGAAAACATTCTTATTATCCCTCCACTTCACAGCGAGCAAATTATTACACTTCAAGCAGGCTCTCTCCCCCAGCCTAAGATGGGAATCTATAAGCCCCTGGGGAAAGCCACCGCGATTAGGTCGCACGCTGCCACATGCTCCAATCTGATGATCAAACAAGTGACTAAACAGTGGCACGCTCGTGTACTAATTGTCCACATACAAGTGGTACCCCTTTCCGAATAAGGGTGACACCAAGTTCCACACTATCTTGCCAGCGCTCCCTATGTAATCTGGGCAGTTGACCGGCTCAACCTGACTATCTTTTCCCTCATAAACCGTAAAGCTCCATACATAGCCTGTTGCCCTGTCACAGAACTTATAGAGCTTGACCCCGTATCTGGCACGATTGCTGGGAAGGTACTGCTTGAAAGACAAGCGGCCAGAAAATTTAATCAGGGACTCATCAACGCAGAAAACTTGATCGGGAATAAACAAGGCTGCAAAACGTTCGTTGAAGTGGTTTATGAGGGGCCGAATTTTGTAGAGCCGGTCGTATTCAGGGTCTCCACGTGGACAAAAAAGTTCATTGTTGTTGAAAGGCATGAACTGCAAGATCTGCTCGTATCGTTTCCTGGGCATGGAGGCAGAGAACACAGGCATGTGGTCAATTGGGTGCATGGACCAATAAGCACGCATTGACGAAAATTTATGTGTGCCCATGTTGAGGGAAAGGCCCAGAAAGGTCTTAAATTCGGAAACCGTAATTGGTTTCCAATCTCTGGCAATGGAAGGCAACTGGGGATTAGCGGCGATGAATTGACCAGCATATAAATTACTCTGGTCCACAATAGATCTATAGAGATCTTCCGTGAAAAACAGCGAATAAAAATCAAGTGGCATAAAATCAGCTGTTTCCACCTGAATACCGGGTTGGGCAGTGAATGCAGGAAGTACGGGTGCTGCAGAAGTGGTGGGGACCCAATCAGGATAGGTGAATTCTGCAGGAAGGGCACTATGGGCACAATGGGCCTGCCTTTGTCTTCTTCTTGGTGGCAGCGGGACACTACTTGTGCTTGCCAGCTCGTCAGCTTGAACTGCACTTATGGGACTCGCCACGTCACCAAGTGATACTGCAGTGCTGGATGTACGCCCAGGCTGTACTAGGCCGCTGGTGCTTGCCAGTTCACCAGAAGGAATAGCGGCGCTAGTACTACTCTGCTCCATGCTCCTCAACAACCTCAGAAGATCGAAATCGGGTGCGCCTGACCTTAGCAGGGACCTCATCATCTTCGTTGTCAGTGCTATCTGACATGGAGGCGCTGTCTTCTACAGGAAGGTATTCTGAGCCTGAATCTGTCAGATACGTGACCTCCTATTCACTATCTGTCATGCTCAGAATCTCGTAGGCCTCTTTACTAGTGTACCTTCGATTTGCCATTTTGGGCTCTAAATTTAGGGGTACACTAGTACCTGACTGTAAAAAAGCACCTGACTGTCGTCAGCAAATATATCAAACGCTACAAAAAAAACTGTTAGCGATCGCAGGGAACAGGCCTGACTCTGTGAACGCTGCAGTTATGTGTGTTGTGTTTGGTAAGTGACAGTGATCGATCGATACTGCACTTGGGTGGGCTGAGCGGGGCTAAACGCAGGTGCTAGCAGGTATCTGGGCTGATCCCGCTAACACTGCGTTTTTGGGAACCCTAAACCGCTGGGGACGCTAGTATAGATCTGATCAGATCAGATATTGATCTGTTCAGATACTATACCACTAAGGGAGGTGTATGCTTTGCGTGTGGGTGTTAGCGTTACTGGCACTAACCTAACGCTGCCTGGGGCGGCGTAGACCCTCTCTGGCGCTAAAACCTAATTGATATCACCTGCCGGGCGATCAGGGGGTTAAACCTTTATTGGGTTATATACGGCGGGTGCCCTGATGCTATAAAAAGCAAACTAACCAACCAGTGTCACCCGTAACACTTATACGGTGATCACTGGTGAAAGGGTTAACTAGGGGCAATCAGGGGGTTAAAACCTTTATTAGGTAATATATGGGGGTACCTGACGCTATATAAAAACCTGACGGGTAACCTAAATAACTAAATAACTAACTGGCTAACCAGTGACACTTATACAGTGATCACTGGTGAAAGGGTTAACTCTAGGGGCAATCAAGGGGTTAAACCTTTATTAGATGATATATGGGGGTACCTGACGCTATAAAAACCTGCGGCGAACCTAAAAAAAAATAACTTGCTACCTAGGGGCACCACCGACACTAATACAGCGATCGGAAAAACAATTGCTTAGTGACGCTGGCGATAAGGGGTGAAAGGGTTACCTGGGGGGCGATCAAGGGGTTAAACCTTTATTAGGGGGGGTTAGGGGGCTACCCTGGACCTAAAGGGGCCTAAACCTAACTGCCCTGCAACTTTTTACTGTCACAGATGACACTAAATGCAGTGATCAGTAAATAAACGATCACTGCAATCAGTGATACTGTGACTGGGGGCTGGGGGGTGACCTGGGGGGTGATCTGGGGGTGACTGGGGGGTGAAAAGTGTGCCTATGTGTGCTGGTGTTAGTGTAGTGTTAGTGCACTTACTTCACGTCTTGTCTCCTCGGCGCTCCGGACAAAAAGACCGCCGCATGGAGCGATGACATCACTTCCTCCTGCCTGTGTTTACATTTACACAGCAGGGGAAGCATATCATTCGCCGGGAGCGATCGCGAGGGGGTGGCCAGAAACGAATGGCCGCTCCCTCATCACGGATCGCTCCCGCAACGATAACCACCGCTCATTGTACCGGAGGGGGGTCCCCCACCCATACGAAGGCAGGCACGTACAGGTACGTGATTGTGCCTCAAGGTGCCATTCTGCCGACGTATATGTACAGTGAGCGGTCGTTAAGTGGTTAAATATTTGGGAGTTTCCCAGAAGGCAATTCATTGTTTATGAAGCTTGTATTGTATAGCCTGCAAAGGAGTAGTTGGGGTTTGGTCGACACTCCTAGAGCCATCTTTTTGCAGGAGTTTTGCATTTGAGTCTCGAAACGTGTGGTTTGACCTCCAGGGGATGTGTGGGTCAGGGGGGATTCCCTCCCATTTGCAAAGGGGGGTTTATTCCATCCTTTCCCTTGCCAAGTTTTTTAAATTGTTGAAATATATATGATGTTTAGCCATGGATTTTTTGATAGACAAGGCGATGGGGCTCCCCCCTCCCCCTCCCTCTTCCTGTATGTTGATGTGTAAAAAAAAAACAGTTTGGGTTTTAAGTAGCTGAGCATGCAGCAGGAAGTTCTTTTCAGCATTTATGTATCAGCAGGAAGTAGGTGGAAGGAAAATGGAAAGCATTTAGGAAAAAAGTGTTTTATATTTTGTTCCAGTTTTGTGAAGTTTTATACTGTAATACAGTTTTGGGTAGAGAGCAAATAGGGGGGCATCACCATTATTGTTGTAACACCTAGATGCAGGTAGAAAGAAGCCATAATATTGTTTTGAATAGTGGAGGATTTCATGGTACTTTGTAGTTTCGTCTGACAAACACGTTTAGAAGGCTGTATATCGTGAGACAGGTCGGGCCGTGTAGAATAATCAGAATTCCTGTGCGCGATTGTATTAGCATAAACATGAGGAGTAGTACGCTAGCATACCGGGAGGCCGTGTAAAATAATCGGAATACGCCGGTGCCAGTACTGTAAAATGGTCACTAAGCAGTACTGCTCCGAAAACTAGTGCAAGGGTGTCCTGGACGCGGGACACTTCATAAGCGATTTGAATCGTCATGGGTAATGTCGGTCCATGCGTTGGAGGAAAAAAATTAGGCTCCACACCAGTCAGACAACTGCACCGCACATGAGGTCTGGGTTTGGGGCTCCGGACATGAGACCCCTTAAAGGATGACATATCTGGTCAGAGGGTACAGTGAGGTGTACTCCTTTGGAAGGTACTTTTGCTGGAGGACGAGACCTCAGAATAAAAGTACCTTGGATGTAGTTCAGCTGTGGCTTCAGAAATCTGTAATGATGAGTGTTGATGGAGGTGTAGTACACGCTTTTGTGATTCTCAGAGGAGGAACGGTGGTTAAATGCTCATGCCCGTTTGTTTGAACTTTGTATGGCTGGTCCATGCAAGATTCTTGAGATGCTCTCATGTTTTTCCCATTGTATTTTTTTCTATTGCTGAAAGAGTGAAGGTAGAATTCTGGCTGTTTTGTTTTTTCATTTTTGTAAACTATGAAGTATCTCCCCCACATTTGTATCGGAATGTTTGTATGTAGTAGCGTGAATATGTTTGAACTTACCTCGGCGATCCTCTGATGCATCGCAGCTGTTGTATTTTTGTAGGAACGGGAAAAGTAAGGGTTACAGAAGGTTTTCATTGAATCGGTTTTGAAAGGATGTCATTGACAATTTACCAATGTACAGGAATGTCATTATTGTTTTCCATTCTTTGCAGGTTAAATATGAAGGATAGAGTAATGATTTTGCTTATACATATTTTTCAGATCCAAAGGAGCTTCTGAAAGTGTATGTACACAGAGAGCAGGTGTATGTATACAGCTGTACATATGGATAAATACACGAGTCTAAGGAGGTAAAAGTATCATAGGCTATTTCATTGTTTCTTTTTTCCTGCACCACTCATTTCTTCCTTCAGTTTCTAATGAGGAAGAAAATGGGGGGAGAAGTGATAAATGTAAGAATGACAGTTTTTTTTCAAACTAATAACGTTAACCTCTGTAATTCTAACCAAGTTTGTGCCAAGACTGTCTTTCTTTGATAGAATTTGAATCGCCAAGCAGCAGTCTGGTGAAGTAGGTTCCCATCCCAGATGCTAAGAACCTTTTGTCAATGGTTCCAGGTATTGTAAGCCACGCACAGGTTATGCAGTGACCACAGTCCCGATGTCTGGGTTATTGTCATATGAGGGTTGTTTGGAGGTCAATCAAAACCAGAGTCGTACTTTCCTCATTAGCTGTCACTTATATTCTCGACTGATGGGGTGGGTGCGATCGCTGAGACATGAACTTCAAAATGTCTACCACAGGGTTCACGAGTCACTCCTGGACCCTGACACAATAACCGGTTTACATTCTTTCCAACCAGGTGACTGGGTCGTTGTAAAGAAGCTTGAGGGATGAGACCACGCCAGCCACTGCAAGAAGCGACTCAACCACACCAAAGGACTGAGTAGTATTTTAGTTTATTTATATATTTTTTTGTTTAATAAATTTTAGCAAGGGTAACGATGAAAAGCATCCCAAGTTATTATTTAAAGTGTATTTCCTGACTAGCTCAGAAAGCGAACAGGACCGATTGCTAGGTCTGTTCTGAGTCTCCACCGAGTTTTAGTATCCCAGCGATGACAGCGGTACATGCCATTTATGATGTTATTATGGGTATGAGGAGTTTTGACAAACTGGTGAAGACTCCAAACAGAGACTTGTCAATGGAATCTAACGATGAATCTTTGGGGATCTAATTTTTATTTTACAGCGGATCGTGGTTAAAGGAAGTGGGAATATATATACTCATGTCTTTTTTATTTCTATTCTTTCTATGTCGTGACGAGGTGCTCCTGTTGCCTGATTGGACGCGTGACCAGAGCTTCCTTGATGAGACGCCCCGAAGCCGGACCCACGTACAAGACACAGAGGATCACAGATGGATCGGCGATTACTACAGCGCACCATGTCGTGTCCTCCTTATAAGTCATGCTCCTGAAGAACAGAGTCTACCTTTTTATGGACTCGTATGGACTGTAAGGACTGATTATTTTCCAGGTGTAAGAAGGCATCAAAATACATGTGGGAGCATATGACAAAAAAGGGAGGACTGTTGTGGAAAATGTTATGAAGATGTATTTAATATGTATAGTCATAATGTCACCCAGTGTTAGTACTTCCGCAACCCGCTCTAAAGAGCTGACTGGGGCAGTCTGAGGCTGGTTGAGATAAACTTCCTGATTTGGAGAAGGGTGTTTGCAGAGTGAGGCCTCTCTGCAAACACATTATCGGTTTAGCAGATGTGTGCTCTTGTCCTCTCTGTATGCCTGATCAGCATTTGAGGTGGTGGCGTGAGCGCACACCTGCAGATAAGCTCCCCTCATCAGGAACTGTGTTCATTGGTTATTGTATTATTATTGTATTATTATTGTTTTGAATCCTTTAAGCTATATTTCTTGTGTTGTATTCTGAGTGGAGCTCCTGTGAGCACACTTCCTGTGGAGGAGGTCACATGTTGTGACATCACTTCCAGCTGGCAGTTTAATAAAAGCCTTTTATGGGCGTCTGCATGGCAGTGAGGCTGTGATGACGAGATGAGAAGGACAGTCTGGTGATGCTTCTTGATTTGTATGAATGGGGTTCGAATGAAGGTGAGTGAATTTTAGTTTAAGAAGTATTATTGCAATAAGATGAAGTGTGTGCTTATTTAGCACAAGGCAAAGATGGTTGTGTGCTCTGCAAACAACCAATTTTGCCAATACACTGCTGCCTATTGTTCTCAGTTTACTTCTCAGCTTTGATCTCGTTAACAGAGCACTGTGGATATGCCCATAATGGAGCTCTGTTTGAATTTTCATAGCAGCCCTGAAAAACAGAGCCGGAGCCATTCAGTGAGCTCCTGTGACAGCCTTCATTTATGTTATGGAAATTAAGGCAGTCACAGGAGCTTGCTGAATGGCTCCTGCTCTGTTTTTTCAGGGCTGCTATAAAATTGCAAACAGAGCTCCATTATGGGCACACGCACAGTGCTCTGAAGCCTGGTACACATTAATCTTTTTTTTTTTTCAACCCGCTGGGGTTGACAGCTGACAGCTCCGGTCAGAGCTGCTGTACAACATTAGTACAGCTGAGTTGGGACATCCCCCCGACAGAACACTGCGATCAGCACTCTCTGCCATTGGCTAAGAGGGCTGATCAGGAGCCGGTCGGCTGCTGGTTTTCCAGCATGCTCAACTGACATACCGGCTGACATTCACACGGGCCGAATGTCGGCAGGTTTTTATTGAACCGGCCGATGTCTCCCAACATTTAGGGCTGTGCAATGCTATCTTCAATGTTCTTATATGCACTCATTAACCACTTGCCGACTGCTGCACGCCGATATAGTCGGCACAATGGCAGTGGTGGGCAAATGGACGTACAGGTACGTCCCCTTTAAGAAGCCACGTGGTATGCCAGCCGCGATCTCTGTGACTGTTCCCGCAGGCCCCGCAAACTCGATGTTCACGGGCGGCCCGCGATAGTGTCACAGAGAGGCAGAACGGGAAGATGTCTATGTAAACAAGGCATTTCCCTGTTCTGCCTAGTGACAGGACAGTGATCAACTGCTCCTTGTGATCGGGCGGGAGCAGGGCCGATCCTGGGCAGGGTGCACGGGGTGCACCAAACCCAGGCGCCGCAAGGGGGGGCTCCGAAGTGCCAGAGTGCTCCCCCCCACCTCCTCTTCTTGTGTGCTTTGCTCTGAAATGCCCGGTGTTCTTGCGGCAACCGTGGCGGACTGAGCATTCAGGTCAGCTTACTTCCCGCTGTGGGGTCAGCAGTCATTGCTTCTAACTACATACACTGCCCCCAGTGTTTGTATAGTAGTTAGAAGCTCCGATCCTGGTGTCTGTCTCCCCCTTCCCCCGTAGTGTCCTGCACTGGCTGTGTGATCTCTGCTTCACATCCCCCGCCCACTCCCATCAGCAGTGCCGTGTGCTGGGAGAATCGGGAGGCAGAGCACACTGCAGGAAGGTGAGCTAAGCTGTTCTGGGAGAAGTCTGGGGAGGTAAGCTGCAAAGCTTCTGCTAGGAGGATATGTTTTGCAGTGAAGGGTCCTAGGTGACAAGTTGAACTGAAAAAGACAGGGGGGTGTTGGTTAAAGTCAGCAAAAACCACCCAGAGCTGACAGGCATTTCCCAAACTGACAGGCAGCCCTCTCTATATAAACAAACCCCAATTGCTCTGTCCAGTTAATGTGAACTTAATTTATGACCATCCTATTTAACCCTGTGTTATCCAAACTCAGTACAACCCAAAACTCACCACCTATCTAAACACTCTATAAATAAAAAAAATAGTCCATAGTCACTTTCCGCTGGCTGTATGCATATATACAGTATGTGCCCTAAATATAAACATTTCTGTACTGAGAGTGTACGCCCTTTATGCTTCCAGCATGATTACCAGCGAGAGCCAGAACAGTCCTAATGCATTCCCTACCTTCCCATCACCCCTCAGACACTGCCACTTAGGCCACTTTTGCATTGAGGCATTTTATGGGCGTTTTTGTCCTAAAAATAGCATCTGAACAGCGCCTGTAAACTGCCTCTTCTGCAGCCCCAGTGTGAAAGCCCGAGTGCTTTTACACTTGCAGGACAGGAAAAAAGTCCTGCAAGCAGCATCTTTGGGGCAGTTTAGGAGCGGTGAATACAACGCTCCCAAAACACCCCTGCCATTGAAATCAATGGCCAACGCTGCCAAAGCACCTGCACTTCAGCAGCGGTGCTTTGCGGGCGCTTTTAATACTTTTTTGGCCGCTAGCGGGGGTTAAAAGCGCCACTAAAACAACTGTAAAGCACTGCTAAAACTAGCAGCGCTTTACCACTAACGCGGCCAATGCCTCAGTGTGAAAGTGGCCTAAAAGAAATATCTCCCCAACTAAAAGACATCCCCCAACAACTGCCTTCATACCATCTGCACTTCCCTCCTGCATGCAGACATCCCGTCCGCACTCCTCTCCTGTATATACTGCCACTCTTCTCCTGTGTATATACTTCCACTGTCATTCCCTCCATACTCCTCTCTTGTATATAATTCCACTGTCATCCCCTCTGCACTCCTCACCTTTACATACTGCCCACTGTCATACCCTCCACACTCCTTTCCAGTTCATACTGCCCACTGCCATACCCTCCACACTCCTCTCCTGTACATACTGCCCACTGTCATACCCTCTACATGTCTCTCCTGTATATACTGCCACTCTCATACCCTCCACACACCTCCCCTGTATATACTGCCACTGTCATACCCTCCACACTCTTCTCCTGTATATACTGCCACTGTCATACCCTACACACTTCTCTACTGTATATACTGCCCACTGTCATGCCCTCCACACTCCAATCCTGTATATACTGCCCCCTGTCATACCCACCACACGCCTCTCCTGTATATACTGCCACTGTCATACCCTCCACATTACTCTCCTGTATATACTGCCACTGTCATACCCTCCACACTCCTCTCCTGTACATACTGCCCTCTGTCATACCCTCCACACTCCTCTCCTGTATTTACTGCCATTGTCATACCCTCCACACTCCTCTGCTGTATATACTGCCAATGTCACCCCCTTCACAGTCCTCTCCTGTATAGACTGCCACTGTTATACCCTCTACATTCCTCTCCTGTACATACTGCCCACTGTCATACCCTACACACTCCTCTCCTGTACATACCGCCCACTGTCATACCCACCGCACTTCTCTCCTGTACATACTGCCCACTGTCATATCCCCCACACTGCTCTCCTATACATACTGCCCTCTATCATAGCGCGGAGGAGTGTGGAGGGTATAACAGTGGGCAGTATGTGCAGGAAAGGAGTGTGGAGGGTATGACAGTGGGCCGTATGTACAGGAGAAAAGTGTGGAAGGTCTGATGGCAGCCATCTTTAAACCTTGGGGGCCCATGATCTCCTATTGCCCGGGGGCCCCATGAGTTGTCAGTCCACCCCTGGGCAGCGCTGTAAAAAAGTTCCACCTCCTAGAATGGCTCCTGTAATAGATGGAACACTGATCCAATGCAGTGAAATTGAATCAGTGTGACGTGTATCATAGGAGCCGCGAGCTGGTCTAAGAGGCAAGACTTTGTTACGGCGGCCGCCCAGCAGGATCAAATTCAAGCTCTGTGACAGTAGGAGATCATCGCCGCTCGGTGTGATCCAGGGGCACTGGTAGGCTGCAGTTGGTGGGCACTGGCAGGCTGAATTTGGTGGGCACTGGCAGGCTGCATTTGGTGGGCACTGGCAGGCTGCATTTGGTGGGCACTGGCAGGCTGCATTATGTGGGCACTGGCAGGCTGCATTTAGTGGGCACTGGCAGGCTGCATTTGGTGGGCACTGACAGGCTGCATTTGGTGGACACTGATAAGCTGCATTTGATGGGCACTGGTAGCCTGCAATTGGTGGGCACTGGTAGGCTGCATTTGATGGGCACTGGTAGACTGTATTTGGTAGGCACTGGTAGGCTGTATTTGGTAGGCATTGGTAGGCTGCATTATTTGATTGGCACTGGTAGGCTGCGTTTGGTGGGCACTGGTAGGCTGCATTTGGTAGACACTGGTAGGCAGCATTTGGTAGACACTGGTAGGCAGCATTTGGTGGGCACTGATAAGCTGAATTTGGTGGGCACTGGCAGGCTGCAGTTGGTGGGCACTGGCAGGCTGCAACTGGTGGGCATTGGTAGCCTGAATTTGGTGGGCACTGGCAGGCTGCATTTGATGGGCACTGGTAGGCTTCATTGGGTGGGCACTGGTAGGCTGCATTGGGTGGGCACTAATAAGCTGCATTTGAAGGGGCACTGATAAGGCTGCAATTGGTGGGCACTGATAAGGCTGCAATTGGTGGGCACTGATAAGGCTGCAATTGGTGGGCACTGGTAGGTTGCAATTGGTGGGCACTGATGAGGCTGCATTTGATGGGCACTGATAAGGCTGCATTAGTTGGGAAATGGTAGGCTGCAATTGATGGGCACTGGTAGGCTGCATTTGATGTGTTGATCTCTTGTATCATTTCCGCAGTCTCTTACCATCTCTTGTATCCTATCTGCAGTCCCTGACTATCTCCTGTAGTATGTCTGCAGTCTCTGACCATCTCCTGTAGTATGTCTGCAGTCTCTGACCATCTCCTGTAGTGTGTCTGCAGTGTGTCTGCGGTATGTCTGCGGGCTCTTTCTACCAGAAGCCCTCTCTGCGTCCATTAGAGAGACCCCCCTCCAGGTCCCATTAGGGTACTCTCTTTCTGTATTTTGTTTATTGTAGGGCTGTTACTGATTAAAATTTTCGTGTTCGATTATTTCTTTTTTTTAATCGATTAATCGACTAATTTCGATTAATTATAACGCACATACAGTTTTTACAAGAATTTTTTTTAATTAAACTTTAAGAAAAACGTAGAAAGTTAGTTTAACTTTACTTATAAAACGTATCTAGTATATTGACTGTCAGTTACTTTATAGTAGGCAAGTAGGCATCACTTTAGCCAGTCACGCAGACATACCAGAGTGTTTACATTTTCTGGAAGCAGACATGATCGCATTTTATTGACAATATATCCAGAAGAACTGAACAGTCTTTCGCACGGAACAGATGTTGCCGGTTCACACAGAATTGTCTGCCCAAAACTGCTTAGGACAGGAAACCGATGGTTATTAACTTTCCACCACATGAGAGGATCCTCTGTTTCTGGAATGGGATCTTCTACTTGGTACCGCGTCAGCTCGGCCTGTGCACTGTGTACTGCATCTGATTCGTCAGCTGAGGACTACGATTCAGAGTAAGCTTTTGTTTCTTCGGCACAGGTACTTTTGTCTCATCATTGCTTTTTTCTTCTAAGTCTGTTGGACATCCTGCTGGCTGTGTTCTATCGTAGAAGGCCCTGAATGCATTTGACAATGTTGTCCACACTGCTTCGCGTTTCTCTCTTCTTAGACAGGTGAGTTTCTTGTAACGTGGATCTAAGGCCACAGCCATTTGCAATGTTGTCAAAGCATCAATGCCTTCAATTCTGTTTGTGAAGTCGTTCAATGTTGCAGTTTTGAATCGTCCAATATAACCTGGATCGTCATCATTAACTATTAACAGTCTACGCAAAAAGGCCTGTAATGGAAGAACGGCAGAACATGTCGCATATTGTTCACCCCCAACATATTCCGTAGCATCTGCAAGTGAACCTAAGACTGACGTATATTTGGCCATTTTGTCCCAATCTGACTCTGTCAGTTTAGGTCCACTGTAGTTTTTTGGATGATCGATGTGATACTGCATTATGGCATCTTTGACTTCCAACAATCTGGCTAACATCATGTAGGTACTGTTCCAACGAGTTGCCACATCCTGCTGCAATTTGTGGAACATGACATCTTTCGGCGAAGAGACACTAGAATGGCAGCTCTTCAGTTCAGATGTGTTGGCCGAGCTGTGCTTGAAATGTCCAACTAAGTGTCTACATTTTGCCACAAGAGGTGATGAGTCAGCTGCCTTCAAACCTGCTAATATGCTAAGTTGAAGACAATGTGCGATACATGGTATGTGACTGTAATCCGTTTGTCCGATAGCAGCAACCATGTTTCGTGCATTGTTCGTTATGATACAGCATATTTTATCGTTGATGTTCCATGTTGCAGCAAACTCTTTATAGAAACTGGCAGTGTGTCGTTCATCAACCAGTAAGCAACCTAAAGCTACTGATGTCAGTTTCCAGTCGGAATCAATCCAGTGTCCCGTTATACCACAGTATGATTCATTGTTGTTTGAGGTCCAAAAGTCAGTAGCGAGAGCAATACTGTGAATACTTTCTATAGCTTTCTTATGCTGTGTTAGCTTCTCGTTGTACATCTGACCAATCACAGCGTCGATTGTACGGCGACTGGGTAAATTATAAGTCTGGTTTTGAAGAGCTATACGTAGTACTGTTTGTAGTCCATCATCTTCCACAATTGCCGTCGGACGTCCTGAACTGGCAATCCACTGAGCAATAGCAATTTTTAAGTCCGCAGAAACTTTGTCACTTACAGGCTTGTTTGACTGAGACAAGAAATTAGATATTGATGATTTTACTGTAGAACTCTTCTGCCGGTCACTGTCTACAACGTGTTGATACTTGAGTGGATGTTTGTGCTGTAGGTGGTACGTCAGCGATGTATTTGAACCACGGAAAGACAATTGTTTATTGCAGTGAATGCAGTAAACTTTGTTGCCATCGTCTACTTTGCCAGCAGCAGTTAGTTTAAAAATGAAATGCTTGCTCAACTTTCCGCTTACATGCTTAACTGCAACGTTGCTTTCATTGCACGCCATTGTTGTTTACTGTCAAAACGTCTAAGTAAATTTTATATAGAACGCCAAGGATCTCTTTCTGTCACACTGTTAACAGTGGAGGTTTTGAAGTTCTCACAGAACGTTTCCCTTTTTGCCCCCTTCCCCTGATGGAGCCTGATGGATACTCCTGCTCCACAGATGCAAAGGTACCTCAATCCAGTGGGTGCAGTTTGCTAGCATTTAGCAGGGTAAGTCTGAGGCCTCGTACACACGACCGATTTTCTCGTCCAAAACAGTCAAGAAAAGTGCCGCGAGAGTTTTTTTGTCTAGAAAAACGTTCGTGTGTATGGTTTTACGACGAGAAACTTGACGAGAATCTCGACGAGAAAATAGAGAACCTGCTCTCTATTTTCTCGTCAGGATTCCAGATTTCCTCGTCGTGTTTCTCGTCGGCCTGTTTTGTGACGAGAAAATGGTTCGTGTGTATGCTTTTACGACTCTTCAAAAAGCGCGCATGCTCAGAATCAAGTATGAGACGGGAGCGCATCTTCTGGTAAAACAAGCCTTCGTAATGGAAATAGCACATTCGTCACGCTAAAACGAACTGAAAGCACGAAGACTGAAAAGCGCGAATCGTCTCTTCCCAAACTTTTACTTCACACGCGGTAACACGAGATCAGCAAAAGCAGCCCAAGGGGTGGCGCCAAGAAAAAAGATCTTCCCCTTTATAGTGCCGTACGTGCTGGACGTGAGCGCAGAGAACCACGAGGAAATTGGAAAATGACAGTGTGTACGCATAGAAAGCTTGACGAGAAAATCGACAAGCTTAACAAGAATCTCGTCAAAAAAAACGACGTGTTTTTTACGACGAGAAAATCGGTCGTGTGTACGAGGCCTCACTGTCCAGGCTATAAAAGCAGAAAGAAAGATGCAATCAGCGCAAAAATTAATAAATACCCCCCCCCCCCCGTATGCAAGCTGAACACTAAGGAATTTAAATTTTCGCAAAAAAAAAATTCAAATGGCAAATAGTAAATAGAGAGTAAGTGCAGCGCAAATTGAATCAGTCCCACATATATAATCAGAGAGTGATGATAAATAGAATGTCCAGAGAAAGAATGAACTTCAAGTTCCACAGAGAATTTCACCAGTGCTAAAAAGTCCACAATCGGTGACAATCCCTCCACCTCTGGTTTAACTAAATACTCTCACCTCCCAGCATGGACCCCTGAGCAAACAGGAGGTCATGCAAGCAGTTAGCGGTTAGCACGAACCAAAGACTTCCTTCACGTCTCCTTATTACTCAGCAAGGGCACGGGATCATAAGTATAAATAAAGCAACAGCAGACGCCACGCCGGACGGCACAAATCCACAGCTTATCAGCCAATAGGACAAAATATACACTGTCCAGGCTGTCCGGTGACGTCACAGACATTAGGGGTGCAACGGATTAAAAAACTCACTGTTTGGATCGTTCCTCGGATCGGATAATTTTTCGGATCACCACCATATATAGTCCCCACTGTAATATCCACATCTCCCCCATACTGTAATATCCACATCTCCCCACATAATGTAATCTCCACATCTCCCCACATCTCCCCCCATACCGTAATATCCACATCTCCCCCCATACCGTAATATCCACATCTCCCCACATAATGTAATATCCACATCTCCCCCCATACCGTAATATCCACATCTCCCCACATAATGTAATATCCACATCTCCCCACATAATGTAATATCCACATCTCCCCCCATACCGTAATATCCACATCTCCCCCCATACCGTAATATCCACATCTCCCCACATAATGTAATATCCACATTTCCCCACATCTCCCCCCCCATACCGTAATATCCACATCTCCCCACATACTGTAATATCACCATCTCCCCCCATACCGTAATGTCCACATCTCCCCCCATACTGTAATGTCCACATCTCCCCCCATACTGTAATGTCCACATGTGCCCCCATTCTGTAATATCCACATCTCCCCCCATACTGTAATGTCCCCATCTCCCCCCATACTGTAATGTCCACATCTCCCCCCATACTGTAATGTCCACATGTGCTCCCATTCTGTAATGTCCACATCTCCCCCGTAATGTCCACATCTCCCCCGTAATGTCCACATCTCCCCCGTAATGTCCACTTTCCCCCCCCCATACTGTAATGCCCACATGTGCCCCCATTCTGTAATGTCCACATGTGCCCCCATACTGTAATGTCCACATGTGCCCCCATTCTGTAATGTCCACATGTGCCCCCATTCTGTAATGTCCACATGTGCCCCCATACTGTAATGTCCACATGTGCCCCCATACTGTAATGTCCACATGTGCCCCCATACCGTAATGTCCACATCTCCCCCATAATGTCCACATCTCCCCCATAATGTCCACATCTCCCCCGTAATGTCCACATCTCCCCCGTAATGTCCACTTTTCCCCCCCATACTGTAATGCCCACATGTGTCCCCATACTGTAATGTCCACATGTGCCCCCATACCGTAATGTCCACATGTGCCCCCATACCGTAATGTCCACATGTGCCCCCATACCGTAATGTCCAAATGTGCCCCCATACCATAATGTCCACATGTGCCCCCATACCGTAATGTCCACACGTGCCCCCATACCGTAATGTCCACATGTGCCCCCATACCGTAATGTCCACATCTCCCCCATAATGTCCACATCTCCCCCGTAATGTCCACTTTTCCCCCCCATACTGTAATGCCCACATGTGCCCCCATTCTGTAATGTCCACATGTGCCCCCATACTGTAATGTCCACATGTGCCCCCATTCTGTAATGTCCACATGTGCCCCCATTCTGTAATGTCCACATGTGCCCCCATACTGTAATGTCCGCATGTCCCCCGTAATGTCCACATCTCCCCCCATAATGTAATGCCCACATGTGCTCCCACTGTAATGTCATTGTCCACATCTCCTCCTTAATGTCCATATCTCCCCCCGTAATGTCCACATCTCCCCCCATACCTTGAGATCCAGGCAGAACCGTCCGCATAGTAGACGGCACAAGCAGGCGGCTGATGATGACGTCAGCGCGCCGCTACTAGGCTGCCGCAGGGTGGACCAAGATGGCCTCCGCGCTCCGGAGCTAGGCCGAAGCCGCGGCCTTTCCTATGGACGAGACCGCGGAGCTCACTCCGCGGATCGTCATCGATCAAAACTTTTTTGATCGATCAAAGAAATTAACGATTAATCAAGCAATTAATCGTTAATTTACGCAGCCCTAGTTTATTGTTAAGAGATCATGGGAGGATCCCAGGGTAACAAAGACTCCTTAGGGGAGCATCTTTGTGTTTAAATCGTTGCCACAGAAATATTTGTAAATGGGAGGAGTTAGTAAGATGACCACGCCCACGTAGAGACGCCAGAAATATTTCTGCACCCAGGCGCCTCTGACCCTAGGATCGGCCCTGATCGGGAGCAGTGATCGCTGTCATGTCACTTGTAGCCTATCCCCCCCACAGTTAGAATCACTCCCTAGGACGCACTTAACCCCTTCATTGCCCCCTAGTGGTTAACCCCTTCCCTGCCAGTGTCATTTACACAGTAATCAGTGCATTTTTATAGCACTGATCACTGTATACATGACAATAGTCCCAAAATAGTGTCAAAAGTGTCCGATGTGTCTGCCATAATGTCGCAGTCCCGATAAAAATCGCAGATCACCGCCATTACTAGTAAAAAAAAAAAAGACTAATAAAAATGCCATAAAGCTATCCCCTATTTTGTAGACGCGATAACTTTTGCACAAACCAATCAATATACGCTTATTGCTATTTTTTTACCAAAAATATGTAGAAGAATACATATCGGCCTAAACTGAGGAAAAAATTTGTTTTTTTATATATTTTTGGGGGATATTTATTATAGCAAAAAGTCAAAAATATTGCTTTTTTTTTCAAAATTGTCGCTCTTATTTAGTTTATAGCGCAAAAAATAAAAACCGCAGAGGTGATCAAATGCCACCAAAAGAAAGCTCTATTTGTGGGGAAATAAAGGACGTCAATTTTGTTTGGGTGCAACGTCGCACGACTGTGCAATTGTCAGTAAAAGCGGTGCAGTGCCGTATCGCAAAAAGTGCTCTGGTCAGGAAGGGGGTAAATTCTTCCGGGGCTGAATCGGTTAAAGACGAGTTCCAGGTAGGGTTGCACTGATACCACTTTTTTAATACTTTTATCAAGTACTCGCCGATACCGATTACGATACTTTTTTTAATGTCATGTGACAGTGTAGTTTTTTTTTTTTTTTACAATTTATATATTTTTTTGCTATTTTCTTTTTAAATGCTTTCCTTTTTTTGGGGGTGGGGGGGGGGGGAGGAGGGAGTGGATGGTGTCAGTGGTTTTATTTTTATTTTCATTTTCAATCTTAAATATTTATTTTAAAAAAAATATTGTAACGGGAGGGCCCGTGGAACCCAGAAATTATTAGAAAGTATGAGCCAGAAAATAATGGACATTGAGAATATGTCTTGGATTGCTTTAAAATGGGTCTGTAATATTAATCAACAATATTCCCCAGGACATCTGTAAAGGACTATTTACTGGTTGTTTGATTCTGAGCTCAACAGGTTAATTTAGAGATGCTGATGGGTTCAACTCTAGCCACCTGTCTGCCTGTGTAATGTAAATGAGTCCTGGCTAGCTGCTAAAGATCCTTTCATTGTGGATTGTGATAATTAACTCTGTAATTGTGTGTATTGTAAATTAGCAGACAGACTTTAAACTGTAAAGGAATTAGCTAATGAACTCATCTGTTGTCTGCTAAGAGAACCGGGGCAGACCGGCCAACAACCGTAAGAAGAGGGACATTATCAGAGAACTAGTCGAAATGGATGGAACCGAAAGGCCCAGCGTAACAGACAGGACACCCGAAGAGGCAAGTTTTGATCGGGCTGTTAACATAAGACTGGCACATTATGGTCCTAACCCTACAGCGGAGATCACAGACCGAGTTATAGCGGCTGTGGACGTAAATTTGCTACCGCAAAGAGGTGCTGCAGCAGCAGAAGTCAGAGCAGCACCAGCTGAAAGGAGAAAGATACATTTTGATGCTTTTAAAAATTTCAGTGAAACTGAAGGGGAGATTGATGGGTACCTTGCGGATTTTGAACGGCAATGTGCCCTACACCGGGTGCCCACAGAGGAATGGGTTACCATTTTGTCTGGAAAATTGTCCGGCCGGGCCAGTGAAGCGTTCAGGGCCATCCCAGACGAGGATATTATGAACTATGGACTGGTAAAAGAAATACTGTTGGCCAGGTATGCCGTCACACCGGAAGCATACCGGAGGCGGTTCCGAGAGACGAGCAAACAGACTGGAGACTCGTATACTGATTGGGCATGCCGCCTACACCACACGGCATCCCACTGGGTCGCTGGATGCCAAGCAGAATCCGGGGAAGAGGTGCTGCAGGTGTTCCTGCTGGAGCACTTCTTTGACAAACTGTCCCTGGAAGTCAGAGAGTGGGTCCGGGACCGAAAACCTTTCACCTTGCCTGAAGCAGCTCGCCTGGCGGACGAATACACGGACGCCCGCAAACTGGATAACCCTGGGGTCAAGACAACAGCTCGGGTGGATTATCGATCAGCGGCACCCCCTCCAGCTGCCGCCTACCAACCACAGTCGTACCGCCCTACAGCACCACCTCCAGCGGCCACTTATCCTCAGCAGCCCAGGATCAACTCCCAGGACTACTCACAAGCCATCAGGTGTTTCGGGTGTAAACAGCTAGGGCAAAAAAAGCCAGACTGTCCTTTGAATCCAGCCAGACAGTCTCAGTCATGGAGACAGCCAGCAAGGGGGAACCCCCACACATCCTTGCCTGCGGCCCACTGCGTCGAGGAGGATGAACATTGGGGCGTCCTGCACGAGGCTGATCCAATACAAGCAGCTAACTGGGACAACCGGCAGCAACACAGGCAGACTGTCTGGGTCAATGGAAAGGTAGCCAATGGCCTACGTGATACTGGTCCCACCATGTCCCTACTACAGAAGAACCTCATCCCAGAGAGCCAACATACCGGAGACACTGTAGCCATAAGAGTAGCGGGAGGCACCTTCTTCCGGCTACCCGTTGCCCGTGTTCACCTGGATTGGGGGGTTGGTTCGGGACACGTGAATGTGCGGGTGATGAAGGATTTGCCAGCGGATGTACTACTGGGGAATGATTTGGCCCCCCTCATTTCTGCTTACGCCCCGATGGGCCCCGCTGAAGCCAACCCCGTGACTACCTGTGCCCAGACCCGTGCTGCTGGACCCGACCCGCTTGCTGCCGAGACCCGGGTAAGACTATCTTCCCCGACATGTACCGTAGATCAGGCACAATATCACAGTCTAAAATTGGAATGTGACAAGTTGGCCAGTGAGAAATTGGAGATGCAACGACACTACGTCATGTATTATGAGATGTCCCATGGCTTTAACATTGAAATGCACAAACAGGCTGAAATTGTCAAAAGGTTAAATGGGATTTGCGCCCAGGTTTTGCCGTACCTCTCCCAAGAGCATCAGCAACAAGTTTTGGGAGCCATTGAGAGAGCAAAGCAATGACTGTTCCAGAACTGAATTCCATTATTCGCCCTGAAATTTTACAACTTCACCATCAGCTACTGACCCGGTAAGCAAAATGGCAATGCTGATGGGTTGTCCAGGCATTAGAGGAACGGAACTATGGACTAACTTCGGAGTCAACCCGTCTGGGGTCTCCTCCTGTGTTAGTCTCCTGCCGAAAGGGGAGAGATGTAACGGGAGGGCCCGTGAAACCCAGAAGTTCTTAGAAAGTATGAGCCAGAAAATAATGGACATTGAGAATTTGTCTTGGATTGCTTTAAAATGGGTCTGTAATATTAATCCACAATATTCCCCAGGACATCTGTAAAGGACTATTTACTGGTTGTTTGATTCTGAGCTCAACAGGTTAATTTAGAGATGCTGATGGGTTCAACTATAGCCACCTGTCTGCCTGTGTAATGTAAATGAGTCCTGGCTAGCTGCTAAAGATCCTTTCATTGTGGATTGTGATAATTAACTCTGTAATTGTGTGTATTTTAAATTAGCAGACAGACAGTCTGGGGAATATAAAGATCATGCATAGTCATTTAAACTGTAAAGGAATTAGCTAATGAACTCACCTGTTGTCTGCTAAGAGATGTCAGAATAATGTGTATTGGGCCTCGTTATGTAACCATTGTGTGATGTTGTGGGTGGAGTTGTTCATTTGGACTACAGTATTATTTTAGTGTATATAAGAGCCTGTTTTTCTCAATAAAGATGTCAGACCAGTTGGAAACCTAACTACAGAGCGGTTGTCTTGTACCTGGGGGAGAATTATTCCTATGGGTCTCGGTCGCCTGACTGTGGAGTGTCGGTAGCTGATGTGTGTTCGGAAAGGGAATATCCTAAATGGCGTTAACCCCTTTCATACTTGGGGTGCCGTTACAAATATATATATATATATATATATATATATATATATATATATTTTTTATCAGCCCTGTTTGGGGGGAGGTGGGGGGCTTTGGTGAGATATCAGGGGTCTAAACAGACCCCTGACATCTCCCCTTTGAGACAGAGAAAGAGACTGAGGATAGATTCGCCAGTCCCTTTCTCTGCAGCCTCAGATGCACTGGAGATGAATGGACAGGAGACAGCGGCTCCTCTCCATTCATAAGCTGAAGCACTGTAAACAGAGTTTACTCTGCTCAGTTATGAATGGACATTCAGAAAAGGAAGGAGCTGGTAAATAACATATATGCCGACTCCTCCTTCCTCCACTCTCCATCCAGACAGATCCGGGACAGGGAGGAACCGGAGGAGCACGGAGGGGGACTGGAGGAGCACGGAGGACAGGGGGGATGGACTAGAGGAGGACCGGAGGACATGGGGGTGAATTGGAGGAGGACTGGAGGACACGGAGGGGGACTGGAGGAGCACGGAGGACCCGGAGGGGGACTGGAGGAGGACCGGTGGAGCAGAGAGAGGGGAACCGGAGGAGCACACAGAGGAGGACACGGAGAAGGACACAGGGGATAGTCAGGGATGATCGGTGCGGCGGTGGGGGGGAGTTACAAGCACTGATCTCCCTGTATAGTTTTCAATAAAGCAGCTAAAAGCCACAGGGGGAGAGGAGGAGAAGCGGCTATCAGCTACTTTATTGAAATATACAGTATACAGGGAAATCAGTGCTTGTAACTCCCCCCACCACCGCACCGATCACCCCTGGCTGCCCAGGTAACGGGTCAAGCATCGGAGCATTTGCACCGACACCAATTCTAGTATCGGTATCGGTGCAACCCTGGTTCCAGGTATGGATGTTTTTACATAGTTACATTGGTCCCACACATATGTATGTATGACAAATGCTTACATTGGTCCAAGTTGGACTACCAAAAGCTAGTCTGAGCTAGTCTGATCCAATGTGACTATACAAAAAATATCCATACCTAATACCTGGAACTCAGCTTTAATATTGGGCTTGTGGCAGACACGTAACTAGAACACTCGGGACCCTGGTGCAAGAAACCATAAAAAGCCCCCCTGACCCCTGGCTGGGCCCCCCATGGTGGCAGAATACCAGGGCCCAGTCACAAATGCAAACTTTATGAACCTGGTAGTTCTGACACTGGTGTTAGCAGTCTTTTATTTTGGTTATTTAATTTTTTTATTCTTTTTTACAATTTTATTATCATTTCTTTTTTCTAAATGTATTTTTAATTTTTTTACAATTTTTTTTAGGAGCCCCTTTGGGAGCTTTGGTGAAATATCAGGAGTCTAAACAGACCTCTGAGGTTTCAGCTTTGAGACAGAGAAAGGAGATTGAGAACACAGCCCTCAATCTCCATCTCTGAAGCCTCAACTGCACAGAATGAATGAACAGGAAAAGCTCTGTACAGAGCTTCCTGTCCATTCACAAACTGAAGCATAGTAAACACAGTCTACTATGCCTCAGTTATGAATGAACAGAGACAATCATTGGTACGCCGACTCTTCATTCATACAGGGAAGTGGCTAGTACTGTAAATTACACATTTTCTGGTCCCTTCCCCGCTCTCCATCCTGACAGATGGCAGCACCCGTCAGGAGAGGGAAAGGAGAACCCAGCAGTGCTGTGGGGGATGAGGGGGACCAGTGGAATGCTCAGGAGGTGGATAGGAGGGGTGGCGGGCAGCATGTACAGGAACCAATCCCCTCTGTTTTCCTGGAGGGGATTGGTTCCTCTATATGCTGCCCTCACTACCCCTCCTATTCTGGTGTACAGGGGGCCTCACGGGCCCCCTGGAGCATGAGGCTGGGTTGCAATTGCGACCCCTGCAACACCTGTACGCAGGGCCGCTGTTAGAAATCATGGGGCCCCGTACAGCATACCTGACAGGGCCCCTTGGCCCCGCCCACAACTCCACCCCTGGCTCTGCCCCTGGCCCTCATGCTGTCACGAAATCTGGGGGAAGCGTAAGGATGCCACCTGTCCAGGATTTACCCGGACAGTTCAGGTTTTGAATCATGTGTCCGGGTTTCAGTCCGCCTGAAACCTGGACACATTATTTAGACAGGAATGTGGCTCAGAGAAGGGCCTAATAGGAGGGTGAGGGGGTACTGTGCATGCCACATTACTATTCTCTTTGGAGCGCCCAAAGGTGTTCCAGGTCTGTTACAATCCCATAGTGTATGCTAAACAAATTTGTTTTGCTGTGCGCCCTTAAAGTGTCTTCGGGTTTGGCTTGAAGAAAAAGTGGCAACCCTAGGGAAGGGTGGCAGGAGCTGAAACATGTAACATGTTCCAAAAGGTGAACCTTTAATAACCATTATTATTCTAAACGTTTTACACTATCATAAAGCAGCAGAGATGTCTTATTTTAAAACTTTTTTGACAACAACGAATTAGCTGGGATGAGCTCAGGCGTGTTCGGACCGTAGTCTAAACCCACCTTGGCTATACCACCAGGAAGCTTTACAGCACCCCACCAATCATAACTGGATCTGAATGGGAGAGATGTCAGTGTTTTGACATATGTGCCCATTCAGTTTGTGTCCTCATACACCACAGACTTGTGTCCATTTACATCAGGCTACCTCTGATCTGTCACATTTAGGTCTGGAAAAATAGAAAAGGATGTTCTTTTCCATTTTTTTTTATTTTTTTACCTGAATGCCCATAAATCAATTCATATCTGGACTCCTGTAGACCTACATGGAGCTTTCAATCAGGTCCACATCAGTGGCAGCTGGTGCTCAACATTTTTTGGGGGGGTGCAAACAAACTGAAAAATTCAGAAAAAAAAACATCAATTGCTGCCACTATGCCATCAAATGCAGCCACTGTGCCATCAAACGCAGCTACTGTACCCACTGGTCCACAGGAAAAACTGACAGGCGGACTTGATTGCTAAGGATAAGCTCCGGCGTGTTCGCAAGCCCCACGTGCAGAGCCCGCCAGGAAGTCGGCACTGTGCTTTGCTAATCACAGGCAGTGAGACATTTCCCGATCTCTGCAGCCGTGCATCGGAACAGTGTCTCACTGCCTGTGATTAGCACAGCGCAGTGCCGACTTCCTGGCGGGCTCTGCATGTGGGGCTTGCGAACATGCTGGAGCTCATCCTTACTGATTGCAAAGCTTAGGTGAAAAATTATCAAAGGGGAGTGGTTTGGGGGTGGCAACAATGCAGCTTGGCTGTGTGTTTTTACTGTCCCTTCCTCCCATCACATGTGTAAAGTAGCATCTTATTGTGTGTTCATGATCAGTATGATGATCAGAGCACAGCAGGTGCTGTATGGCTCTGTCAATGTAACATGCTGTGTTATAGAAAGTCCCGGAGCTAAAAGGGAACCTCAGCGCAGGGACACATGACTGGGGGTACGCTGTGGAATGGTGCACAGGAAGTGATGTAGGGCCGGGTGCAGTATTAGCCATGCACAGGGGGTGGGGTTTTGGTCATTTTGCTGGGAGCCTATATATTGCAGGGGGGTCGGAGCCTGGCATTCTGGTGTGGTAAGCAGGACAGGGACACACAGTGCACATTTTCTGTGTAATTTCCCCCCTGCTATGGAGATTCTGGATGGCCTGCTTGAGCGGTTGCGCTCTGAAGCCCTTGAGCATGGGCCACAATGGTTCTCCGAGCAGCTTGCTGAGATGCTGCCGGGGACGAGGGAAGGTAGGCGGGCCCATGGAGTGGCGGGCCCGTCGGGGCTTCAGCGCGGATCCGGTGGGGAGGCTGGTCAGTCGGTTTCCCCTGGGCAGCCGGGTAAGTCCCCTTCTTTTCCTTTCACTGTATCTGCTCTGTTTCCCGTTTTGTCTGTGTCTTCCCCTCCCCCCTCCCCCTTGCAGCAGTGTCTGGGTATGCGGTTGGGGGTGGTTCCGTGCCGGCACCGGTGGTGCCGGCGGGTTTGGGTTTGATGTCGGGGGTGGGGGCCCCGGGTGCTGGTGCGATTTTTCTGCAGCAGCTGGTGGCGTCTCTGTTTCAAGGCTGTAGGGACATGGCAGGTGGGGGAGCTGTTGTGGTTCCCCCGGCTTCCGCAGTGCCGCCGGTGACGGCGTGGCTGGTGGGGGGCGGTGGGCAGGCGGGTGCTCCGTCTCTGCCGGTTTCAACTGGGGGGGTACAGGTTGGGCTGCAGCAGCCTCGGGGGGCTCCCGGGACTGTTCCTGCTCCCGTGCCGGTTATTGTGACTGGGGGTACAGGGGTGGGTGAGTATGTGGAGATCTTCTCGTTACTGCCGCTTGAGAAGTTTAATTTGGATAAAGTCAAGCCGGATGAGACCAAAAAGGAAGAGGAGGAGAAGCGGCGGTATCGCCTCATCCCTCGGACGTTTTCCAATTGGGCGCAGGTGTTCTACATATTGGCTAGCGTCATTGGGGAGAGGGCCCCTGAGAATTGTTCGGAGTTGTTCTGCTATATTGACTCCATTAGCGAGGCTCAGAGGATGTATGGAGGGGTGGCGTGGCTGCGCTATGATGAGCAGTTCAGGCAGCGGAAGGCATTGAGACCATCCTTGTGATGGGATCAGAAGGATATTGGCTTGGCCATCGGCCGGGAAAAGTGAAAGGGGTTCTGCTGGCAATTCAACGAGGGCACGTGTAGGTTCGGGGGCTCCTGCTGTTTCCGACATGAGTGTTCCGGCTGTGAGGGGGCCCATCCTTTGTCCAAGTGTTTTAAAAAAGGGAGGAAGCAGGCCGACGCAGGAAAAAGGGAGGACGCCGGTGAGAGTGGAAAAATGGCGCCCTATCTAAGTAGGTATCCGAATCGGGGGGCGGCACGGGCACTGTGGTTGGGCTTTAAGGAGGGGTTTGTGATTCCTAGTGAATTAACTATGGTCCCCCCTGTTGCGGCCAACCTACGTTCAGCATATGAGCATCCGGAGGTGGTTTCTGGTAAACTACAGAAGGAAGTGAGTTTGGGTAGGATGGCGGGTCCGTTTTCGGATCTGCCGATGGGGGACCTGGTGGTTTCGCCGTTGGGGGTGGAGCCCAAGCAGGAACCGAATCAATTTAGGCTCATTCATCACTTGTCTCACCCGAAGGGTGGTTCGGTGAATGATGCGATCGATCCTGCCCTGTGCACAGTGTCGTATGCATCCTTTGACGAGGCTGTGCGCTGGGTGCAGCGGTTTGGGAGGGGTGCGCTCATGGCAAAAACTGACATTGAGTCGGCGTTTCGCCTGCTGCCAGTACACCCGGATAGTGTCCGACTGTTGGGATGTTGCTGGGAGGGGGCTAATTTTGTGGACAGATGTTTGCCTATGGGTTGCGCAATTTCCTGTTCTTATTTCGAATTGTTCAGTTCTTTTTTGGAATGGGTGGTCAAGGATTTGTCGGGCCTGGGCTCGATTTTGCATTATTTGGATGATTTCCTGGTGATAGGTCCGTCGGATGACCGGACCTGTCTTATTTTGTTGTCCACCATTCAGCATATTTTCAAGGTTTTTGGCGTTCCACTTGCGCAGGACAAGACTGAGGGGCCTGTTACGGTGTTAACATTTTTGGGCATAGTTATTGATACGGTTAGGATCGAATGCAGGCTTCCGGAGGACAAGTTGGCTGATCTCCGGGAGTCAGTGGTGTCTGTAGCCCGTAGTTCGAAGGTGCAGTTGAAGGAGTTGCAATCGGTGTTGGGTAAGCTCAACTTTGCTTGCAGGATTATGCCTATGGGTAGGGTGTTCTGCAGGCGTTTGGCGGCTGCCGCTGCTGGGGTGAGGGCCCCGCATCATTTCATTCGCTTGGGCCGGGAACACAGGGACGATTTGCGGGTGTGGGATACGTTTTTGGAGAAATATAATGGGCGATCATTTTGTATGGCACCGGTGGAGCAGGCGAAGGAATTGGAGCTCTTTACTGACGCGGCAGGGTCGGTGGGTTTTGGGGCTTATTTCCAGGGCAGGTGGTGTGCTGACAGGTGGCCGAAGGCATCGGCGGAGTCGGTGTTGATCAGGAATTTGATGCTCCTGGAGTTGTTCCCTACAGTGTTGGCAGTAGAGCTGTGGGGGGGAGATTTGCAGAACCGGAGGGTTCGTTTTCATTGTGATAACATGGGGGTGGTGCAGGCTATCAGCTCTTTGATGGCATCGTCACTGCCAGTGGTGCGTTTGCTGCGCTATTTAGTGCTTAGGTGTTTAGAATTGAACATTGTGGTGTGTGCTGTGCATATCCCTGGGGTGGTCAACCAAGTGGCTGATGCGCTCTCTCGTTTACAGTGGGACAGATTTCGGCTGCTGGCTCCGGAGGCGGAGCAGTGCGGGGTTCCGTGCCCGGGTGGATTGTGGGATCTCATGTTGGAACGGTGATGGTGTTGGTTCGGAGGTCTGTTGCGAAATCTACCTGGTGGTCGTATGAGTGTGTGTGGCGGGAGTGGTACGAACTGGTGAGTGTTCTTGGGGTCGGTACCTCGGCAGAGGACAGGCTCCATGTGTTGTTGTATTTTCTGTGGCGTAATTGTGAGCAAGGGGTGTAAGTGGCGTCTTTGAACGTCAAATAGGCGGGTTTAGCGTTCTTGTTCCGCTTGGGGGGGGTGAAGGATGTCACAAAGGCTTTGCGGGGTTATCGTAAGGGGCGCGTGAAGCCTGATTCCAGGCGGCCGGTATCCTTGGCAATGTTGGAAGTGCTAGTGGGGGTGTTGCCCCGGGTGTGCGTTTCTATGTTCGAGGTTCAGTTGTTTCGCACGGCTTTTGTGGTAGCGTTTTTTGGGGCATTGAGGGTGGGTGAATTGGTTAGCCCTTCCAAGTCAGTGGCGGGGGGTTTGGATGTCGCGGATGTGAAGGGGCATGGGGACTCTGTCACGTTGGTTATTCGGAAGTCGAAAAACGACCAGTTGGGAAAAGGGACTAATGTGGTGCTGGGTAGGGTGCCCGGGCTGGGTTTATGCCCGGTGCAGGTGCTCCGGGAGTGGTTGGTGTTGCGCACTCCAGGAGCGGGTTCTCTGCTGGTTCACGAAACTGGGAAGCCCCTGTTCAGGTATCAGTTTGGTGCGGTGTTCAAACGTTGCCTGGGGGCCGGGGGGTTTAATGCTGCTGATTATTCCTCCCATTCTTTCAGAATTGGGGCGGCGACCGAAGCTTCCCGTTGGGGGCTGAGCGATGAGATCCTGCGGCGGATTGGTCACTGGGAGTCACAGCGGTTCAGGCTCTACGTTTGCCCTCACCTGCTGTAGGGTCGGGGGGGGGATTCTACCCTCTGTGTTGCTCCTCCTGGTTGTGTGTTGTGGGGTTCTTCTGGGGGTGTGCGTTGGGACGTACGTGTGGTGCCTTGTGTCTGTATCTATGTCTTTTGTGTTCTTTTCTTCTAGGCCTGGTGTGTTTGATGTGGATCCTGGGCCATTCCTACGTACACTGGGGGGCAAAACGGGCATTGGTCAGGCCAGAAGGCAGGCAAATGGGCTTTCATCGGGGGGAGGCTACGGTGCGCTGGATTGGGATTTCGGGCATGCTCTGATCTAGGGTCTTGCCAGAGATCCATCATTATGCCCGGTTTACAGGCCGCCGGACGTGCTTCTGCTGCCCGTTGGGGGCAATGACCTTTGTCTCAGGGCTTCCCGGGACCTCATCAGGCATGTTAAGTGGGATTTCCTCCGGCTTCGGACTGCCTTTCCAAATACTATAGTAGTTTGGTCAGACATTGTAGGGAGGTTGTCTTGGCGAGGGGCCCGATCGGTCGATAAGATCAATAAGGCGAGGGTGAAGGTAAACAAGGCGGTGGCTAAGTTTGTTTCCCGGAAAGGGGGGTTGGTTGTTCGCCATTGCGAACTGGAGGGGGAGTATGGCCTCTATTTATGGGGGGATGGAGCTCACTTGTTCGCGGTGGGCATTGACATGTGGGTCCTGGGGCTCCAGGACGGGCTACAATGTGCCTTAAGGCTGTGGCGGGCCGCCCATGCATAAGGGGTCACGGTGGGCGTCTGTGGCAGTGGTCTCGGGTTCCTGAAGGTCGGATGGTGATGGTATATATATATTCATATGTGTATATCAGTTATGGTGGTAGGGGTGGGGGCCTGTCTCGGGATGGGCATCTCCATTATCTGGTTATGGGCCATTGATCATCGGGCTGATTGGTGGAAGAAGGAGCGAGTCATTGTCTCTTGAGCCGATGGATCGCGGCTGGAGGCCAGGATATGGTGGAGATCGTGGACAGCCGATGAGATAGCAGTTTGGTACCTTCTTTCAGAAACCCAGGCGCAGCAAGTTAAAAAATATGTTGAAAAATGTTTGTGGTAAATATATATATATTTATGGAAAGATATATATATTTATTAAAAAAAGGTTATTTTTATAAAGTTATTTTATACGTTATCTTTTGGAATAATAAAGGGGCCTTTGTTGGCCAATTAATCCAGAAGATGTCTTGTTGTTACTTAGATAAGTAAGTTTAGTAATAAGGATAAGGGGTTGTTTAATGCAGCATGCACACTAGCATTACACCAGTCAAGAAAGTCCCGGAGCTAAAAGGGAACCTCAGCGCAGGGACACATGACTGGGGGTACGCTGTGGAATGGTGCACAGGAAGTGATGTAGGGCCGGGTGCAGTATTAGCCACGCACAGGGGGTGGGGTTTTGGTCATTTTGCTGGGAGCCTATATATGCAGGGGGGGCGGAGCCTGGCATTCTGGCGTGGTAAGCAGGACAGGGACACACAGTGCACATTTCCCCTCCCTCCCTCACTTTAGACTGGTGTCTGGTATGGGTGTGTGTGTTTTATGTGTTTTTCATTTCAGGAGCTGATGGCAGTGGTCTCGGGTTCCTGAAGGTCGGATGGTGATGGTATATATATATATATATATTCATATGTGTATATCAGTTATGGTGGTAGGGGTGGGGGCCTGTCTCGGGATGGGCACTATACAAAAAATGTAGCGCTATGCATAAAAAATAACATAAATATATGACACCCAAGTGTGGTGCTCAAAATGAATGAGTCTTAAAAAGTCTATATAAATGAATGAAATGAGTGTTGAAAGAGTCTCTGATGACAATTCAAAAATAGTGGTGAAGCTCCCGAAATAGTGACTTTCAAAAAGCCAAGTGACTGTGACGTGACCACCACCACAAGAAAGGGAGGCTTACCGAATGGAGTGGACCCAATAAACGTACGTCTACAGGGTCAACTAAGGCGTGATGTTTATATATATCCGTGGGTATAGGGTCCCAGCTGGCGTTGCACACATATATATATCCAAGATCCAGGATCAAATAGACACCAAATCTCCAAGCCCAATTGGATGGTTGAATGGCTCACAATGGGACCATGATGGAGAAAAGAAGGAGAGGGCACATAGCGTAATCCAGTAAACAAAATTTATTAAATGTAGGTAGATACACTTACATTAAATCTGTAGAAAAAGCGCTTTGCAAATACACTCATTGGCAGCAGTGGAGTCTTCCGACGCGTTTCGCAATACCTTGCATCGTCTGGGGTGTACCTCCACTGTTGCCTTCATGAAATTTATAGATATCCTGGGACCTCCCTGTAACGGCACCCCAATCTCAAGGGGTATTAACGCCGTTTAAGATGTTCCCTCTCCTAGACACACATCCACTCGCTACCGATATCCACAGCTAAACGACCCTTTCCTATAGGAGCCGACCCCTCTGGAAGAAGACGAGACGCACTCTGTCTCTTCTGTAGTAGGAATGAATTTATTATTGAGAAACATTGTAACTTTATACACAATTCAAGGCACATGATTTAACATGAACAAGGGCCCAGCTCCACCCACACATCCCAAGACTCAACACCTCATCCTGACGTCTGCTAGGCTTCAAAAGATCCCAACACAATAGAATATACGATCTCCAATACACATCTTTTCACAAAGGGTTGGCAGCCAGTCTGTCTGGCACTTTACAATACACACAAGGACAGACTTAAATGAACAATAGAAATGCAAAACAACTTAATTCCTCACAGCAATGATACTTAACCCCCACATACAGTATACATCCAATCTATATACAATGTATATACAGCCTTGAATATGGCTATCACAGACCATATCGGGGGTTTCTTTTATTCACCCTGTGTCCAAAGTGACCCCACTGTCACACATCTCCCCTTTCGGCAGGGGACTAACAGAGGAGGGGACCCCAGACGGGTCTACTCCGAAGTTAGTCCATGGGTCCATTCTTCCAATGCTGGTATCCACCCAGTACCACAAATGAATTGCTCCAAGCAGAGCATTACTTACCCAGCCAACCTCTGCCTCTCTCAGAGAACATACCCGCCGCTGGGGAGAAGACAGGGTGACTGGGCTCAGTCCGTCATGCTGTTGGGGATATGGGTCGACTGCCCGGCATCCCTGGGATATACAAGTGGAGACTGAAGTCCCATCCACTTGTGGTAGGTGGAAGTCCCCCAGTACTTGCAAAGCAAGGCTGACATCCTCCTGTCTCAGTGTCACACCATTTTCTGGGGTTGTGTCAGTGAGGACTGAAGTCCCATCCAATACCACAGGAACTCCCTCTTCTGTTAGTTGAGAGCCGAGGCCCGTGGCACTCGGCTCTGTTGCCAGCTCTTCTGCTGGGTTGCTGTGAGTGGAGACCGCAGTCCCATCCACCGATATCCGCTCAAGTGGCAGTTGTGTGCAGCGGCCAGTAGCATTCTGCCCTGCTGCCAGTGATTCAGCTGGGGGTAAAAGCTTTACCACCCCAGCTTGTTGCTGGAGAGAGGGGCCAACTGCCCCGGCTCCCTGAAACTCCACAGTTGTTTCCGGTGCTGGGCAGCACAGGTTGCTATCACTCTGCCCTGTTGCCAGTACTCCTGCTGGGGACTCCACACCATCTGCTCTGGCTACCTGTTGGGGAGGGAAAATGGCTGCTTCTCCTCCCTGCATCTCTGAAATCCACTCAGAAAGAGGAACCATCACCTTCTCAACTCGGGCCTCCAACACTGCCACGGGTGTAGAGCAGGGGTCTGCAGTACTTTGTCCTGCTGCCAGTACTTGAGCGGGCGATGCATAATTCATAACATCCTCTGCACAGTCCATTAAGTCCATACCTTCTGTAATCTGTGGCTGGGGAGATGAGCCAACTGCCCTAGCTCCCTGGAACTCCATATCATCCACTTCGGCTTTAAGGGTGGCAATCTTCAGATTTTCCACTGCTGATTCTTCAGCCTGGCTAGCTCCCTGGAACTCTATATCATCCACTTCGGCTTTAGGGAGGGCAATCTTCATCTTTTCCACTGCCGATTCTTTAGCCAGGCTAGCTCCCTGGAACTCTGTATCATTCACTTCGGCTTTAGGGAGGGCAATCTTCAGATTTTCCACTGCTGATTCTTCAGCCAGGATTTCATAGTTGTCAACTGGTAATTCCTGATAGTCCCAGGCAAAGGGAGCCCCACCCTGCTGCTGAGCAGAGTCTAGCAGCTGTTTGTAGGCAATCTCCAGCTCCCATTCCTGAACGGCCTGAAACTCCAAATCTTCCTGTGCCCAGTGCCCTTCCGAGACATTCAGTCTTTGTTCTCTGTGCTCCATTATTTCCTCCAAACGCCACTCCTGATCACTCCCAAAGTCAGGGTCCTCGGACAGCCTCCAATACAACAATCCCAGGCCATTATAGTCAAAGCCTTCCGTGGGGCTGTCATCCGCTGACCATGGGCACTCTTGGGCTACATACCACCGGAGGGCTCTGTAGCTCTCGTCCAACCGCATCTCTGCCCGGATCAGCCTGCTTAACTCAGCTGTCCACTCCTGCTTCGGTTGTTCCCCCAATAACAGCATTCGTACTTCATACTGCGACCAGTACCTTACATGGATGGAGGGGAGAACTTTTCCCTGGTGTTGCTGCTCGAGGGCTAGCACTTTCTTCCAGAGTTCGCAGCGGATCGAATCCGACCATCCCAGCAGGACCTCCTCTGATACTGGTCCTCTATGCTGTATCTGCATCTCTCGCAACCTCCTTCTGAATTCCTTTTCCATGTCGGCTGGTATCTGTATCTCTCCTCTCCTTTCAGTTGGTGCTGCTTTTTTAGGTGTTGTCTCTGATTGCCGTATTTCCGCCATTCTCTGCTCATGTTGTCGCTCATCCTGCCGCTCGATTTCTCTAATGGCTTCCTGTATGGCGGTCTCTGATGGGTTAGCACCATATAATGCCAAGCGCTCTCGAACTCGTTGCTGAAACAAATCTTCAACTGACCGGGGTCCTGCATCACCATTCCTCTGGTTCATCTCGGCTCTCAAGTAAGTCTTTCAGCGTGACTTTCCTGCAGGCTGCATAGCTTGGTCATTCACTGTGGTGGCTTGGAGTGTCCCAGGAACTGGAGGGAAAATCCCGCTGCTGCCAACCAATGTAACGGCACCCCAATCTCAAAGGGTATTAACGCCGTTTACGATGTTCCCTCTCCTAGACACACATCCACTCGCTACCGATATCCACAGCTAAACGACCCTTTCCTATAGGAGCCGACCCCTCTGGAAGAAGACGAGACGCACTCTGTCTCTTCTGTAGTAGGAATGAATTTATTATTGAGAAACATTGTAACTTTATACACAATTCAAGGCACATGATTTAACATGAACAAGGGCCCAGCTCCACCCACACATCCCAAGACTCAACACCTCATCCTGACGTCTGCTAGGCTTCAAAACATCCCAACACAATAGAATATACGATCTCCAATACACATCTTTTCACAAAGGGTTGGCAGCCAGTCTGTCTGGCACTTTACAATACACACAAGGACAGACTTAAATGAACAATAGAAATGCAAAACAACTTAATTCCTCACAGCAATGATACTTAACCCCCACATACAGTATACATCCAATCTATATACAATGTATATACAGCCTTAAATATGGCTATCACAGACCATATCGGGGTTTTCTTTTATTCACCCTGTGTCCAAAGTGACCCCACTGTCACACTCCCCTTCATTCATCCATTGTGCAATGACTTCCTGAAAAAATCATAAATCAAAGATGGCGCATCGGCGTGCGTTCCACGCCTCTCTCTAAAATATCCACACAATGCACCAAAAAAACCATAATGTATGAGGACCACACTGGTTGAAAAAGGGGGATGGCCACTTAATGGTGTCAAAGCACCAACCTGATGATTCATACCTGATGCGGGGCAGAGCGGGACCTGGAGAAATGGGACGCAGCGCGGAACATCGCGTCGCAGCTGTGACGTCACACCAAAACCATACGACGAACGTCACGTGACCGATGAAGGACGTCACATGGCATGTGGACACCCACAGCAGGTCTAACGGCGCGATCGCGTGACCACGCAATCACGCCGCGCTCCACCGCACAGGTCTGCATGAATCCATCAATAACATGGACGTAGTCACGCTACGCTCCACTCCTGTACAGCAGCGGAAAGCATAGAACGTGACTGAATGTTGGAAAATCATTGGGCTCTTACCAATCTGCAGAGATATCTCTCTGTCATCCTTAGACTCTAACCAATCTGTAGAGATGTTACTCACGAATCCCCCGGAGGGGGGCAAATAAACAAAATTTGGGCAGAGAAATGCAACGCTGGTTGCTGTAAGTCTAGCTACCTCATGACATAATTAAAATATAAATAAAATTTGAGCTAAAAACATATAATACCCATAAATTATGAATATGTGAGTATATAAAAGAAAATTAAAAGGTGTTAGATGATGAAAAGGAAAAAGTGATCATCCATTTCTATGGTGATTATATGCGACAAAGGTCTCATATATGGAGTAAGTATTGGTACTCATAATGGAATAAACAAAACCTCAATCTATCATAAACCATAATAAGGGAGAGGCAACACAACCCAAAAGGGGATTGCCCAATGGATGAACTGGGAATCAGACTTAAATCCTCATCAAAACACCATCTGACCGGGGCGTGGCTACCCGCTGAGCAAGATGGACGTGTAACTACACAGCTCCTGCACCGACCGGAATACTGAGCAGCATCCCCGCTATTCTGATAGCCTACAGCGCCCACAAATCTTACCAGATTGCCTCGCTAATAACCCAGAATGTCCGGACCGACCCGCAAACGGAAAGAGTTTCGTCAGCCTAAAAAACTGACAGATTTCTTCACGCTGCCGAATATCCAAGATGGCGCCCGCGAGATTATTCAGGGAACATCTGCGGCCTATACAGATCTTCCGGACGCTGGTGGACTGGAAATATCTTCACATCCTCACTCCCCGGATGCCTCTCCATCATCCCTCACTTCCTCCGCCGGCAACAGCCCTGCTAAATCGCGAATGCGACTGGATGCAGATTCGGCAGCAAACGAGGTGAGCCCTATATCTGATCACATCCCAGCCTCTCCATCCCCCATCGCGGCCTTCCCCACCACAGACCAGCCTGTACTAGACACTACCATGAAGGAGATGCTCATCTCCCTTCACAGATCCCTTCATAATGACATCTCCATCATGTTCACCAGATTCTCATCACAAATGCACTGTATGGGACAGAAAATGCACCTAGTAGAAAAACAAATGGGGCAGATGACTGAAACCGTAAATGACCTTGTAGATGCCCATGACCATACTCAAGAAGAACAGCAATGGATGAGGGCCAAGATGGCGGACCTCGAGGACAGGTCCCACCATAATAATGTAAAACTCAGAGGGTTCCCTGAATCAGTACTGCCGCATGACCTTAACGCATACGCCAGGAAATTGATTTCCACGATCTTACCAGATCTCACCCCCATGGAAACTATCATCGATCGAATCCACCGCCTTCCCAAACCCCCGCACCTCCAAGCGGAAGTGCCACGAGATGTCTTTATGAGGATACACTTTTTTCACGCCAAAGATCAGCTCCTCCTAAAGTCGAGACACCTCGGTCAACTTCCAGCCCCATACACCAATATCCAACTGTACCCTGACCTTTCACAGCATACCCGCCAGATGAGGAGACAACTTAACACCATTACAAAACCGCTTAACAACCACAAGATTCCCTATCAATGGGGCCTCCCCACTAAGATCATAATCACCAAAAATGGGGTTAAACACCACATCTCCACAATAGAAGAAGGCCTCAAACTACTCAACCTGTGGGGAATTATCCCTGAACCTCCTCTACCAGCACAACCCAGCCGCAGGAGGAACACCCAATCCTCTGATGAACGCCGCTTTGGCGGTATGCATTGACCCCACTAAGAATGGCAGGGTTACACATGACCCATATTTTCAAAGCCTCCGGCCGGATGCCTTGCTCGGTGCTAATTGCTCCACGAACTCACACCCCACAACAACACAGCAGTCCCGTTTTTGATTGACTGCTGTCAGTTTTGCTGTATTCCTGTTTACCCCTCTCTGCACGCTCCCGTTTATATCTTTTGTTTTTCTTTTTCCGGTTTTCTTAACCCTTATCCTTTCCCCCCGAGAGCACACAACAGTCCGGACAAGTGCACCTAACCCTCTGGAACCTCCTGAGTAGCCGAACGTGTCCACAAAACTGTGAGTAATACTTACCTTCTTTAGACATCTACACTTAAATCCAAAATGCCAAAATTCCTATCACTCAACACCAAAGGATTGAATCATCCAGCGAAAAGAGCTTCTCTGTGGCGCACTGCACAAAAGTCTAAATGTGACGTTTTATGTGTTCAAGAAACACACTTTAAAAAATCTGCAGAACCGCATTGTACCAACAAAAATTTTAGCCACATCTACCAAGCCCCAGGTCCCACCAAGAAGAATGGAGTTATGATAGCAATCAAAAACTCAATAAACTTCATACTCCATGACAGTTTAAATGACAGGGATGGGAGATACCTAGCTCTGGACTGTACAATGGACAATACCAGATACACTATTGTCAATGTGTACGCGCCCAATACCAGACAAATCAGATTCCTTTCGAAACTGATGTCCACAATCACCAAATTTCGCCAAGGTAATCTCATCATATGTGGAGACTTCAACATTGCTCCAGACAACTCCTTGGACACCTCTTCCCACAATAGGAGCCGCGTCTCGCCTATGGGACATTTCCTCAGGAACAATGATCTGTACGATGTGTGGAGATGCCATCACACCTCGGAACGAGACTACTCATTCTTCTCCCACAGGCACAATTCCTATACCAGGATTGACTACTTTCTTGTTGACAAATGGACTCTACCCAAAATATCTGAATCATCTATTGACACAATCACATGGTCGGACCATGCACCTGTATCGATCGTCATTGATACTTTACCATCTTCCCCACGTACGAAAATCTGGAGAACCAACGCCTCGATCCTACAATCACCCGAACACTCAACCTACATTAGTAAACATTTGGAAGAATTCTTTGATCTAAACCAAGGCTCCACATCAAACAACACTATACTTTGGAATGCCCATAAGGCATTTGTTAGGGGGATTCTTATCCAAATTGGAGCTAGAGAGAAGAGGAGGAGATCACAGCGTCTTGACACCCTCACTTCCCAAATTAAAAATACTGAAGCCCAGAACCAGAAACATCCTGACACTAAACATAAGGAACAGTTAGTACTTCTCAGACAGGAACTTAGAAACGTATTATTAGAATCCTATAATAGAGCTCAAAAACGATTTAAAGCTAATTACTATTCCACAGGTAATAAAGCTGGGAAAGCCATGGCGCTTAGAATTAAAGGCCACCACACTAAAACTAAAATCTCTCATCTTTATCATCCCTCTACTAAACAAAAACTGATAGACCCCCAAGCCATAGCAGATGCGTTTAGCCACTACTACAAGACACTGTATAATCTGAAAGATGATACTACTATTGCCCAACCATCCATAGAAGATATAGAATCTTTCTTGCACGAAATTAATCTTCCCACTGTATCCCCTGACCAATTATTAACGCTGAATGCCCCATTCACGCCACTAGAAATTCTAGATGTAATTGCATCCCTCCCATCCAACAAATCCCCTGGTCCTGACGGCCTCACCGGGGAATATTATAAACGATTCAGCACTGTTCTAGCACCATTCTTGTCGCAAATGTGTAATGAAGCTGCCTCCTCCTCTTCTCTCCCACAGGAAATGTTAAATGCCTTAATAATTACCCTACCGAAGCCGGGGAAGGAACCTACCTCACCACAAAATTTCCGTCCTATTTCGCTCCTCAATATTGACACGAAAATTTATGCTAAGCTCATAGCAATGAGGTTAGTAAACATTATGCCATCACTGATCCACCCGGATCAATCTGGATTCACGAAAGGCAGGCAAACATTTGATGCAACCCATAGAATCATTAATATAATCCACAACGCGGACGCGGCCAGAATGCCTTCTCTGCTTCTGTCACTGGATGCAGAGAAGGCGTTCGATAGTTAACTGGGCATATCTCCAAGCCACACTCCGAAAGTTTGGCCTTCAAGGGCACATTTTCTCTGCAATAATGGCCCTATACACAAAACCTTCAGCTCAGGTGTACACATCTGAAATGCTGTCTAAACCATTTCCGATCTCGAACGGAACCCGCCAAGGTTGCCCCCTTTCACCTCTTATTTTTAATCTAGTGATGGAACCCCTCGCCGAACATATTAGAGCAAACACTTCCATCTCTGGCTTTAAAATTGGTTCATTAGAACATAAGATAAATTTATTTGCCGACGACGTTATACTCATGGTCACCAACCCTATATCCTCCCTGGCTTCGGTACAATCTGTATTGCAAAAATTCAGTGATATTTCTTATTATAAGGTGAACGAAACAAAGTCCCACATTCTAGACCTTGGATTAGATGCTATCACCAGCAACCTCCTGCGGAATTTCTACCCATACCCATGGGCAGTCACAGGTATAACGTATCTGGGAATAACACTTACTAAATCTACCAAGACTCTTTTCAATAGTAACTACATTGAAGCTAAACAAATGCTGATTACAGAAACTACTAAACTATCAAGATTTGAATTTTCCTGGTCAGGTAGATTAGCTGCTTTTAAAATGCTCATTCTTCCTAGGCTGCTTTACATATTCCGCACTCTTCCTATTCCACTAACTTCCTCATACCTTAAATCTCTCCAATCCGTTATACAACAATTCATATGGCAAGGTAAAAAACCCAGATGTAGTCACCCTAAAGCCATTAAACACAAACTGGCAGGAGGAATGGGATACGTAGATATCAAGGATTACTACCTGGCTTCCATTTTGTCTCAAATGACAGAGTGGGTCGCCGATCGCCCAACCACATTATGGGGTAACATTGAAAATATTATGACCCCTGGTCATAACCTCAAAGATTGGATATTCAGTTCCACAATAACCCAACCTCACCTCCACTTGTACTCACCGACTATCCGAGCATCGGTTCAGGCCTGGAAATCACTACACTCCACAAAATGGTATCATATACCTACCAAACGACTACAAATACCTGTCCAAACACTAAAACTATTATCGCCCGACCTGACTATACCCAAATGGATACTTAATCAAACAACAGACACCGCAGACCTTAGGACTAAGATTATACATAAAACCTTTGCCCAAATCCAATCTACATTACATGCACCAAATCTAGATTTCTTCAATTGCTATAGGATTCAACAATGTCTCACAGCACACCCAAACTTAGAAGGGGAATTGCCACTCAAACTGTGGAACTACTTCTTCTACACTACTACACCTACCAAAGGCACTTCCCTAATCTATTCTACACTGCAGGGGAAAAATACCTTCCATAAATCCAAACCATACACGGACTGGGAAAGAGATTTGAACATACAGATTTCTGATCGACAATGGCAAACAGCCTTGAAGTCAATATATAAATCCACTAGCTGCACTTCTCTATGGGAATTAACTCATAAAATCCATCTAAGATGGTACCTGACACCACAGAGAATGGCCAAATTTCGATCCCACCCATCACCCGACTGCTGGAGGAATTGTAACCAGTTAGGTACTCTTCTCCACGTGTTCTGGTCATGCCCAGGATTAACAACACTGTGGACCGAAGTAGAACGCATCATACAAGATATATGCCATACTCCTTTCTTTCTCGTACATCACGGGACACAGAGCGACATAGTCATTACTAATGGGTTATATAGATACCTTCAGGTGCTGGCACTGGCAACTTCCAAAACCGGAAGTACCCTCCCCTATATAAGCCCCTCCCATCCGGGAGCACCTCAGTTTTTTGCCAGTGTCTAAGGTGTTGGCCAAGAAGAAACATGTGTTTTTCACTGAGCTTGCGTACAGGTTCTTTTGGGCCTCAGTAAGCTATTCCGGATCCGACCAAAAAAGCTTCATAGCTAAACGGTCGGTACCCGGGCCTTGCAGAGAAGAGCAAGGTTTTGCCTGTAATGCTTCTCTTAGGAGAGCTGGACCCTGGGATCCAGAGCTCTGGTCATACCCATGACCAAGATGTTTTCTGTGCAGGGTGCTATACAGGTCCAGGGGAGTGGAATCCTTGGGAACCCGGTCCCTGAAGGTTTAATTACAATGCCTGCCGTGATAGGTGAAGTTTGGGCTTCTGTGGACCAAACAAAGTCCTGCGGCGGGGAACAGGTAAGTGGGGGCCCCCAGGAACTTGGTTCTATTGGGGGACCCCCAAGCCTAATTTGTCTTTCTGTCTGTTACCTAACGGTATTCCCGCTAATATCTGTGCATGCCTGTAACTACTAAAAAAAAATGTAATAATTTTATTAGTGGTCAAGAAAAAAAAAATATATATATATATATATTTAATATATTAGACTGTGGTACCTGTGTTTATCCACTAGAGGCCGCTGTGGAACGTTTCTTGTCATGTGGACTAGTTTCTTTTCATCAGAGCAAGTCCAGGCAGATGGTGAGTTCTCTTGTGGGAAACTGCTTCCTCTGCCATGTTGCAATGCTCGTCCATCCCCCGGCCTGCAGCAAAAAGGGGCCCTGGCTCTTGTCCCTAGTTTCCCTTTTCGAAATTAGCGCCGAAGGCGCACGTGGCCGCGCGCGTGCACGTGCACGCGCCTCTATATATAGAGGTGAGCCGGGAAAGGGGGCGGAGCCTGGGGGATGACGCTCTGTGTGCGCCGCAGCGCTTCTGCGCATGTGCGGGCGTCCCAGCATGTTAAAAACCACAATTATGTGTTGTGAGCTGGCTATGGAGTGCAGAGACAGAGCTGGCAACATTTAAAAAAAAAAAAAAAAAAAAAAAGGCATACAGCAAGCGGTTGATGCAGGCATCCCCATAGAAAGGCACATTAGTAGACACCAACTGTTTTTATAGCAGCATTTGTGCTAGACTATTGTCAGTAAGTGGTGTATTTCGGCTGGAATACCTCAGCTTTGGGCTTAGGAATAATGCCGTCTAAAAACTCCGGGACTAGAAATCCCAGGAAGCATAGGGGGTCTCCATCGGGCTCTGAGGATCTTGGGCATGCTTCGGCTGCACCAGTCTCCCCTGAAGAATCAGAGGTTAGTGACCGTAGAGCACCCTCAGGAGTACCTGGTACTGTGGCTGTCCTCAGTTCACCTGCTCCTGTGTATGTAACAGAGGAGGTTTTTTCCTCAGCTCTGGGAGGGCTGGAAGAGAGATTGTCAGCATTGATCGCTGCTTCCCTGTCACAGGAAAAAAGCGCTCGATCTCCGTCTCCTCCCTCAGAGTGCCTGTTAGCAGAGCAACAGTCCCATACAGGGATCGACCTGCCTGAAGGGGATCAGGATGAGGTTGATTCTGTTGTAGAGGAATCAACAGTGGAAGAGCCATTCTCAGCATCACATGCTGAAAGGTTATGGGTTCAGTCCCTGACTAATATGGTCCGATCAGCATTTAAAATGCCCCTTGCGGAGCCATCATCCACTTCTGTCTCCTCGTTGGGGTCGCTAAAAGCTCCCCAGACTGTTTGTTCCTTTCCGATCCATCCTTTAATGGAAGGGCTCATTTACCAGGATTGGGAGCATCCTGATAAAATATTTACTCCCCCCAAGAGATTTCCGGTGGTCTATCCCATGGAGGATAAGTTCATCAAAAAATGGAGGGTCCCTACAGTGGACGCAGCCATCTCTTGTGTGAATAAATCACTGACATGTCCAGTGGATAATGTCCAAATGTTCAAGGACCCAATAGATAAAAAATTAGAGTCCTTATTAAAATCTGCTTTTTCTACAGCAGGATTGGTGACACAACCAGCAGTGGCAGCTATTGGGGTCTGCCAAGCAGTGAAGGATCAGTTGAAACAGGTCTTAAGGGACTTGCCAGATCAGCAGGCTCTTGCCCTAGCCGATCTACCTAGAGCCTTATGCTTTGCGGTGGACGCTATAAAGGATTCAATCCATCAGGCCTCCCGCCTTACGCTGTCTGTAGTACATATGCACAGGCTTTTATGGCTCAAAAACTGGTCTGCTGAAGCTCCCTGTAAAAAATTGCTGGTCAGCTTCCCATTTCATGGTGAACGCTTATTCGGGGAAGACCTGGACAAATATATCCAGAGAATTTCCAGCGGTAAAAGTACACTTTTGCCGGTTAAAAATAGAGTTAGAGGTCCCTCTTTTAAGAGGCCGGCTTCTCCAGTCCCTAGGACATCGGCTGTGAAACAGTTCCGACGGCCTCCTCGGTCAAATCCCGGAGGTAAAAAATCAGGGACAATTGCAGGGTAACAAGAAGCCCTGGAGCAGGAGAGGTACAAAACCTCCCCCAAAGTCAAATGCATGAAGGGTTGCCCCCACTCAATCGGGTGGGGGGAAGACTTCAGTTGTTCACAGAGACCTGGCGGGACACGATCAGAGACAGATGGGTGCTCTCCGCAGTAAATCTGGGATACAAATTGGAGTTAAAAGACTCCCCTCCTTCCCACTTTATAAGGTCAAACGTGCCAAGGGATCCCCAGAAGAGAGGATCCCTCCTGTTGGCACTAGAACAATTATTGCTCCAAGCAGTAATTATAGAGGTTCCCCTGGAAGAATGGGGGTTCGGGTTTTACTCAAACCTCTTTACAGTCCCGAAGCCAAACGGGGACGTGAGGCCCATATTAAATCTAAAAGGGCTAAACAAATTCCTACATATCAGGACTTTCCGGATGGAGTCGATCCGGTCGGTGGCCACTGCCCTACAAGGGGAGGAATGGTTAGCCTCGATCGACATCAAAGATGCTTATTTGCACATTCCCATCTTTCCAGCCCACCAAAAATTTCTACGCTTTGCGGTAGAAGGGCGCCATTTTCAGTTCAGAGCCTTACCCTTCGGTCTGGCCACAGCACCACGAGTGTTCACAAAAATTCTGGCCCCATTATTGGCCAATCTAAGAACACGAGGTGTAACGATAATGGCATATCTAGACGACTTGTTGCTGATAGACCACTCAGTGGAAAAACTAGAAGTGGTTGTTCACGAGACAATCAAGTATCTGGAATATCACGGTTGGATTATCAACCGAGACAAGTCAGCCCTAAAACCAGTCAAAAGTCTGGAATACTTGGGGCTAAGGCTGGATTCAGACCAGAGAAAAATTTTCTTGCCTCAAGAAAAGGGGTCGTCTTTGAGAGATTTGATCCACTTAGTGGGTTCAAAAAGACAGCCATCCATACGCCTGTGCATGAGGCTGCTGGGAAAAATGGTGGCATCATTCGAAGCAGTACCCTACGGTCAATTTCATTCAAGGAATTTGCAAAGGGCCATACTGTCAGCCTGGAACAAAAAAGTTCAGGCTCTGGACTTACCAATGTCCTTGTCCCCTTCCGTTCGCAAGAGCCTCCGCTGGTGGTTGGTTCCCCAGAATCTGGAAAGAGGGAAATCCTTCAGTCCGATTTCCTGGAAGGTGGTCACTACAGATGCCAGCCTTATAGGCTGGGGAGCAGTACTGGAGCAATGGTCTCTCCAGGGCAGATGGTCGGATGTGGAAAAGGCCCTGCCCATCAATCTCTTAGAGCAGCCCGGTATGCCCTAGTAGCATGGACATCCAAACTCCAAGGGTCCCCTGTCAGAATTCAATCAGACAATGCCACAGCAGTGGCATATATCAATCATCAGGGGGGCACCAGGAGTCGTGCAGCCCAGAGGGAAGTAAATTACATCCTGAGATGGGCAGAAAGATATGTCCCAGCCATATCTGCGGTATTCATTCCAGGAGTGGAGAATTGGAAGGCGGACTTTCTAAGTCGCCAACAATTATGCCCAGGGGAATGGTCCCTTCATCCCGAGGTTTTCCGGACAATATGTCAGCGGTGGGGAACACCGGATGTAGATCTGCTAGCATCCAGATTCAACACAAAAGTGGACAGGTTTGTCTCTTGGACAAGGGATCCCCTAGCTTGCGGCTCGGATGCCCTAGTGTTCCCTTGGAATCAGTTCAAGCTGATATATGCATTCCCACCGCCACAATTGTTACCTCGATTACTCCGCAGAATCAGGGTAGAAAAGAAACCAGTGATTCTGGTGGCTCCAGCGTGGCCCCGAAGAGCATGGTACGCGGAGATTGTAAAGATGTCTGTGGGGAGTCCTTGGACCCTCCCACATCGTCCGGACCTGCTTTCGCAAGGACCGATATACCACCCTTCCTTACCAGCCCTAGGTTTGACGGCCTGGCTATTGAAGCCCACATTCTAAAAAAGAGAGGGCTCTCTAATGCTGTGGTATCTACCATGATCAATGCCAGGAAGCCGGTATCCAGGCAGATCTACTATAGAATCTGGAAGGCGTACATCGCCTGGTGTGAGGCCAAGAAATGGCATCCACGTAAATACGTAATAGGTAGGATTCTGGACTTCCTACAATGGGCTGTAGATAGGAAGCTTACCTTGAGTACTATCAAGGGTCAGATTTCGGCCTTGTCAATATTTTTTCAAAGGCCCTTGGCTTCGCATTCACTAGTCAAAGCCTTTATACAAGGAGTGATGCGTATTAGTCCTCCGGTTAATATTCCCATATGTCCATGGGATCTAAACTTGGCTCTGTCGGTTCTACAGAAACAACCATTTGAACCATTACAGCATATTTCTTTGGTTCTTCTCACCAGGAAATTGATTTTTCTAGTAGCCATTTGTTCGGCTAAAAGAGTGTCGGAATTAGCAGCTATGTCCTGTAAGGAGCCGTATCTGGTTATCCATAAGGATAGAGTAGTGTTACGCCCTCATCCAGCCTTTCTTCCTAAGGTGGTATCGAGGTTTCATTTGAACCAAGATGTGGTTCTTCCTTCTTTTTTCCCCAAACCTACTTCGGTAGAGGAAAAGTTATTGCATTCTTTGGATGTAGTAAGAGCAGTTAAAGCTTATCTAAAAGCCACTGCTCAGATTCGCAGAACGGATACTTTGTTTATTCTGCCGGAAGGCCCCAGAAAGGGTCAGGCAGCGTCAAAATCTACTTTAGCCAAGTGGATTCGACAGGTCATAATGCAAGCCTATGGCTTGAGAAGGAGACCGCCTCCGTTCAAAGTTAGAGCGCACTCCACCAGAGCAGTTGGAACTTCATGGGCAGCGCATCACCAGGCCTCCCTGGCTCAAATCTGTAAGGCCGCAACATGGTCTTCAGTACACACGTTTACTAGGTTCTACCAGGTGGACGTTAGAAGTCAGGAGGATGTCGCCTTTGGGCGCAGTGTGTTGCAGGCCGCAAAAGATCCTCATGTCTGATAGCACTCAGCTTATGTATGGTGTATCCCCCCCCTCGTTGGGCATTGCTTTAGGACATCCCATTAGTAATGACTATGTCGCTCTGTGTCCCGTGATGTACGAGAAAGAAAATAGGATTTTTATAACAGCTTACCTGTAAAATCCTTTTCTTGGAGTACATCACGGGACACAGAGCTCCCGCCCCTCTTTAGGGACACTTATTGCTTTGCTACAAAACTGAGGTGCTCCCGGATGGGAGGGGCTTATATAGGGGAGGGTACTTCCGGTTTTGGAAGTTGCCAGTGCCAGCACCTGAAGGTATCTATATAACCCATTAGTAATGACTATGTTGCTCTGTGTCCCGTGATGTACTCCAAGAAAAGGATTTTACAGGTAAGCTGTTATAAAAATCCTATTTTTACACTTACTCCACAATTAGCTATACTGAATATAAATACCGAATTACTACCGCCACATTTCCAATTAATCATTACTCACATACTCCTAGCAACCAGACTACTCATAACCAGAAACTGGAAAACTAATGTCTCCCCAACTTCGAATGAAGTCATAGCCTTGGTCCACTCTCACTACGCTTATGAATCAATCTTTTCAAAGGGGAAGTCATCATATTCTAAAATCTATAATCTATAGCTCCCCTGGACTCAATGGTACGCTAAAAAGCTTACCTGATACACTCCTGATTAATAGACCTACCATATTGCTCTCTACTCCCCTCCCCTCCCCTCCCCTCATTCCTTTACCCCCCTCCCACCCCCCCCCCTTTTTTCTCCTTTCTCTTTTCTCTTCTTTCTTTGTGTTGTTGTTTACTTTACCCTACTTTATTCTAGTTCTCACATCGTTCAAACGGTTGTATACGATGCTCTCTGAATGCATATGCATTCACATGTACACTCAAGATAGTATGAATACTTTAGACATGTACTATCTTATGCACAAACTCATACTTGACAGTCTACATTCTCCATTGTTGTTTCACTTCTATATCCCACCACAGGTTGTTAATAACGCTTTCGCTGTATGAGCTACTTCCTAAACCTTCACAGACACTGCTGGAGGGTGGAGTTTCGTTATTTACCCCTAGATGCAGAATGTTCCCATTAGGGGTGTCTAGGGTTTTGGGACCTCACAGACCACCTTACCTTCACCATCTATTATAGTCATGCAATTTAACCATTTTTGACAACTTGACATGATGTATATATTTATCAATATGTATCCAATATCAAGTGTGATGTATGACGCTATCTGTTCATTTTATTATCAATACTTTCAATAAAAACGATTGAAATAAAAAAAAATAAAAAAAACACCATCTGACCCAATAAGGGCCATACATAGAGAATTTTACAGAGGTTGTAAAACATGTAAATAAATAATGCATAAAAAAGGAGAACAATAAAAAGAAAAGAAAAGGCTAAATATAGGTCCACGGTCTAGCAGGAACAACCACCATTAAGACTGGTCGATAAAGGAATTGATATCCCATTCGACATTTAAACCAGACGGCCTATGCGTCTGTAATTGATATATCCAGTAAGTCTCCAGCTGGGACACTCCCCTAATTTTGGGGGCACCCCTCCATGAGGGAATGAACCGATCTATGATCAAAAATTGTGTGCCAGCTGGATTTCTACTGTGGTGTAGCCTGTAATGTCTAGGCACGGTGTGATTGACATCACCCCCCAAAATTAATGTAACATGCTCTCCCACCCTGACCGAAAATGGTCAAATAGTGCGACCCACATACTGTTTGCCACAAGGGCAGGTGATAAGATAAACAATATGTGTGGTAGAGCATGTACAAAAATGTTTGATTGGGTAAGATTTACCTGTGCTGGTAGACCTGAATTCCAGAGTTTTACCTCTTCCAGATGTGTTATATCTACACACGCTACACTTTTTACAGGGATGGTATCCAACCAATTGGTGAAAAAAAGAAGGACGTACCGGAGGGTTAATGATGTTAGATGCTATTTTACCCCGAAGAGTGTGTGTACCTCTAAAAACAACTTTGGCCTGCTCTGGTAGAACTGGACCGAGGATGTTATCATTTTTCTAAATATCCCAGTGTTTGGCTATAATGGCTTTCACTTGCTTATGTTGCATAGAAAAGGAAGTAAGCATTGCCCATTTAAAGGCATTGTTAGATTCACCTTTTGGCTTAACTTCCAACAAGGAGCACCTATCAGTCTCCAGTACTTGTCCGAGATCTCTATCGATACTGGCAGGGTCATACCCCTTATCAATAAACCGTTGTTTGAGAATCTCAGCTTGAGTCAAGAATATGTTGATATCTGTACAGTTGCGCCTCAATCTAAGAAACTGACTACGCGGAACAGATCTTAACCAGGATTGATGATGACAACTATCCAACGGAATGTATCCGTTCCGGTCAGTACTCTTAAAATGTGTTTGAAAGCGAAACTGACGATCCTGAATACTAATCTCCAAGTCAAGAAACTGAATCTTTTCATGGCTGGCAGTATATGAAAGAGAAATCCCTCTATCGTTAGCATTGAGATGACCCATGAAGATCTCAAGTGATGCCAAACTGCCACTCCATAGGAGGAGGATGTCGTCAATGTATCTAGCCCACAGCACCAAGTGCTGGGTGTCATAGGCATAGACGACATCCTCCTCCCACTTGGCCATAAAAAGGTTCGCAAGGCTGGGGGCGTATTTGGCCCCCATAGCCACACCTCTTAATTGGAGGTAGAAGTTGTCGTTAAACCAAAAGTAACTACTTCTGGTGGCAAACTCCAACAACTCCATAATGAATTCCCGTTGGAAGGGAGCTAATGTTTCCTCCTTTTCTAAAAAATATTGTACAGCCTCTAGCCCTTTGCTATGTGGGATGCACGTATATAACGAGGCGACATCGGCTGTCACCATGATATAATCACCTCGTATATTGGTATCCTGAAGTTTTCTGATAGTGGCCCCAGTGTCCGCCAAATAGGATGGCACACGTCTGACCAGAGGTTGAAGATAATGATCAACATAGCGGCCAATTTTGGATGTGACGGAATTAATCCCGCTCACAATGGGACGACCGGGTGGGTGCAAGGGATCTTTATGAACCTTCGGAAGATAATAAATGGTTGGTATCCTTGGGACCGTGGGAACCAAAAATGCCTTTTCTTCTTCTAACCCTTATCTGGTTATAGGCTATTGATCATCGGGCTGATTGGCGGAAGAAGGAGCGAGTCATTGTCTCTTGAGCCGATGGGATCGCGGATGGAGGCCAAGATACGGTGGAGATCGTGGACAGCCGATGAGATAGCAGTTTGGTACCTTCTTTCAGGAACCCAGGCGCAGCAAGTTAAAAAATATGTTGAAAAATGTTTGTGGTAAATATATATAGTTTTATGGAAAGATATGTAGCGCCCTCCTCACTCCCCTCTTTCTCTCGTCTCGTCTTTCTCTTGTCTAGGGGTATCTTAGAGGGGAGGGAGCGGGGACACCACGCCTGGCTTCCACCACATGTGTCAGTGCGGTATAAGCAACGTTCTTGTATTACCTTCGGGTCAGTGCTGTGCACCTGGATCCTCCCTCCAAGAGTCACCTTGAACAATGTCTGCTAGGAAATGAGCCCCACACCATTAAAGTTCAACACTCCTTTATTCTTCTGCGAATGAACACAATCAGTTGAACTCCCTTGGTTAACAGAACAGGAAAGGAGGTGTGGATGCGAATAGGCCCAGACACAATTTGGTTCTCCACTTTCCTTCCTGAAAGTGGGTTACAGTCTCCGCACGAGGGGGAATGTCCTTCCAGGCGGTCTCCGACGAGAGGCTCACCTGTCACCGGCAATATGCTGCACCGGGTCTTCAAGTGAGGAGCTCCCCCCCGGTCCATTGCGCCTTCCGGATTCGGGTACCCACTCCCGGGGTTCCCTAGGATCTCCTTCCCTCGTGGAACTCAGTGTTGGGCACTGAGCTCCGGACCTCCATCCGAGTACCTCACCCCAGGCTAAAGGTGCCTGGGATGGAACACGACCTCCGGTTGTCGCCTAGGCCACCCAGAGGACCGACACGAACCACCGTCCACAAGCTGAAGGTGCCTGGGACTTCGACCCCGCGACAAAGATGGCCGGCCCCTCCACACCCTCTCCCAGCAAGCACGGCGGGTTCCCCGCCCCACCACACCACCGCCGAGGGAGGAAAAAAAGGAGGCACAGCACACAGCAATGATTCAACCCCAGCCCAGGGCGACAGCGCCACCCATCGGGCTGCAGGGAACTACACATCACTGATGTCTCTGCCAAGTTCAAATTTACACCCGGGAAAGTACACACCCGCTACACTCTCCCCCCGGTGGTCCGACACTGGTCCCCAGTGTCCGGAGCAAACCATGCCCTCAACGGGTGACACAATTCAATCCAGATACTCACTAACAATTGTAAAAAAATAAAACTTTTAGAAAAACTACACTACTGGAGAAATTGTGTCTGAGCCCTGTAATAAAAGGGAAAGAAACAACAACATGTAATCATAACTTTGAATCACATTTTACATCATACTCTTCCCACTCATCCTGACTAAGATCCACCCCATTCTCAGTGATCTTGATGGATGCTCTCCTGCAGAGGGAAAAGAAAGAAACAACACACATAACCCTGACACATATATTCGTGTGAGAGAAAAGAAACTTCTTCGGGAAGAGATCCCCTTTCTCCAAAGAGTGAATGTGTGAAAAGTGTTTAACATTGCGCAACACTGCCACCTGGTGACAGCATCGCGGTAACTGCACCCGTGAAACTTTCCTCTTCTCTTTTGGCCCTATCTACCCAGAGTCCAAGATCTCTTGCGGGAAAAGTGAAGAACAAACCAGGAACAGTTCTCCATTCCTCTGGGCACAAAAGCAACGGCCCCAGAAAGTTCAGCAGCATAATCAAGGACAAACTGAGTCTTTCTCTCTCCTAAAAGTAAAAGCGGGGTTGCGGCAGAACAAGCGGCTTCAAGTGCTGGTCCATGGTCTCTAGATGATACTCCACATCTTCCCCTTCCTTGCGTTGGATCAGCACTTTGTCTGCATGGATGTGTCGTCCCAACATCCACTCTGCCTTGCAGTCCTTGAAACGTTGAGAGGCCTTTGGAGAGCATGCCAGGTACCTACGGGCGTGTGGAACCTGAAGGTGGGTCCAAACAAAGTCATTGTACCAGCGCTCCCGGCACACTTCCACCTCATAAAGCAGTTCCTTCGACAAGTACGGATACTCCCATCCGTATTCTGCAGCAACCTTTTGGCCAAATAGGCGTTGTAATCTCGCCAAAGGAGGCATGGTAGCTTTGTCCCCTTCGCCAGGCAAAACTGTCGAGTCCGGGTAGTGAGGGACCTTGACCACATCTGGTCTGGGCATAGGTGCCCGCAGCAACAGTCTCTTTTTACGGGCCTTCGGTACAGATGGCACCAGGGATGTAGAAGCAGGCTGGGGACGGGACCTCTCTTCAGGCGCTGGTGCCTCCACCCGGGGTGTACTTTCTAGACTTGTGCACAACGGAAAAATTCGTTCCGTTTCGGTTCGTTTCTTTCCGGTCCTGTTGATTCGTAATCATTCGTAATTTTGCTAGACGGGATTTTTCGTGTTCGGACTCATTCGTATTTTTGCAAGCGACATTTTTCGTTGAATTTTTTGTTGCTTTATAATTCGTACTTTCGGTAGAGTACGTTGTTTTTCGTTGATTCTGGACACAACTCCTACTTTCGTAACTTTTTTTGGGTTCGTACTTTCGGTAGAGTACGTTGTTTTTCGTTGATTCTGGACACAACTCCTACTTTCGTAACTTTTTTTGGGTTCGTTGATTCGTAATTTTCCGTGTCTCTCTCACAACGACGCTGCCTATTATGCCTAATGTGCTTCGAATGGATTTGTACTTTTCTAAATACATTGCGGTTATTTGTAACGATTCGAAATCTCGTATTTTACTTTCGTTTTTAACATGCGGCTATAGGCTCCGCCCCTGTACACCATTTTCAGAGGGTTCAGCACGGTGAGGGAGAAGCAGAGAGCAGAGCAGAGTGAGTGTTATTGTGCTTCGAATGGATTCGAAATCTCGTATTTTACTTTCGTTTTTTACATGCGGCTATAACCTCCGCCCCTGTACACCATTTTGAGAGGGAGTTCAGCACGGTGTGGGAGAAGCAGAGAGCAGAGCAGAGTGAGTGTTATTGTGCTTCGTATGGATTCGTACATTCGTAACTTTTTCATAACGAATTATGCCGAAGACATTCGGGCATTCGCTATTTGCGGTATAATTTATTTCGGATTCGGTCTTATTCGTAATTGCTTTGTTCGGAAATTCGAATGCTTCCGAATGTCCGAAAGTTGCTAAATTCGGACGAATTTCAATTCGTTACGAAACAAATTGCACAAGCCTAGTACTTTCCCCTGTTGACATGGGTGGATCTCCGATCCTCCGAGATGAAGCAAGAGGTACTTTGTCCCAGCCCTTCTCGGCAAACAAATTGTCTATGGCAACGTCGTCTCCCATGTCCGAGAGCGACTCCAGGTCAGAGGTGTCACACTCCTCCGCGGGTATGTAGCCGGTTGTAGAAACAGAGCCACCACCTCCCGCGGACTCACTGGGCCATGACTTCCCGACACCTCCGCCCACACACCGAATCTCTCCGCCTGGCTTACCTCGGCCTTTACTTGAAGCGGGATGTCCGGAACTCTTGTCAACGGATCCATCCAGGCCGGGCGTAAGCGGGCGAGACGGCCCACCACAACCGCTGGTCGGGGCTACCATGCCGGTCTTTCTCTTCAGTGGCGGACGCTGCGAGACAGGGGTGACCGAGTCAGCATCCTCGGATTTCTCCCGTTGGGGTTTTATGACCTCCTCTGCGGTCGCTGCAGTGTGCGTAGGGATGGCTCTCACAGCAGTGATTCCTCCTCTCTGAGTGGTGTTGCCCGCAGCACGGCCGGGGTAAATGGTTCTCGGCCTCTCAACCGCCGGATCCACTTCGAACAGGAACTCCCCACAGGCCTCACATCGCCCGAATGGCTTCAGCTGGCACACCAGTCCTGAACAGCCGGGACAAATCACACCCAGGGCCTCAACGTCCATGCACGAGTACAGGGCGAATCGACCCCTTGGCTTTAGCCGGATCCCCGTATCTGTTACCGGAGCAGCAGCAGTCAATGTCGTGGTGGAAGGGTGAACTGGAATACACGATGTATGTCCGAACATGGCGACCTGTTGCTGATCCATCGCACACTGCAAAGTTTTTGCGCCAACGTCCCACGTGTAGTCCTTCACACGTATTGGACTCCTCCCCTTTGCTCCAGTTCGCGGGCTTTTCTTCTTTTCTGTTTCTGAGTCACGCCCACGAACTAAGCGATGGGGGTGTGCCTGGTGGCGCAGTGCAATAGAAACCCCCACTTGTAGTACTTCACACGGCTGGGCTTCCCCCTTTTTCCACTCTTCTGCGCGGGCCTTTCCCTTCATTGGGTCATGTCCACGACTTTGAGCAGGGATGCACTTCAGCCAATGAAGGCCTGCCTATTCGCTTAACTCCTCCAGCAGACACGTTCAATACTGCAGTGCACAAACACTATACCGGACCCGAGCCCCCACGTGTAGCGCCCTCCTCACTCCCCTCTTTCTCTCGTCTCGTCTTTCTTTTGTCTAGGGGTATCTTAGAGGGGAGGGAGCGGGGACACCACGCCTGGCTTCCACCACATGTGTCAGTGCAGTATAAGCAACGTTCTTGTATTACCTTCGGGTCAGTGCTGTGCACCTGGATCCTCCCTCCAAGAGTCACCTTGAACAATGTCTGCTAGGAAATGAGCCCCACACCATTAAAGTTCAACACTCCTTTATTCTTCTGCGAATGAACACAATCAGTTGAACTCCCTTGGTTAACAGAACAGGAAAGGAGGTGTGGATGCGAATAGGCCCAGACACAATTTGGTTTTCCACTTTCCTTCCTGAAAGTGGGTTACGGTCTCCGCACGAGGAGGAATTTCCTTCCAGGCGGTCTCCGACGAGAGGCTCACCTGTCACCGGCAATATGCTGCACCGGGTCTTCAAGTGAGGAGCTCCCCCAGGTCCATTGCGCCTTCCGGATTCGGGTACCCACTCCCGGGGTTCCCTAGGATCTCCTTCCCTCGCGGAACTCAGTGTTGGGCACTGAGCTCCGGACCTCCATCCGAGTACCTCACCCCAGGCTAAAGGTGCCTGGGATGGAACACGACCTCCGGTTGTCCTCTAGGCCTAGGCCACCCAGAGGACCGACACGAACCACCGTCCACAAGCTGAAGGTGCCTGGGACTTCGACCCCGTGACAAAGATGGCCGGCCCCTTTATACCCTCTCCCAGCAAGCACGGCGGGTTCCCCGCCCCACCATACCGCTGCCAAGGGAGGACAAAAAGGAGGCACAGCACACAGCAATGATTCAACCCCAGCCTAGGGCGACAGCGCCACCCACCGGGCTGCAGGGAATTACACATCACTGATGTCTCTGCCAAGTTCAAATTTACATAAGTACAAATTTACAAAAGTACATACCCGCTACATCTACATCCACAGGGAAATCGCATAAATTGCATTCTTTCATTAATTGTAACACACGTTACGTTATATATGTTATTACATGCAATATATGCTCAATACAATATGTAGGCAGGACCACCAGGAGACTAAAAGATCGCCTTTATGACCACCTTTACGATATTGAGAAAGATCATATAACAAATATAGCACGACAATGGAACGAAGTCCACCGCAAAGACACCTCCAGCTTAGTTATACAAGGAGTAGAAAAAATAGTGAAACCATTGAGAGGCGGCGACAAGTTTAATTTACTATGCAAACAGGAAGTGCGGTGGATTTTTATTTTAAATACTAGACGCCCTTCAGGATTAAATTTCAAGTGGGATATATCCCACTTTTATTGATACATTTCCTTTTTGTCAACGCCTCTCTTTTCACTATATCTTCCATATGTTATAGTTTTTTTCGTGACAATATCTTAAATAACCGTCTTATGGGGAGGGGAACACATGGGTATATATATCTCCTAAAAGGGGCTTATTTACAACATGTTTTTGTTAGATAAACTGCCACGAACATTCAAAACCAGAGCCTAATGTTTGTAAATGTTCACATTACATTAAGCATTTCAAGCTAGTCTTCTATAACATTCAGGCTTTAACAGGATACATATATATATATATATCATTTTTAGATACTGGGAATTTAGATTCAACATATGCCCACTTGCGCTACTATGCTTGAAGTCTGTTTCATATGTTGCATATTTTCCATTATGGCATTCTATCCATCTTTCAGTCTAAAGCCTCGTACACACGACCGAGTTTCTCGTCGTTAAAAACACGTCGTTTTTCTCGACGAGATTCTTGTCAAGCTTGATGAGATTCTTGTCAAGCTTTCCTTGCATACACACAGTCAATTCCAAATCTCGTCGTTGTTCTGCGCGGTCACGTACAGCACGTACGACGGCAGTATAAAGGGGAAGATCGATTTCAATGGCGCCACCCCTTGGGCTGCTTTTGCTAATCTCGTGTTTACGTGTGTGAAGTAAAAGTTTGGGAAGAGACGATTTGCGCTTTTCAGTCTTCATGCTTTCAGTTCGTTTTCTGCGGTTCAGTTTGTGCTTGTGGGTTTGTATATTGTCTTTCAGGGCGTGTAGGCAGGTCGTATCTGTTTTACAGTGCGTTCTTGCCCGTTCGTTTCTGAATTTCAGTTCGTTCTTTATAGGCCTTGCTGTTCTAAAGTGTGTTCTGTTTAGTACGTTCTGATCAGACGACCGTTTACTAGCCATGTCGCGGGTACGTTCTCGTCGTCGAGTTCGTGCTGTGCGTGCGCTTGGTGTTGGTCTGCTTGTTTTGGACCAAGACGAGTCCATGAACGGGGTGAGGAGGAGTTCATGGACCAAGAATTGGTTGCTCCAGCGGGACCAATTCTGCCATATGCCTCTGCTGCGGGAGATCATGGAGAATAATCCTGAGGACTACAGGAATTTTCTGCGGATGTCTGACCCCGTTTTTCAGCATCTGTTGGCTTTGGTGTCCCCCTATATTACCAGGCAGGACACCGTTATGCGGGAAGCCATCAGTGCTGAGCAGAGGCTCATCGCCATGTTACGTTACCTGGCGACAGGGAGAAGTCTGCAGGACTTGAAGTTCACGACAGGCATCTCCCCCCAGGCTCTGGGCGTCATAATCCCAGACACCTGTTCTGCCATTATCCAAGTCCTACAGGAGGACTATATGAGGGTAAGTTTTCTCCTTTTACATCACATTTTATGTATTTCATGTAAGATAATGTATTGTATTTCTTTCATCCTTCACTAATTACCATGATTGTAATATGCTGAGAATGTCCCCTTTGTCCTCATGCATGCTGGAAGCTTTTAAATGCCCCTTTTTTCTCCTCCATGCATATTTCCCTTCACTAACCTCTCCATCATTGGCGGCTGGTGTTCCAAATTTTTGGGGTCCACCCCCAAATTTTACAAGTAAAAAAAAAAAATTCCGTGACTGTGCCTATTTAACGCCACCAGTTTGTCCCTTCAAATGCAGCCAGTTCCCCCCCCCCCCCCAGCCCTGCACTTACCTTCCTCTGGTCTGCACCGTCCTTCTTCTCTCCTCGATGTCTTCTCCCGCCCTCGATGTTGCATCAGCCAATCAGGTTACCGGTAAACAGACTCGGTGAACATGATTGGCATAGGAGCCTGTCAGTGTTTAACCAAGGAACGCAAACCCCCTGCGTCCCCTGCTTATCTTTTAGGAAGCCAATTACAGCCCTCAGGCTGTAATCGGCAAGCCTATCGGAGTCATTGGCTCTGATAGGCACTTCCCTTAAAAAAAAAGACGCTGTTATTCAGATGTCCGCTGCACAACAGGGGGCCATCCACCTGAATAGTGGGCGGCATCGACAATACATAGGTTCATGCAAGGCATAAACCTATGTATTGTTCTGTGTGATGGGCCCAGGAGAGAGAGGGGGCAGCGCTCCAGCACCCACTATGGACGCACCGCCACTGCCATGGTATCCTGTGCCCAAACACACCTAGCCGAGTCACTTCCCAATGTATTTCTTCAGCTCCATTGTAGTGCTTTACCCCTAATCACCACCTAAAATTTGGAGAGAAATGTTCGGTCTCCTTATTTTTGAGCATTCCCAAACTCATCTACCCCCCCCCAAATATTTTTAGAATGGACCATCAGAGGGGGTGATGAATATGATACTTGAGCCTTCATTTTGATTTTTGAAAAACACATTAAACTGATTTTTAGAATGATGTTGGTCTAGAATGTATTTTGTATAATATGCTTGCAATGTTATGTGCAAAAGTATTAATTTTTTCTTATTTTTCTTGTTTGACTCCACAGCTTCCTTCCACGCCACAGGAATGGTAGACTGTGGCATTGGAGTTTGGCACGCGGTGGGACTTCCCCAACTGCGGTGGAGCCATTGACGGGAAGCACGTCCGCATCGTGCCGCCACCCCGTTCTGGGTCCTACTTTTTCAACTACAAGGGGTTTCATAGCATTGTGCTGATGGTGGTGGTGTCAGCACGGTATGAATTCCTCTATGTGAATATGGGGAAGAATGGCCGGATATCCGATGGGGGATCCTTCAGCCAGACAGAGTTTGCCCTCCGTCTCCAGAGTGATGACCTTGCATTGCCACCGGATGCAGGGAATGTTGAAGGATTCCCCTTTGTGTTTTTGGCTGATGAAGCCTTCGGACTGGGACCGCACCTCATGAGGCCATTTCCCCTAAGGACCCTCACCCCGGAGAAGAGGGTGTTCAACTACCAGCTGGCCAGAGCCCGAAGAGTTGTTGAGAATGCCTTTGGGATAATGGCCAGCCAGTTCCGCCTTTTCATGACTCCAATTCACTTGGCGGAGTACAAAATTAACTACATTGTTTTCTGTTGCTGTGTGCTACATAATTTTCTTCTAAGGAAATCCCCAAATTATATTGCCTCAATTGTTCCTGAGGCAGGACTTCAAACTGGCAATACCCTGCCGGGCCTTGAATCTGGCCGTCCTGGCTTGCCCCCCCAAAATGCCTGTGAGGTTCGCCAGAAATATCTTGAATATTTCACAGGTAGGGGGGAAATTCCTATGCCAGGCCATGTGTGAATATTTCTTGATAAAGTAACAAATAAATCTCTGGTTTAATCTGTATTTTGTATAATTTTTTTGCAGTCTCCTAGTTTGTCTTAGTGCATTTGTAGTGCCAAGTGTATTTTCCTTTAGTAAATACCAACCATTTCACTAGTAACACCAAAAAAAATCACAAATAAGGTTATAGCGTATTAGAAAAAGAAGCTACACTTTGTGGTTGTTCAAACATTTTACTCTGTGCACATTCACACACATGGTAAATAGAACACTCTTTTAATTTTTTTTGCCTGCCCAGAAACAGGCCTTTTTTTTGGTAAGAAAATACAAAAACATCAGTAGCATCCAACAAACTGCAACATTGTATACCTATCGGCAATATGAAACATTCAATTATTTGAAAAATGTCTCTATCTGACCGTCAGAATATGGGGTATTGGCACCCCTGACCAAGCCAAAATTTGAAGATGCACACAATTTAGAGTCTTTTTAAGAAGGGATTTTTGACTCCTGATCCCTATAGTCAACATGTGCTATCTGCCATCAGGGGTGATCAATGGACGTGTTTTGGGGGTGCAACCCCTTCTTAAGTTCACCTACTTGAGATGCGAGGAAGGGGTTGCACCCCCAAAACGCGTTCATAGATATCCCCTGATGGCAGATGGCACATGTTGACACACTGTGTGCATCTTCAAATTTTGACTTGGTTGATTGTCCAAAAGCTGAAAAAAGGGGGAAAAACGATATTAAACAAAAAATGGGGTGTTTTGTGCCTTATTGAATTCGCCCCAAAACATCTAGGATGTCTTTAAAGGTTTGATCCATCACATTAATTCTTTGCTTAATTCTGTCCAGTTCTGTACTACATTCCATCACTTGCTGTATGATTCGTAGGGCACTGTCAGCAGAGAAATGCGTACTTTCTTTCACCCCAACATTTTCATCCCCTAGAAAAAAATACAAAAGGTATTTTAACTCTGCAGGCCTACATCTCTTACCTGAAGCTGTGGTGACACATACTGACCTGTTGTGGTGACCAGTTCCACCACGTCATCCACTTCTCCTTCCTGAATTTCTCCTTCCTCCACCTCTTCAACTTCCTCAACATCCTCAGGTAGTGGGTCTTGGTGAGGTTGGGGTTGTTTAGAAGGTGTGGGGTTCCTGTGCTCCCTGGAGTGTTCTCCTCCCAGTCTTCTCTCCCCTATGAGAATCAAGGAAAAGGTATACTTAGCACACAGATATTTGTGAATAAATAAATGAACATGATACATTGCTTGGAAGTGGGGTACAAGTGTCTGTTTGGGAGGAATTTCAAGATGAAGACATTCTTTTAAAAATAAAGATTCTTGACTATTCACCTTTGGCTGACAATTTTTACACATGGAGGCACCCCAAAAATGCACTGATGCACCTGTGTGGGGCACCCTAAAAAGGTGGTTCTGGTGGCCCACACTATAGTGCTACAGAGTCCAGATGTGGAAACAGCTGCTGAGTGTCCTCTACTTTACACTGATTAAAGTTTGCATTTCATTCTCTTTCAAAACACATCATCTAGCCAACAATGTACTAACATTTATTCAGTAAAAACAGGCATCTCTGTAAATTTTTGGAACCCTGTAAAATCACAAAACATCGTATATAGTGGGCGAACGATGTGTCTGTAACGAACGATTACTGGGCAAAAACAAGTCCTAACGCTGACATTTTGTAAGTTACAATTGTCAAATGCAACAATATGGAGCAACATGCAAGTTCTGAAATACAATAATAGGAACACATGACAAGTACTTACTTTTTTCTAGCATTCTCTTAATGCTCCTTAACTGCTCCGGCTCCCTCAGTTTGAGGTCAGACCACCTCTTTCTGAGCTGCTCCTTTGATCGTTTCACCCTGAAATTCTTCTTCAGACTTTTCACTACTTTCTTCATTATTTTGGACTTCCTTAGATTAGGGTGGGTGTACGGGCCATGCTTTGCGTCATAATCCGACTTTAGCAATATGTCCACCATCTCCGCCATCTCCGCGTAAGACATATTAGATGCCTTGAATCTCCTCCCTGATCGTGACGTTTCACGGTCTGGGCTGCTGGTCTCCTCCTCGTTATTTGAGGAATTAACAGACACCTGCTGTGACTCCGCCATATCTGTCTGCGCGCCGAAAGAGAAGGGGTGGGGAAAAGTTAATACTTTGAACGTCATAGGCGGGGGACGTGTGCAGAGCGACGTGTGCGGAGTTTCACGCATGCGTGGTGTATATAAAGCAAGCACACATGTGACGATAATGCGTTCGGTGTGCGGAGAGAGGAGGAAAAGTGACGGACGTGATAACAAAGGTATGTGATTTTTAAACTTTGTGAAATCGGTGGCCTATAATGGCTAGAGCTTGTTGTAGGATATATATCAGGAATCAGATTTACAGGAGATTAGACTGTGTGACTGACATTGTTTTTTTTTGTTTTATTTTTTGGCTTGCAGAAACAAAATAAATGCTTTTATCAGTGACCGGGAATTCCTGGCTGAATTTATAGACCGGGTAAGGGAGCTGCCCGCTCTGTGGGAGACAAAAAACCCCATTCACAGGAAGAAAGGTGTAAGGAAAGCAGCGCTGGAGACCCTGCTCCCATTTGTGCAGACCAAGGTACCCACAGCAACCACAAAACAGGTGGACAATAAAATTGGGAGCTTGAGAGGCACATACAGGACTGAGCGCTTTAAGGTCCTGGCTTCTCAGAGGTCAGGAGCAGCAGCAGATGATGTATATGTCCCGAATTTGTGGTACTACAGCAGGATGTCCTTTCTGAATGACCAGCTTGAGGCAAGGCCATCACTGTCCAGTCTTCCCCCCAGACTTCCCTGCAGCCAACCTGAGCCTTCTCTGGAGCAAGAGGAGGCAGCCATCCTGGAAGAACCTGATTTGGACATCTGGAGCCAGGTATAGTATTTTCAGAATCCCATAAAATGTATTGTGAGAAAATGAATGCATGATAAATAAGATAATATGTGAATCCCCCCCAAAATTGGGAACAAAAAGTGATCTCAATATCAATAGACAGTAGTGGGCCCAAATTTGGGCCAGAAGAATGAAATCAGTTTGGGGTCATAATAATAGTCTTTTCTATTGAATTACATTCAATTTGCAACAGTCATGAGCTATAATTTGTGTGAAAGTGATAAACCAGAAACTAAAACTATGTCCCTTTTTCCTACACAGGATGACATCAGCCAGGAGGAGGGTCTGGAAAGTGTCAGGCAGGAGCAGGCAGGGCCCACTGTGAGCCAGGAGGAGGCAGGGCCCACTGTGAGCCAGGAGGTGGCAGGGCCCAGTGGCACACAGGAGATGGCTGGGCCCAGTGGCACACAGGAGGTGGCTGGGCCAAGTAGCAGGACCAGATCACAGGTGCCTCCTATCCGCCTTCCTAAAAGATCCAGGAGGGACAGGACCACAAGCGAGGCAGCAATGGCTCTTATTAGAGAGGCACATGCCACCCTCCAGGAGCCCACATCCCCTGAAGAGGCCATTGCCGGCCTAGTTGAGGCCAAGTTCAAGGTGATGAGCATGGAGCAACGCCTCCTATGCGAGCCCCTGCTCATCACCTTGCTGAACAAGGGGGTGATAGAGAGAATAACCCCCAATACGGCCATATATGAGGTCGCCCAGCTATCCCAACCTCAACCTCCTCCTCCTCCTCCACCTTCTTCTTCTCCTCCACCTCCCTCTCCTCCTCCTGACACGAGTACACCTCCAGTGGCACAGCCTCCAGCCACACGCAGAAGGAAGGCTGCAGGGAAGGCTGCCAAGAAGACCAGGAAGTGATGGCCTTGCTTCATTGTGGTCTGACAGAAGGCAGCCTGTTGTAGTACCACAGACTTGAGACATGTATATCACCTGCTGCTGTTCCTGACCTCTGGGAGTCCAGCATCAGATTGTGTTCACAACTGTTGTGCTTCTCAAGCTCCCAATTTTATGGGCCACACAGGGTTGATGTGTGCTCTGGGGTCCCATGGATGCACAAATGGCAGCATGTTCTCCAGCGCTGCCTTCTATTTATTTTGTTATAGACCAGAATAAATGGTTTTTATTTTGACAGTTAATACTTGACTATGTGTTTTTATAATAATTATAAATGTAATTTTGGAGTAGGCAGATACATTTTAACAAATAAAATAAAAGGGACAGATAGCACAAAAAAATGTCCTTGAAGGTCAAAAAATTCAAAACAAAATAAATAAGGGGTAAACTTGACACAACAAAAATCAAACAAAAAAACATGGAGATCACTATAAAATTAAGAAGCATTTAAAATGAAGAGCTGAATTAAAAATTAAAATAAGATAATTATTAAGGAGATCTTGCTCGATATAATACAGCTAAATATTCATGAGATCAGCATGAAAAGGGTTTAAAATAGTTAGTCAGAACTCTGTGTGAATATCAGCAGCAAAAAAAGTTCTTTAGTTTTCATTATTGGAACATTCTAAAGAAGATTTCAATGCGCAACATTTAAACGATGCAATAATATACAGCGGCACGAATGTGCTATCTTCATTATGAAGGCTTGTTTTACCAGAAGAAGCGCTCCCGTCTCATACTTGATTCTGAGCATGCGCGCTTTTGGAAGACTCGTCAAAGCATACACACGAACATTTTTCTCGTCGCAAAACAGGCCGACGAGAAACACGACGAGAAAATCGAGAATCCGGACCAGAAAAAAGAGAGCAGGTTCTATATTTTTCTCGTCGAGATTCATGGCAGTTTTCGCGACGAAAAACCATACACACGAACAGTTTTCTCGACAAGAAAGCTCTCTCTGCAGTTTTCTTGTCGTTTTTGGACGAGGCTTGAGTCTCGTAGGTCTATGGTCCTGTTTGTATTTGATTATTGTCCTTTTGCCCTCTCCAAATCCACCTGACAACCAAATATTGAGCTTTTCCCGTCCTAATGTTTACACTAATTTTTTGCTCCATTTCTCCTTTACAAACATGCATTTATGCTATAACATACGCAGGTTATATACATACCTTCGGGCACCATCAGCTGTTTTCCTTGCCTTCCCTCCTCCCTGAAACTTTTACTTTCATCGGGGCTTTTTCTCCACAATACAATATTTGTCCTCATCGCATTTGTACCATCTAATTTATATAAAACCTTCCTTTTTTTAGATTCAATAACTATATAGTTATAAAAAATCTCTTTACAATTATAAAAATAAAAAAAAATTTGGTCCAGATGACAATAGCGACAGTATGACATGTATTCATATTTCGGCACAGGGGGTCGATCTCCCATTTCATCCATTACTATGCACGGCTTTTTGGACGCCATATAATTAACCATAAATTGATATATTCACAAAAGAAACATCTTTTAAGTGTTTAATACCAAGAATATGAAACAATATAAAAAAATAAAAAAAATAATAATACATACAAAATAGATATAATGTACAGTACATAATACACCAAAAACATAAATAAACATATTTGCTACGGCTTGAGTAGTTATTGTACATTATATTTATTTCACCTCCCCATAATAGCCATACAGGATGATAAAGTTTTATCTATAGTTACAGAACTGCTATGCATTTTTAATATGTATCATAATTATAAAACCATATTGTGCTTTTATGTTTAGCTTCTAGTCCTATTAATTTTTGCGTTTTGAACATGCAGGTGTTTGTATATACATATTTATCACGATTTTTTCTTAATTTCCCTTTTTTATGAATTTATTATCATATACACACACACACCTGTTTTTGTTTTTAATCCGCATTTATTTAATTCATTTATTAACTAGTTTCTTCAAAAACGATCCCCTCCCGGATCCACCATACACTTCCGATATAATTGTTGTTCATCGGTATAGATAACACATTGTTTTAAGCACTTCCACTTATTTTGAATTGGTGTTGCATATATAATAAAACATTTTTGGTCATATGAGTTCTCTCATTTTTCCTTAAAGATATTTACATATATATTTATATACACTTTTACACACACAGTTTGCTTTGTGTGATCCAATTTTATCTTTCACACTAAACAGGTGCTTTCTGAACATGGAGTGTGATAGATCCAATTAAGTGTCTAATATTCTACCACTGTGTTGAAACGGCCTTCATTGGTGGAAAGGTAGCTTATGTTACCTTCTTATACACTTTTTGGGTCATTCACACTCCAGCTATGAGTAAGCATCATGCCTTGATGTGAAACGCGTTAGCCTTGTTCCCTGCATGTCCACTTCTTTATGTTTGATTGCTTTTGAAGGATTTTGAAATTTTGGATATTTTGGAAAATACTTTTTTGAAAATAAATGTTTAAACAGAGTGCGGCAGTCCAGGAAATTTTTCTTTCTCCATGGCTGTCCTCCTATCGAAGTCTCTGAGTCTGCCAATCGAACTTGCAACTACCTAAGGGTGTCCTGGCCCTAACCCTCTTTCCCCAAAAATTTGTTAAGAGAAATAAACTCTCTTTTGCATTCAAGAAGTGTCTGGCGCCCAATGACTTTAATCATCTTGCACCCACCATGCCTCACAACCCACTATACACAGAAGGATGTCAGCTATCTCTGGCCCTAGAGGTTCTCATTAGACCGAAGGAGGCCTGGGACCTTGCTACATTAGTGATTGATGTTTGTAGCCAACAATTTCATTGTGCACTTTATACCTGTTTATAGGTGTGCTTTGATATTTAAAGAGACAGTGCACAATTGTATTTATTCACTTTTACATTGATTCAATTTACAATAAGAATAGGCAGCGCCAATTTCACCTCCTTTTTTCCCCTACTACACACATACTGATCCCACACTTGTTGGATTTGGTTGGGGAGGGCAGCAGCCATCATTACATCACCTTAGCGTGGAATATTATACTTATTTGTATTATGCATCCTGGCCAGGCACGCAGGGACTAGATACCATCTGATCAGTTCTTTCAGACTGGCTTCTATCAAAGAAACGTTCAAGATGCCTTTGTAGGAAATTCGAAGTCAGGGATACCAAGACTCCAGGTCCTCAGCACAGTCAAAGTCCCTCTCCCAGGCCAGCATGTATGGTTGTTTCTGAGGTGGAGTGAGCAGCGACTCGTATAACATAGAAATACCCCCTTTAGAACCGTGATCTTTAGTGCACCATTGCTCATATGCTGTTAGGGCAGGAGGATCCCCCGAGGGCCATATTGACCGCAAAAAATTTGGCTATTTGATAAAAACTGAACCATTCCATTGGAGGCATCTCCAAGACTGAGGAACAATGGGAGAGAGTGAAGGGGCTGCTGGGGGTAAAAAAGTGACCGATGTGATACAGGCCCTTATCCGTCCACCACCTGAACGCCCTAATGTCCATACCGAGAGGAAAATCAGGGTTATGAAATATAAGGGCTAGAGGGGTAAATGTGGAGGTCAGCAATTGACTAGAATGCAATCGATCCCATAGAGAAAAGGAGTGGGATAGTGTGGTAATCTTATAACCAGCCAGCAGTATATATCCTTGCTCAAAAATGACAAACAGATAAACGAGGAACAGATGTTTCCTCCACTCCTCACTCCTTGACCCCCTCCTTTCCTCAACTCCCATCGTCTAAGCTAAAATGGCTGCTGAAGCTAAAGAATGTGGATACCACGTGGCAGAACAGATGTCGTCAGGAAAAGGACCATATACAGATGAACCAATGATGAACCAATGATATACACACATATGTGATGTCTGCTTATGTCACTTTGTTTATATAAGGGGCTGTGACCATGAATAAAGACCTGTTGGCTGTTGATGAGGAAGAGCTCATACTGATAAGTCTGTCTCAGTGTGATTCTTTTAGCATGCATGCATTCACTTCACCTTGAATTTGGGTCAGAGGCAGAATAGAGTATACATCCTGGAATTGGACCAGGGATACATCTATTACATTTTGATGCCCAACGTGGATTCTGGATTGCGTTCACTGGACGTAGCCGACCTAGTTATGGCTGTCAGCGAATCGAGGCGTGTCTGACGGAACGGAGCCTGATCAACTTCGCAACAAGGTAAGAGAATAGTGTTATATTCCTTCCCTGTGTTATTCCGGCTGGGCCACCCTCCCTTTTACTCGCATTCAGTCTGCTGCGGCCAGCCACCAAAGACGGGTGAATTCTTGTCCAGAGGCGATTTAATAAGAACCTGTCAACCTAGTCTGCCGTCTGATATTTTTATGTTATGTTATGTTATATGTTCTGTTTTGACTTGAATGTGGCTATTTCAGCGGATGTCTGTATGTGAAGGGGAGACACAGTTTCCTTATCAGCAGTCTTTGTACAAAGAGGCTGGTTTAAGAGGGTGTCTGGGAATATATAGAGACACAGTTGCCTTGCCTGCCTTTGTACAAAGCTGATTACGAGAGGGTGTAATAGAGACACAGTTACCTGGTCAGCCCCTGTACAAAGGTAACGGTTGAAAGAGGGTGGCGGGAAATAAATAGAACATATATATATATATGTATAAATACACCTCACTATAGTGAGTGTGGGAGAATATGAACCAGGTAGGTTCGGGGTTAAATATTACCTCCATACAGACAGCAGGGCTGAAATAGCGTGTCATATTCTAACTGTGTATGTGGATTCATGTTTGTGCATAAAAGTGGATGGGGTTAAAGTATTTACAGTCAACGTCCATTATAGTGTGCATCTTAGCGTTCATTTTGGGACAGGAGCTAGAAGCAGTCTGGAGCAGTCTGGACCCAGTGTTTCACTGAAAGACATTCCTTAGCCTCGCTTGTCAGCCGGGATTCCAGTCTCGCCTGAAAAGGAAAAATCATTCTCCTCCCACTTTTGTACAGGAGGGGCTACTGTTCCTTTTGTGAAGAAAAAAAAGAAAAGAAAGGAGAATGGTTTTTAAAATTGTTGCTGTTTCTTTTTCCAGACGTTTACCTGTTTAACACCCCTGCTAGCCTACGACTGATTTTTAAACCTGAGTGTAAGTCTGGAGTTTTTATATTTGCAGTTATTTTTAAGTTGAGCCTTAGCTAAGTAGCTTTTAAAACTCTTCACAGGATAGAGTTGCAAGTTGGGGAGGGTGGTGTGACATGGGGGTCACTTTGGACACAGGGTGAGCCAGGAATCAATGGACATTGAGAATATGGCTTGGATTGCTTAAAATGGGTCTGTAATATTTATCCACCATATTCCCCAGGATACCTGTAAAGAACTATCTACTGTTTTATGAACTCAACAGGTTAAATTAAGAGAGGCTGATATGTCTCCTGTCTCCTTGTGTAATGCTAATGAGCCTCACCTATGCTACAGGCCCTTTCATTGTGATGATGTGGATTGGAGCTTAGTAAACCGTCTGGCTCCATATTATGGGATGTGGAAGTGTCTTCTGTGAGGAGGGGGGGAATCAACCCCCCTGCCTAAGACTGTTTACCAAAGGAGAAGTTTGAACACACCTGACCTGTATCACCATTGTCATTGGACAGTTTAACCCACCCTGTTCCCCAAGGTTGGGAGGGAAGGGTTTTGAAGAGAAATGTGTTACCATGTGTTTTGAAAATAAAGTAATTCCCTGTTTTGGAACTTGAATACAGAGCGTTGTCTCGTATCTGGGGGGAGAATCATTCGTATGGGGTCTTATTCGGCTGGTTGGAGTGTCTGGTGGCTGTCGTGTGGTTGGAAAGGGAATATCCTAACGGTGTTAACCCCTTTCATACTTGGGGTGCCGTTACAATTGTTGGCAAGCAGTGGGATTGATCCCCACAGCCAGAAGGACAGCTACAAGAGGACACAGGACAATGGAGGCACAGTATGAACGGCTAAAGCTCTCCACCCTCAAAGACTTACTGGAGAACCGGGGAAGACCGGCCAACAACCGTAAGAAGAGGGACATTATCAGAGAACTAGTCTAAATGGATGGAACCGAAAGGCCCAGCGTAACAGACAGGACACCCGAAGAGGCAAGTTTTGATCGGGCTGTTAAACTAAGACTGGCACAGTATGGTCCTAACCCTCCAGCGGAGATCATAGACCTAGTTATAGCGGCTGTGGACGCAAATTGGCTACATCAAAAAGGTGCTGCAGAAGTCACAGCAGCACCAACTGCAAGGAGAGGAGAGGTACAGATACCAGCCCCCATGGAAGAGGAATTCAGAAGGAGGTTACAAGAGATGCAGATACAGCATAGAGGACCAGTATCAGAGGAGGTCCTGCTGGGATGGTCTGATTCGATCCGCTGCGACCTCTGGAAGAAAGCGCTTGCTCTCGAGCAGCAACACCAGGGAAAGGTTCTCCCCTCCATCTATGTAAGGTACTGGTCGCAGTATGATGTACCAATGCCGTTATTGGGGGAACAACCAAAGCAGGAGTGGACAACTGAGTTAAGCAGGCTGATCCGGGCAGAGATGCGGTCGGACGAGAGCTACAGAGCCCTCCGGTGGTATGTAGCCCAAGAGTGCCCATGGTCAGCGGATGACAGCCCCACGGAAGGCTTTGGCTATGATGGCCTGGGATTGTTGTATTGGAGGCTGTCCAGTGACCCTGACTTTGGGAGTGCTCGGGAGTGGCGTTTGGAGGAAATAATAGAGCACAGAGAGCAAAGACTGAATGTCTCGGAAGGGCACTGGGCACAGGAAGATTTGGAGTTTCTGGCCGTTCAGGAATGGGAGCTGGAGATTGCCTACAGACAGCTGCTAGACTCGGCTCAGCAGCAGGGTGGGGCCCCCTTTACCTGGGACTATCAGGAAATACCAGTTGACAACTATGAAATCCTGGCTGAAGAATCGGCAGTGGAAAATCTGAAGATTGCCATCCCTAAAGCCGAAGTGGATGATATGGAGTTCCAGGGAGCTAGCCTGGCTGAAGAATCGGCAGTGGAAAATCTGAAGATTGCCATTCCTAAAGCCGAAGTGAATGATATGGAGTTCCAGGGAGCTAGGGCAGTTGGCTCATCTCCCCAGCCACAGATTACAGAAGGTATGGACTTAAGGGACTGTTCAGAGGATGTTATGGATTATGCATTGCCTGCTCAAGTACTGGCAGCAGGACAAATTATTGCAGACCCCTGCTCTACACCCGTGGCAGTTTTGGAGGCCCGAGTTGAGAAGGTGATGGTTCCTCTTTCCGAGTGGATTTCGGAGATGCAGGGAGGAGAAGCAGCCATTTTCCCTCCCCAACAGTTAGCCAGAGCAGATGGTGTGGAGTCCCCAGCAGAAGTGCTGGCAACAGGGCAGAGTGATGGCAACCTCTGCCCAACACCGGAAACAACTGTGGAGTTTCAGGGAGCCGGGGAAGTTGGCCCCTCTCCCCAGCAACCAGCTAAGGTAGTAAAGCTGTTACTCCCAGCTGAATCACTGGCAGCAGGGCAGAATGCTACTGGCCGCTGCACACAACTGCAACTTGAGCTGATATCGGTGGATGGGACTGCGGCCTCCACTCACAGCAACCCAGCAGAAGAGCTGGCAACAGAGCAGAGTGCCGCGGGCCTCTGCTCTCAACTAACGGAAGAGGGAGTTCCTGTGGTACTGGATGGGACTTCGGTCCTCACTGACACAACCCCAGAAAATGGTGGGACACTGGGACAGGAGAATGTCAGACTTGCTTTGCAAGCACTGGGGGATTTTCACCTACCACAAGTGGATGGGACTTCAGTCTCCACTTGTATACCCCAGGGAGGCTGGGCAGTCGGCCCAGATCCCCAACAGCATGACGGACTGAGCCCAGTCACCCTGTCTCCTCTCCAGCGGCTGAAAGGACTCCAGGGAGAAGGACCAGTCCAGGCCTCTTCCCAGCGGCGGGTATGTTCTCTAAGAGAGGCAGAGGTTGGCTGGGTAAGTAATGCTCTGCTTGGAACAATTGATTTGGGGTACTGTGGGGATACCGGCATTGGAGGAATGGACCTATGGACTAACTTCGGAGTCAACCCGTCTGGGGTCCCCTCCTCTGTTAGTCTCCTGCCGAAAGGGGAGATGTGTGACATGGGGGTCACTTTGGACACAGGGTGAGCCAGGAATCAATGGACATTGAGAATATGGCTTGGATTGCTTAAAATGGGTCTGTAATATTTATCCACCATATTCCCCAGGATACCTGTAAAGAACTATCTACTGTTTTATGAACTCAACAGGTTAAATTAAGAGAGGCTGATATGTCTCCTGTCTCCTTGTGTAATGCTAATGAGCCTCACCTATGCTACAGGCCCTTTCATTGTGATGATGTGGATTGGAGCTTAGTAAACCGTCTGGCTCCATATTATGGGATGTGGAAGTGTCTTCTGTGAGGAGGGGGGGGGAATCAACCCCCCTGCCTAAGACTGTTTATCAAAGGAGAAGTTTGAACACACCTGACCTGTATCACCATTGTCATTGGACAGTTTAACCCGCCCTGTTCCCCCAAGGTTGGGAGGGAAGGGTTTTGAAGAGAAATGTGTTACCATGTGTTCTGAAAATAAAGTAATTCCCTGTTTTGGAACTTGAATACAGAGCGTTGTCTCGTATCTGGGGGGAGAATAATTCGTATGGGGTCTTATTCGGCTGGTTGGAGTGTCTGGTGGCTGTCGTGTGGTTGGAAAGGGAATATCCTAACAGTGTTAACCCCTTTCATACTTGGGGTGCCGTTACAGGTGGTTCCTGCCCCATAGCAGAGAAGGAAAATAAATAAGGGAAGGGGTAAGAACGGTAACAACATCCCACTAGACCGGCAGAGGGCACAAAATGTGAAAGGATGGCAACCAGTGACGGCTGGTGAAGTTTTAGGATGGGGGGGTGCCAGACCCCGCCCTTCCTTTTTGACCCCTCCCACTTGGTGGAAATGGGCGTGGTTTCATCAAAATAGTGGGCATAGCTCTAAGGTGGTGTGGTTAGCATCTGAGATGAACAAGGGATGGAGGGAGAGGGAGAGAGAGAGAGGGATGAACAGCAGGCCCAGATCCTACTCAACAATAGAAATATGTGTATTCTAGAAAGTTTAACAATCAGCAGATAAAGATACTTCAATCATCACGACATCATGGTTGTTATGGTGTCAGGATGATTGAAGCGCATTATTTCTATTATTACATTGTAATATAAAATGAAATCATTCAACTCACCATAATGCTGAATCAGTGGGAGCCCTGAGCGTGTCGCCTGCCACCAGATACCATCAGGTGTCCCAAGCGGAATCCCTCCTTACATGCAGCCTGTGTCACATCAAATGCAGCCCTGTGTCACATCAAATGCAGCCCTGTGTCACATCAAATGCAGCCCTGTGTCACATTAAATGCAGCCTCTGTCCCATCAAATGCAGCCTCTGCCCCATCAATTGCAGCCTCTGCCCCATCAATTGCAGCCTCTGCCCCATCAATTGCAGCCTCTGCCCCATCAAATGCAGCCTCTGCCCCATCAATTGTAGCCTCTGTCCCATCAAATCCACCTCCTCCCCCCCTTCTACGTGGGAGCACAGCGGGCGCGGCACTTACCGTTCTGTGTGGTGTCCTCTCCTTGTGTCTTCTTCCATGGCAGCGGCCATGGAGGAGTCCGCTCCTCATACTTCGGGTTTTCTGTCTCTCGGGCGCAATGAGAGAGAGAAAACCGGAAGTGACATCATGATCTACTCAGATGTCAATCAAACTGCCCGAGCGCCGGGCAGAAGCTGTGGCACTTCGGTAAGCGCCACAAGGAGGTACAAAAGCCCGCAAGTTAAGCGCCGCATCTGCAATTTTTTTTGAAACGGGCCGTTTTTAATTTTTAATTTTATTTTGTGACTACAGGAGGGGGGGGGGGCGGCGCCCCCTATGGACGGGCCGCCACTGATGGCAACAGTTAATGAAAGTTGCTGGACTATACAAACATGGTGGTCGTTTGCAACTGGAAGAATGGAGAGTTGTGATAATAGAAAAGAAAGGGTTGTTGACAAATAATAATTTAGTCTTGGCAGCAGAAGCCTGGTTCAGGATAGCGAAGGGGTTAATGAAAGAGGGGTGGGTGGAACAGGAAATACAGAACAAGGAGGGATTAATGTATGTATATCATAAAGGAAAAAGCCTGCCCGCACCCTATGATGGTGGCCCCAAGTGGGCGTGTGAGGAATGTGGGAGGTCCGGACTCCCACACCCTGACCTCCCCGGGCTCTGCCCAAATGCAGTTGTAAGTCGGAGGACCTCCTTTGGAAGTCCCTCACCTTGCAAACAGGCCTTCCTACTGCCTCATCATCCCAGCCATCCCAGCCCCTCTACCCCCTGTGCCCAGTATTGAATGCAGATGGCAGCTTTTACTACCCACCGGTCATTGCCCCAGTGATGCCCTCAATACAGGGTTCAGTAACCCATCCATCTGCTGCCTTTGCCCAACATGCTCCAGTGTCAGTACCCCGTCACTCTACCCCAGCTGGGGCACTAGCACCTCCCGCAGCAGCACCACCACCGACCTTAAGCCAACCTATCTATGCCAACCCACCGAGTACAATTTGGGATGGTCCTGACGAGAGGGGTTGGCTGCAGGACCTGATAACCTGGAATCTGGGGCCCGGCCACCCACTGCCAGACGCTCCGCTCATGTATGCCTCCTTTACCCCCTCGCAAGCATCCTCCCTAGTAGTTTGCCTCCCTGACCCCGAGCGGCAGCCCATGCCGCTGTACCGTTGGATTGCACAAATCCAAAAGACATACTCGTCGGCATGGAGGGACTTAGCCAGCTTATGTGAAATAAAAGCAGGTGATGCCTATTGGCCCATCATGGAGAAACATTTTAACAATGCCCAGTTGGAGAGCGAGGTCTCATATAACTCTGGGGTTGTATTTTGTGACCAGTTACAGGAATGGGCTACAGGTAAATTAGCAGATCAAGCAACTAGCATACAGGATGTAACGCAGGACCTGCTGGAGTTGGTGGAATTTTTTTACATTAGACTCACTCAGGTCTTTACTGATTTAGGATTCTCTTTGCATAACAAAGCGCATTATCGCATGCTATCAAGTGTTTTCGTAGCGGGTTTGAAAGAACCGATACAGAAGGGGCTGATAGTGGCCCGAACAAAGTAGTACAGGACCTTAGAGCAGTGAACGAGGCCACCATTTTGGAGACGCCACTTGTCCCAAATCCACACACTCTTCTGTCAGGGGTGCCCCCCCCCCCGGTAATGATAAGGCCCTACATGCATTTTTGGGATTGATCTCTTACTGCAGAGCCTGGATACCTGCGGCTTCCCTTCTCATGCAACCCCTGTATGACAACCTGCAATGTGACCCCTTTGTGCTGTCCAAAGAAGCGCTCACTAACTTTCACCTTTTGAAAAAGGCGATCAGCACTGCTCCTGCACTCGGTCTCCCTGATTATGGAAAGCCCTTTCGCCTGTTCATATCTGAGACACAGGGCCACGCCTCAGGGGTGTTGACACAAAGCCATCGGTTACTATTGAGCCCACCTGGACCCAGTTGTCAGAGGAGGCCCATCATGTCTCCGAGCAGTTTTTGCTGCCCAGGCCCTGCTGGACAAAACTTCAGATATTGTCCTGGGCCATCCCCTTATGCTGATAGCCCCTCACGATATCTCTGCCATTCTGAATCAGGTGCAACCCAAGCATTTATCCTCTGCCCGCCACCTCCGGTTACAATGCAATTTACTCATGCCTGACAATGTGACTCCACTTCGATGCCAACAACTCAACCCTGCTACTCTCCTTCCTCTTGTCCAAGGGGGGTATCATGACATGTCTCTGGACGAACAGGAAGAAGAGGATGCAGACCTACCTGCTCCTACCCTAGATGAAGATGAACATGATTGCTTTGAACTCACGAAGGCAGAAACTCACCTTGTATGTTGACGGCTCCAGATTCACAGATTCATCTGGCAATTTCCACACAGGATATGCAGTTACCACAGAGACTACAGTTATGCAAGCCGCCTTGCTCCCAGCATCCATGTCTGCTCAAGAGGCTGAGCTCTGTGCCCTTACAGTAGCCTGCCAGCTTGCAGAAGGACGAACAGCAAATATCTACACTGATTCCCGGTATGCACTGGGTGTGGCCCATGACTTTGGACTAATATGGAAGACACGAGGCTTCTTCACTACAGCCGGTACCCCAGTGAAGCATGGCAAGGCCATAGATGCGCTCCTGACAGCACTCCAACTCCCAAAACAAGTAGCGATACTTAAAATTAAAGCCCATGGGAAGATAACCACACCAGAAGCCAGAGGAAACCACCTGGCCGATGAAACAGCAAAACAAGCAGCCATGACCCCCTTAGGGGCTGAAACCACAGAATTTGTGGGAATATATCATCCTCAAGCAGAAGCGGTAAACAAAGCCCTTCTACGTAAAACTCAAACAGACGCTGCAGACCAAGAGAAAGCAACATGGAGCAAGATGGGAGCAGTACGGGTGGATGATCTTTGGACTGTAGGAACCCGCCCATGTCTACCCAGAGCTTTGTACCCAGCTGTGGTACAATGGGCCCATGGAGCAACCCATCTCTCAAAGACTTTGATGAACTCACTTGATCACATACAAATGCCAAACAGTGGAAGATTTGAGTATGCCCTGGTGGTGGTAGACATGTTTTCAGGATGGCCCAAGGCTTACCCAGTCGCAAATAAGACAGCGAAAACCACGGCTAAGAAATTGCTTTTAGAGGTGGTTTGCAGATATGGGGTACCTGAGGTGATAGAGAGTGATCAAGGCCCTGCGTTCACTGCTACATTCACAAAAGAAATATGGTTGGCACTAGGTACCACATTGGCGTTTCACACACCTTATCGCCCTCAGAGTAGTGGGAAAGTGGAAAGAATGAACCAGACACTTAAAACCCGAATGCTAAAAATGGCCAAGGACACAGGTATGTCCTGGCCAGAAAGCCTGCCAATAGCCTTATTCAGCGTACGGTACCCCCCAAGGGGGAAGCATTCTTTATCCCTATTTGAAATCTTATTTTAAACAGCCCCTAGGTTAGGTTGTTATTACCCACAACAGTTGCAATTGCAGTCTGATACTTTGATAGATTATGTGACCGCTCTTTCAAAAGAATTAACTAATATCCATGCACGAGTATTTTCTTCCATTCCAGATCCTGATCTAGATACCGGTACTCACAGCATACTTCCTGGTGATTGGGTGATGGTTAAGAAGTTCCTCTCAAAGCATTCCCTGGAGCCAAGATATGATGGTCCATTCCAAGTGTTGCTAACAACAGCCACTTCAGTTAAGTTGGCCGGTACGAATACTTTTTATACACGCCTCCCACTGCAAAAAGGCTCCAGTTCCTGAGGACCATGCACCACCCGCATCAGACAGAAACTATATATCTTTTTTCTTATAGCAACTGTACACACACAGGAGGTGGCTATCAAACAAGTAGATGGTGTAACACAATTCTGGTATAATTCATCAGACACACATGTAGCTACCTTCATATTTGATTTCTGTATTATAATCTCCTTCCCTCCATTTGACTGGCAGTGTAATGTGTTCCAGCCGCAGATCGTCTCCAGAACCATATACAGTATATATGTGACACAGCAGACTGTGACCACTGGGAATCTGTGGGTTGTAATACAGGGGATGACTGGGGATATAGGCCACAGAGTGCCCTGAACCAGAAAGACAAATATGGAGAGTCATTACTCAGCAGACTGACCTTATTAAAAACAGGCACATGGTCAAATGATGGGAGGATGGGACATAGCAAGAAACTCACCCTAACCATAAGGAATCCCAGTCCTACGGATGCAGGCACATATGTTATGGGGGTACGGTATGATGGGGAGAATAGGGGACCAAGTGGACAGTTCCAACCTAAAGATATGTATAATTCATCTGAATGGCAGGCCCTTCAAACAGCAAGCGAACCCCTTAAACCACATGTACATATGCGCACTCTAGGAGATATGGTGGCCATGGCTAATCCCACATTTGAAGACACGATTTCAGCAGAGACTGGTTTCTCGGATGTCAACCTGTGGCTCGAATGGATGAAGTATAATGCAGGGAAACATAACAGGTCCAACTGTTATGTGTGTGGTGGAGCTAGACCCCATTTGGGAACAGTGCCATTAAACATACCTCCCACTCCAGAGGAGTGCTTTCTGAGCCTGTTCACCAATACTTCCACTGACTACTCCCAGTGCGAAACATGGAAAAAAGAATATCCCATAGTAACCAAGACATCCAACCCCTCGGAGGGTATCACCATATATCCCGGTAATTACACGTTATGGGAACTACCAGGGAGCAGGGAAGTTCTTGGGGAACTTCTCTATGGGATACTGTGCTTCCTACAGCAGTGTATCCACAGATCTGGTGCAGAATCAAACTCAATCTTTGGGAGACGTGTATTGGATCTGTGGGGACATGAAGATTAGGACTAAGTTAACAGACCGATGGACAGGGGAATGTGCACTTGCCAAAGTCATAATTGCCCCTGCACATCTTTTTGGGAGGTGACCTAGTAGCAGAAGGGGAGCACTCATCCGAATCCAGCAGGAAGCGCAGTATATATAGATGCCATAGGAGTCCCAAGGGGGGTCCCAGATGAGTTTAAAGCCAGAGACCAAGTAAAGGCAGGTTATGAGTCCCTGATTCCTATAATCACTATAAACAAGAATGTAGATTGGATTAATTATATCTACTATAACTAACAGAGGTTTGTTAACTATACCAGGGATGCACTCCAGGGTGTAGCTGAACAACTAGAGGCCACTTCACAAATGACTTTCCAAAATCGTACGGCCTTAGACATGATTTTAGCTGAGAAGGGGGTGTGTGTAAAATGTTACCTGGGACAAGTACATGTTGTACGTACATTCCGGACAATACAGGCCCAAATGGTAAGGTAACCTTGGCCATTAAAAAATTTGAGGATCTCTCAAAAGAGTTAAAAATAAATTTGGGGCTGACCGATCCCTGGGATCAGTATTTTGGGTGGATAAGTGAGTGGCAACGCATTTGTACTCAAATAGGCATAGCAATTTTGATGCTGCTCACATTAGTTGCGATAGTGGTTTGCTGTATTCTGCCCTGTATGAAGAAGCTTTGGGGAAAAGCGGCTAAAGAGGTAACTCCTACCTTTTTGAATTTGGGTGATATTAGAGATCCAATGAAGGAGGAGGAAGAGGGACCATATGCTCCATTGCAGTCCTTGCCTGTTAATAATACAAACAACAATAATAATAATACATACAACATTCTCAAATGATAAGGGAAAGAATAGTGCTTGACTGTTCTCCTGACCATTTCATCGAAAGCGGACAAGCCATGTCTGACTTCTATGCGAAATACAAAAAAGATCTTGATGTCGGGAGGGCCAAGTAAGGCCATACAGCATAGGGACAGTACTGATAAAATAGTCATTTTAAGGGGGGACTGTGATGGAGCTAATAAATTGACTACATTATCTCTCTCTTTAACCACTCAAATATTGTTATTTTCTTTTCTTCTTTATTATTTTTTTATTGTTTAATTTCTTTCTTGTTGCGATATATATATATATATATATATATATATATATATATATATATATATGTGTGTATGTGTGTTTTAGTAATCTTATAACCAGCCAGCAGTATATATCCTTGCTCAAAAATGACAAACAGATAAACGAGGAACAGATGTTTCCTCCACTCCTCACTCTTTGACCCCCTCCTTTCCGCCCCTCCCATCGTCTAAGCTAAAATGGCTGCTGAAGCTAAAGAATGTGGATATCACGTGGCAGAACAGATGTCGTCAGGAAAAGGACCATATACAGATGAACCAATGATATACACACATATGTGATGACGTCTGCTTATGTCACTTTGTTTATATAAGGGTCTGTGACCCTGAATAAAGCCCTGTTGGCTGTTGATGAGGAAGAGCTGTCACAATGGTACTGAAGTGAGCCCACAGGCGAGCAGGTGACACGGGATCCCCCAGGGCCGGTATTCCGCCTGGGACCCCCTCACGAGGGTTTGGGCTAAGCTGCGTGCTGACCCCACGTCACGACCCCCAGGTTCACCTTGCTCACGAGGAGAGTACCAGAAGACACAGAGGAATGGATGGATGAATAAAGCAAAAGGAGAGCCGGATATCGAGCCAAGGTCGGGGCGGGCAGCAGACAGCGTAAACAGGAGGACTAGCCGATTCGGTACACAAGAAGTCTGGTTAAGTAGGTTACAGGCAGGGAGCTCTGAAACAAGTGTTGCTCAAGCAACCAGAAACTGGTCTGAGTGCAATTTAAATAGTGAGGCACATGGGAGGCTGGACAGGAAGTAGCAGGAAGGAAGAATATATTAAGCCACAGGTGAAGCCGGCGACTCCCATAGCTGCAGAGTGCAGCCAGAGCTGAACACAAGCTAGTGGAACAACAGGTGCCAGCCGACCTACAGCAGTATAGGTAAGACACAGATAAGCTCCGCAGCTGATCTGTGACAGTGGGCTGGCTTGGAGGGAAATTTCAGATGGAATCTGGTCACCAAGCGTGGGGCTGAGACATCTGCAGCAGGAACCCAAGACCTCTCCTCCTGGCCGTAGCCCTTCCAATCAATCAGATAGAGTAGCTTCCCTCTGGAGTATTTGGAGTCCAATATATCTTTAATCTCATACTGATCCGTGGTATCGGCCACAGGAGCAGGGCGAGAAGAAGGGCGAGAGAAGCGATTGAGGACCAGTGGCCTGAGCAGAAAAACATGAAAGGCATTGGGGATCCTGAGATGAGAGGGCAGACGGAGCTTGAACGCAACTGGATTGATCTGACAGAGAATGGGAAAGGGACCAATGAAGCGAGGGGCAAATTTCGTTGAGGGCACCCGGAGTCGGATGTGCTTGGTAGAGAGCCAGACTCTATCGCCAGGTAGGAACTTAGGAGCCGGACGGCGATGATGATCTGCTGCCGTTTTATGCCTGGAAGCAGCCATATGAAGATTCTTAGAGACTTCTGCCCAGATAGAGTTGAAGGTCCTTTGGGTTTCAACTGCTGCTGGTACAAGGGGAGAAATAGGAACAGGGAAGGGAACAGATGGATGCTGCCCATAAACAGTGAAGAAGGGAGATTTTCCAGAACTGGCATTGGAGTGTTGGTTTAAGGCAAACTCTGCCCAGGGCAAAAGGTCCACCCAGTCATCTTGGTGGGCTGAGATGAAGGCACGGAGAAAACTTTCTACATTTTGATTGACACGTTCCGTTTGCCCATTGGACGGGGGATGAAAGGCAGAAGAAAAATCCAATTTAATCCCAAAGGATTTGGCCAAGGCTCTCCAAAACCGAGCAGTAAATTGAACTCGTCTGTCAGAGACGATATGTGAAGGCATCCCATGAAGACGAAAGATCTCCTTGATGAAAGTTGTGGCAACACTGGGAGCAGAAGGTAGGCCTGGGAGAGGGATCAAGTGACACATTTTGGAGAATCGATCCACCACTACCCAGATGACTGTGGAACCTGTTGAGAGGGGCAGATCCGAGATAAAATCCATGGAAATACAGCGCCAAGGTATATCGGGAACTGGTAAGGGCAGAAGCAACCCGGCTGGGGCGGATGTGGAAGCCTTGGATAGTACACAAACCGTACAAGCTTGAATGTACTCTTTGACATCCTTACGAAGAGAGGGCCACTAGTAATGATGCTGAAGAAGGTCACAAGTACGAGGTATACCAGGATGTCCAGAGAACTTGGAGTCATGAGCCCACGCAAGGAGTTTGGGACGAAGGGCAGGAACCACAAAAGTTTTACCTGGGGGAGGCTGCGTAGACCGGAGCTGAGTAGTGGCTATAATTCGATGCGGAGGGATGATGGGACCAGGATCGAGGTGATTCTCAGAATCATTGACATTGAAGGACCTGAACAAGGCATCAGCACAAAGGTTTTTGGCACCAGGACGAAAGGTAATATTGAAGTTGAAGCGGGCGAAAAAGAGGGCCCAGCAAGCTTGGCGTGGATTCAAGCGTTTTGCGGATTGTAAATACTGCAGGTTTTTATGATCAGTATAGATGGTAATGCAATGGGGAGAACCCTCTAGAAGATGTTGCCATTCTTGAAGAGCTAGTTTAATAGCCAGTAGCTCACGGTCCCCAATGGTATAGTTATTTTCCGCATCAGAAAATTTATTGGAAAAGAATCCGCAAGGCTGAAACTTGCCCTTCTGAGCTTGGAGTAGGACGGCACCGACTCCTACTGAGGAGGCATCAACTTCCATAGAAAAGGGTTTTGTAATGTCCGGACGTAGGAGAATTGGGGCGGAGAGGAAGGCTGCCTTGAGTTTGTGGAAAGCATTAATGGCTTCAGGGGACCAGAGCCGGGCATTGACACCCTTGCGGGTGAGAGATGTAATAGGGGCCACCAAGGTGGAGTAATTAAGAATGAACTGGCGATAGTAATTGGTGAAGCCCAAAAAGTGTTGGGTGGCTTTAAGACCAGAGGGCTGGGGCCACTCAGAGATGGCCCGAAGTCTGGCTGGGTCCATGAGGAGGCCCTGTGACGAGATTATGTAGCCCAGAAATGTAACTTGTGTTTGTTCAAATACGCACTTCTCCAATTTAGCATATAGACAATTGTCCCGTAGACGCTGTAGCACAGCTTTCACATGGAGACGATGGGTGAGTAAGTCTGGTGTGAGAAAATAAGAATATCATCCAGATATACAATAACACAGACATACAGAAGGTCGCGGAAGATCCCATTAACCAAATTTTGGAAGACAGCTGGGGCATTGCATAAGCCAAAGGGCATCACAAAATATTCATAATGTCCGTCCCTGGTGTTAAAGGCGGTCTTCCACTCGTCTCCTTCCCGGATTCTTATTCAATTGTAGGCCCCTCTAAGATCCAATTTGGTAAAAACATGAGAACCTCGCAGTCTGTCAAAGAGTTCCGTAATTAAAGGAAGAGGGTATCGGTTCTTCACGGTGATGGCGTTAAGGCCCCTGTAGTCGAGGCATGGACGGAGTGAACCATCTTTTTTCCCTACAAAGAAAAACCCGACTCCGGCAGGTGAGTTGGATTTCCTGATGAAACCCTTTTGCAGGTTTTCCTGAATGTATTCAGACATGGCTTGTGTCTCTGGGATAGAATAGAGGGTAGACTCGGCCTCGGGGAGGAGTGGTCCCTGGTAACAGATCAATGGAGCAGTCATAGTCTCTGTGAGAAGGAAGGCGATCAGCGGACTTTTTGCAGAAAACATCTCGGAAGGACTGATATTGGGAAGGCAACATGGGAGTTGTGGAGGTTTCAGCCAGAGGAATGGAAGGCGGTGGTATTACCTTGGAAACGCATTGTTGCTGACACTGAGGACCCCAAGGCAATACTTGTCCAGAGTTCCAATCAAGATGCAGGGAGTGTTTCTGCAACCATGGAAGACCCAGAATGATGGGACTGGAGGATTTAGGCAGAATTAGTAAAGAGATTTTCTCACCATGCAAAACCCCAATGCGTAACGCCATAGGAGGGGTTTTAAACCGGATGGGGCTCATTGGCAAGAAGGAGCCATCTACTGCAGTCACGGAGAGGGGTATAGCCAGGGCAACAAAGGGAATGCCTGACTCGTCGGAAGCCAAAGATTGCTCAATGAAATTCCCGGCTGCTCCAGAGTCCACAGATGCAGAGAGTTGATAGGCATTTTGAGCCCAGTGGATAGACACGGTAGGGTGAAACGAGACAGGCTGACAGAATTAAAGGAACGGTCTAGATCACCTCTCTCCGAGTGACCTTGACCCTGGAGTTTCCCGGACGGACTGGACAGGAGTTCAAGAGATGTCCTTTATCGCCGCAATAAAGGCACAAGCCCAAACCCATGCGCCGGGCACGTTCCTCTGGAGAGAGGCGAGTTCGCCCAAGCTGCATAGGTTCTTCCAACGTTTGAGAGGTTGAAGATGGAGAGGGTTCCACAAGTCTTTGGAGTGCCTGTGCTGGACGGCCAGCAGGGGGATGACTGGATCTGGATCTCTCCAGGGCCCGCTCCTGGAAACGAATGTCTATTTGAACGCTTAATGAGATTAAATAATCCAATGTGGTAGGAATGGTGCGTCCACCGAGTTCATCCTTTAGACTCTCAGATAGGCCTTGCCCAAAGGTAGCGGTAAGAGCCTCATTATTCGATTTGAGTTTAACGGCCAGCTTTCGGAATTGAACTGCGTATTGACCGACTGTCATTCCTTGCTGACGGAGACGAAGGAGTGCCCCTGCAGCAGAAGACACTCTGCCGGGCTCATCAAAAGTTTTCCGGAAAGCATCCAAAAAGGCCTAGAGGTCGGAGGTGATAGAATCGTGTTGTTCCCAGAGTGGGGAGGCCCAAGCTAGGGCATCACCAGTAAGTAGAGAGATGATATATGCGACTTTGGTGCGATCAGTTGGAAAATGGTGGCTGGAAAGTTCAAAGTGGATGGAACACTGATTAATGAAGCCACAACAAGCCTTAGGGTCGCCAGAAAAATGAGGTGGTGGTGGCAGATGCAAGCAGGGATTGCCTGGAGAGGCAGGTAACACGGGAGCAGATGAGGCAGAAGCAGGAGCCGAAGGAGCTGAAGTTGCAGTGACTTGCAGGCGATCCAGGCGGGAGGCAAGATCCTGTAGAAACAGCATTATTTGCTATTGATTTGCTTGATGGGAGTTAAGTCGCTGAACTAGATGTTGCATCTGGTCCTCAGTCAGTGACCGACTCTCTGAGGAGCTCATGGCTTGAGCAAACTGTCACAATGGTACTGAAGTGAGCCCACAGGCGAGCAGGAGACACGGGATCCCCCAGGGCGTCGAATCTAAGGGCCAGCCGGTATTCCGCCAGGGACCCTCTCACGAGGGTTTGGGCTTAGCTGCGTGCTGACCTCAGGTCACGACCCCCAGGTTCAACCTGCTCGCGAGGAGAGTACCAAAAGACACAGAGGGATGGATGGATGGATAAAGCAAAAGGAGAGCCGGATATCGAGCCAAGGTCGGGGCGGGCAGCAGACAGCATAAACAGGAGGACTAGCCAATTCGGTACACAAGAAGTCTGGTTAAGTAGGTTACAGGCAGGGAGCTCTGAAACAAGTGTTGCTCAAGCAACCAGAAACTGGTCTGAGTGCAATTCAAATAGTGGGGCACATGGGAGGCTGGACAGGAAGTAGCAGGAAGGAAAAATATATTAAGCCACAGGTGAAGCCGGCGACTCCCATAGCTGCAGAGTGCAGCCAGAGCTGAACACAAGCTAGTGGAACAACAGGTGCCAGCCGACCTACAGCAGTATAGGTAAGACACAGATCAGCTCCGCAGCTGATCTGTGACAAAAGCTCATACTGACAAGTCTGTCTCAGTGTGATTCTTTTAGCATGCATGCACTCACTTCACCTTGAATTTGGGTCAGAGGCAGAATAGAGTACACATCCTGGAATTGGACCAGGGATACATCTATTACACTTTAGCCTGAAAGCAAGGAGGGCCCGCCCTAGAGACCCTTACCAGTAGAGACCTAAATGAATATAAAGGTTTAGACAAAAGGGTAATTTTGATCACATGGATTCTACCTAGCCATGAGAGATCGTACAGGGCCCAACTAGAAAGTAGTTGTTCCAGGTGCCTAAAACAGGAAGGGTAATTAACCTCATATAATGATGAGTACGAAGGGGAGAGATTAGTCCCTAAATATGGAAGAGCTATCTTATGCCATTGAAATGGGAAGGATTCCCGCATACGTGAGAGCAGTGAGTCAGGAACATTAATATTCATAGCAGAAGATTTTGTCTTATTCACTCTGAGCCCAGAGATCTTACCAAAATCACGTAGAGTCTGAAGAATGTTCGGGAGTGAGGTAAGGGGGAGATACAAATAGTAGTATATCATCTGCAAATAACGCACATTTATGTGCATGGGGACCACATAGCACTCCTTTAATATTCAGGTCATCTCATATCGCCATGGCCACAGTTTCCATCGCAATGGTGAAGAGCAGTGGGGATAGCGGGCACCCTTGTCGTGTACCATGTTCAATAGTGATGGGATCAGAATGGTATCCCAACAATTTAACCCTAGCTTGTGGGTGATAGTAGAGTGATCCCAAGATATGTAAGAAGAGAAGACCAAAGCCCGAGGTCTCTAAGACCTGAAACTTTATTGGATATTTTAACAAAATGTTAGTTACAATAAATAGAGAAGAGGAAAAGGATAATGACAAAATGCAGCAATCAGATATCATCAGTAAATATTGCCAATATATTATATTATCTTCCATTGTTAAGAATGACAAGCAGTAAAACAAAATATATAAGGAAGAAATTAAATTTTTCTAAAGTAATTAAAAGAGAAAAAAGTAACCATGAGATCAGGCGTAACCGGTCCATCCATGCTCAAATTACATTTTATGTAATTCATTGGAAACAATTAAACATGTTTTACAACAGAAGTAATGGCAGCATACATTTCACCCTTTTTGGATCAGGAGGAGGTCAAGCCAGTGAAATAAAACAAACACAAAAAAAAATAGATAGGCCAAAGAGAGAATGATCCCAGGATGTCCACGTTTTGTGGAATAACATCAGGGCATCTTGCAGATTCTTTGTGAGGTATTCCATCTGTCTTATGTCTGTTATGTTGTCAATTAGTTGAAGTTAAGTCTAGGTTCACATTGATGCTTTTTTCAGGCACATTTATCGTTTTTAAAGTCTCGTTTTTTAATGCGTTAATGCATTTTGCGTATTTTTTTCCTCTTTAAACACAATGTATAAAGCTGGTTGCTAAGGAACGGGCCGAGAAGCTCGCCGCCATGTCCTTAGCAACCTGTGAGTCATCAGTTGTGAGTGGGATTCCCCGCTGACAGCTGAATGTAAAAAAAAAATTGTCAACAAAAAAAATTGTGAAAAAAAACGGCGTAAGGTCCCCCCCCAGGTCCATACCAGTCCCTTCGGGTCTGATATGGATCTGGAGGGGACATCCCTTACGTCAATTTTTTTTTTAAATGCCGTGGGGCCCCCCTCAAAATCCATACCAGACCCTTATCCGAGCATGCAGCCCGGCAGGACCCCACAACAATTTTTTTCATCTTGGCGTGGGGGTGTCCCCTCCAAATCTATACTAGACCTAAGAGCCTGGTATGGCCCCCACGCCGTTTTTTTTTCACAATTTTTTTGCCTGCAATTGTTTTTTTTACATTCAGCTGTCAGTCGGGAACCCTGCTGATGACTCATCGGTTGTTAAGGACGCAGCAGCCGGCTTCCCGGCCTGCTCCTTAGCAACCAGCTATATACAGTGTTTAAACTGGAAAAATAAAAACTGCAAAACACATCAAAAATTGCATCACAAACATAAAACTTGCATTTCTAGTGCGATTCCATTGAAGTCTATTACATGCAAAACACAGGAAAAAAGTCTCCGACCCTTTCCAAAAACGCACCGGCTGCAAAACGTATAGATGTGAACGTGCACCATAGCAAACTGCAAAGTGCAGTAAAAAACACATACGTGTGAACCTAGGGTTAAAGAGGTTTTTGGTGGGTCTCCATATAGTGTGATAAGTCTTCTAGTACCCTTTAATATATGGCTGGTTAGCTTGTTGGAGAACGTACAAATAGCAGAGTGTGGTAGGCAAAGAAGGTAATGGATGGGATCCAATGGTGATGTGGTATTGAATAGTTGATCTAATAGCTGCACAATTTTATGACAGAAGGGCTGTATATAGCAGCATTGATCTAGGTTAACGTTAACCACTTCAGCCCCGGACCATTTGGCTGTGTAAAGACCCGGACACTTTTTGCGGTTCGGCACTGTGTCGCTTTAACTGACAATTGCGCGGTCGTGCGACGTGGCTCCCAAACAAAGTCCTTTTTTTCCCACAAATTTGAAAAAAAAAGCAATATTTTGTACTTTTTGCTATAATAAATATAGCGGCCTCACCCCATCTCTTTTGTCTAGGGGTATCACGGACGACAGGGCGAGATGCGCTACGGCCCATGTCCTCCCCATAGCTGTGGGTGAGGTGAAGGCCAGTACCAGTAATCTTCCTCTGGCCTGTGTGTTTAAGTTAAGGATCAAGTCCTGCCGTGCCAACACTTCCCTTTGCTCCCATTAACCAGAGTTCCACACACCGATCACAGTCCAACTCTTGTTTTATTGCATAGCTCACAATAAACAGTGTTTCAGTAGCCAACTGGTTGAGACCCAATAACAGTTTGATACGGTGGGATGAGCAGGTCGAGGCACTATCCTGATTGTACACTAAACCACTGTGATTTCACCAGCGGTTACTATAGCCTTGGCTAGAGAGAACTTAGAACTTGAGAGTCTCTACCAGCGACTCAAGAGAACGTAGATAGGAGTACCTTCACTGCGTTGCGGCCCCTGTCAGGGGAAGATGTCCCTCTAAGGGAGTTGCCGGAGGCCCATCCGTCACCGGGTTGATGCTGCTCCGGACTCTCCGGACGGGTAACCTCCCCGGCCTCCTCGCCTCAGACATGGGCCCCGTCCACCTCAGGGACCCTCGGACTTCTCCATCCTCGCGGGACCCAGTCAAAGTCACTGGGCCCCAGGCCTCCGGTTTAGTACCTCACCCCAGGCTGAAGGTGCCTGGGATGGACTCCAACTCCATTCCGGTCAGGCCTGGGGCACCTGAGCCAGAACTCCGAACCGCCCGCACCCAGGCCTAAGGTGCCTGGGCGCGTGATGAAGAAGCTCCAGAAGACCTCGTGGTTAGGGCGTCTCCCCCCTTTATCCCCTCCCTTGACGCCACGGCAGGTTCCCCGCCCTTGCCGTACCATCTCCGGAAAGGGACAAAAAGGACAGCACTGCGGCAGAAATTGTACCCTGAACCTGCGGGCACAGCGCCACCCTCAGGCCAAGTATAAAAATAAACCACCCAGTCACCCACGAACACAAAATGGTCCAAAACCCTCATGATTTACACACCTGGGTCATACTATTACCCAAGTGCATCCCAACTAAATTTAAAGACCCCGCTACATTAATATCCCCAATTTTGTTTTAAAAAAGCAATTTTTTTCTCAGTTTAGGCCGATATGTATTCTTCCAAATATTTTTGGTAAAAAAAATCACAATAAGCGTATATTGATTGGTTTGCGCAAAAGTTATAGCGTCTACAAAATAAGGGATAGTTTTATGGCATTTTTATTAATATAATTTTTTTTACTAGTAATGGCGGCGATCTGCGATTTTTTATTGTGACTGCGACTTTACGGCGGACACATCGGACACTTTTGACACATTTTTGGGACCATTGTCATTTTTACAGCGATCAGTGCTATAAAAATGCACTAATTACTGTAAAAATGACACTGGCAGTGAGGGGGTTAACCACTAAGTGGCGCTAAAGGGGTTTAGTCTGTCCTAGGGAGTGATTCTTACTCTTAGGGGGAGAAGCTACCAGTGACATGTCACTGATCACCATTCCCGATCACGGGGAACAGTAGATCAGTGACATGTCACTAGGCAGAACAGGGGAATGCCTTGTTTACAAAGGCATCTCCCTGTTCTGCCTTTGCCGACCGCAATCGCGGGCCGCCCGGGAACATAGAGTTCCCGGGACCCGCGAGTACACTCACGACGCACGCTGGGCGGCAAATTTAAGGGGACGTACGGGTACGTCCATTTGCCTGCCCGTGCCATTGTGTCGATGTATATATGTGTGTGCGGCAGTCGGCAAGTGGTTAAACTGGCCATAGATCTCAGGTCATAGTAGTACATGGAAGCATGATTCAACCATCACAAAAGGTCTTTCTAGACCCTGACAGACATAAATAATGTTCAAGTCACTCAAGTTATTATGCTTGTATCCATGGCGGAGGGTCGTGCTAAAGCAAGATGACCCCCAACATCTTCTTATCTAGGTTGGACAAAGTCTTCAAACCAGATGAATTGCCTAAAATTGTTAGCCACCAATGTCTGTGTCTAATCTGATTATTACTCACTCACCATATAGTACTTTATGTCTGTTTACTGAACAAACATAACTGGAGTTTTACCTTGGGCCATTTTTATGATGTTTACATAGCACAGCATTCTGCAATGTGGGTTCCTCATACCTATTACACTGGAATTGTTTTGTTCTGCAGGTAATATCCTCTTTCGGTATTGCTGAGAATGTGACACGTTACGATAACTTTACACACTATTCGGATGAATCAGTCTCATAAGAATTTTAGGGCTTTAGGCAGTTTCTGAAAAAACAGAAAAAACCGTCATGAGACAAAAAACAGGAACTGACATTGTTGACTTTCTTGTTAAAATAGAATGATAGGCAAAACTGTTTTTTCATTGTGTATCCTTAGAAGGAGAGTTATAACCCCTGTCAGGTTTACTACCTAAGATTAGGTATGACTAGGTAACCTCAGCAGCACATCTCTAATGACAATAGAGAAGTAACATGAAACAAATGTGGAACTTTCAACCTCCTATCAACAGACACCTTCAGCATCCTACCCATTCCATCATTACATTGTTGTGAATATCCAGATCTCAAAAGCCATAAATTTCCCCATATGGGTTATTCATGAAATCAAGTGAGAATAAGAGGAAAACATTGGATAATCTGTTTAACCATTTGCCGACCATGCTATAGCCGAATGATGGCTACAGCGCTGCGAGGCCATTTCTAGGAGGGCGTCATAGGACATCCTCCCGTGATCGCGCCCACCGCGTGCCCGCTACAGCACGCTCTGTGATCGCAGTGTCCTCAGGACTCTGCTGATGACAGATTGAGGTAAAGAGTCAATCAGCGGCTCTTTATCACACCATCAGCTGTGTCCAATCACAGCTGATCAGGATGTAAACAGAAGCTGGTTATCGTCCTTCCTTTCCTCACGCTGACAGCTAACCGGGTTGTGTGAAAGGGACATCTACACTGATAATCAGGGCACTGATTATCAGTGTCCTGATTATCAGTGGTTTCAATATTAAATTGAAAATTAACTTAAAACAAAAAATATATAGTGATAATTAAACCACAAATATTCAAATTAATCAAAAATGTCCCATACACAAATTAATATTGTGATGAATAAATCAATAGTGATGAAAAAAAGTCCACAACTGTGCTGGTTAATAAAATCCCAAAATTGTGTCCATAAATGTAAGAAAAAAAAAATTGTAAAAAAACATAAATACAATAATTGTGCACCAGTGCTCTGTAAAAAAAAAGTCCATACAAGTGTGAGATGTCGTATCCAAAGAAAAACCGTGTTGAATCCACCACCAATCAGCAGAAATTACTTCTTACCAGCTTGCCACGATCCCCCATGACAGAGGATCAAAGGATGCATGTAATCAATCAGCTTATCTCCCAGATACAGCAGTCACAATCACGGATCTTTAACAGTAACCTCTCGACCAATGAACAATCAGCGGATGCACGCGGTACAAAATATAAACACTCCATATAGTGTATTACCGCATAAAATTTATTATAAAAACCAAAGTGATACACTTACAATGTTGCAGTTTAAAAGAAGCCTTGAGTCTAATGTGCCGGCCGGTGCACAAACAGACAACCCGTCCTTCTGGGAAACGTATGGAGCACAAGGTGACGTCAGCGCGTCACTCCGCCCTACGTCCGTTTCGTAATAACTTACTTCATCCAGGGGCCCCTGAATATTGGTGGTTTAATTATCACTATATATTTTTTGTTTTAAGTTCATTTTAAATTTAATATTGAAACCACAGAGTTAGTGCGATTTTTTTCTTCTTCCAAAATTCTGCTCGTTTGTATTTATGTTTTACATGATAATCAAAGCTTCCAATTGAATAACAGGGAAACACTTTTTTCAGTTATTTGTACAGTTTCTTTTAGCACAGTTTCTTTTCTCCATTTTTTTTCCCTGATTATAAATGCAATCCTAACAGTTCTGCCAATAAGTGCCCATCAGTGCCTTCTCTTCAGTGTCACCTATCAGTGCCACCTACCAGTGCCCATCAGTGCCGCCTATCAGTGCCCATCAGTGCCTCTTTATCAGTGACCATTAGGGGTGAGCCCGATGTTCGAGTTGAACGTAAGCGTTCGCCCGTTCGCAGAATTTAGAACATAATGGGGCGGTCGCGGCAAATTTGAGCGAAGCGGAACGCCCCATAATGCACTGCGAGATTGCAGTGCATTGGTGTCTTATGATTGGCAAAAGCATGCACCTGACCTCAGGGGGCTAAGTCCACGCCCCACACTATATAAGGCTGCTGCTTACACGGAGGCCGTATATAGTGTAATGAATGAAGAGAGATTAGGCAGCTTAGTTAGTGGCGTGCAGGCAGTGTATTTGATATATATATATATATATATATATATATATACGGCCTAGTATATACAGTGCCTTGCAAAAGTATTCACCCCCCTTGGCATTTTTCGTGTTTTGTTGCCTCACAACCTGGAATTAACATGGATTGTTTGAGGATTTGCATCATTTAATTTACAGAACATGCCCACAACTTTGAAGATGTTTTTTTTTTTTTTTTATTGTGAAACAAACAACAAACAGGACAAAATAACAGAAAAAGTCAATGTGCATAACTAGTCACCCCCCTAAAGCCAATACTTTGTAAAGCCACCTTTTGCGGCTATCACAGCTCCAAGTCACTTTGGATAAGTCTCTATGAGCTTGCCACATCTTACCACTGGGATTTTTGCCCATTCCTCCTTGCAAAACTGCTCCAGCTCCTTCAAGTTGAATGGTTTGCGCTTGTGAACAGCAATCTTTAAGTCTGACCACAGATTTTCTATTGGATTGAGGTCTGGGCTTTGACTAGGCCACTCCAACACATTTACATGTTTCCTAGGGATGAGCCGAACACCCCCCGGTTCGGTTCGCACCAGAACATGCGAACGGACCGAAATTTCGCCCGAACATTCGAACAACGTTAAAGTCTATGGGACCCGAACGTCAAAGATCAAAAGTGCGAATTTTAAAGGCTAATTTGCAAGTTATTGTCCTAAAAAGTGTTTGGGGACCTGGGTCCTGTCCCAGGGGACATGTATCAATGCATAAAAAGTTTTAAAAACTGAATTTTTTATGGGATCAGTGATTTTAACAATGCTTAAAGTGAAATAATAAAAGTGAAATATTCCTTTAAATATCGTACCGGCACGTGTTTCCCGTGTTTAGAACAGTCCCTGCATAAAATGTCATTTCTAAAGGAATAAAAGTCATTTAAAACTGCTTGCAGCTGTAATGTAATGTCGGGTCCCGGCAATATGGATGAAAATTATTGAGAAAAACGGCATGGGTACCCCCGGCATGGGTACCCCCCCTCCCCAGCCCATTACCAGGCCCTTTGGGTCTTGTATGGATATTAAGGGGAACCCTGCACCCAAATTTAAAAAAGAAAAGGCGTGGGGCCCCCAGGCCCTATATAATCTGAACAGCAGTATACAGGCGGTCCAAACAAGATAGGGACTGTAGGTTTGTTCTTAAATTGAATCTGTTTGTAATTTGGAACAGGTACATTTTGCAAATGTAGCTCCAGCCAAAAAATCTATTTTTAAGCTTTTTGGATAACATAGGGAAGGGTTATCATCACCCCTGTAACATTTGTTTTGTTGTCTGTGCCCCTGTTCAGAAGATTTCACCTCACTTTCTGTCCCAATGACAATTTGATTTTGAAATTTGGGGTTATTAGGGAAACAAGGATTGGTGATAAAGCATCAGTGGAGACACCTTTTTCCCATTTTAACTCTTACAGGAGAGAATTTCCCTTCCTAGGGGTAGATTTCCCCTCACTTCCTGTTGTCTCCCTCTGTTTGTAAGTAGGGGTCATTTGTAAGTCGGATGTTTGAAAGTAGGGGACCGCCTGTATATACTGTACGGCCTGCCCTATATACTCTGCAGAAAATTGGGCCTTAGGTGTTGGTGGTACCAGAACACCGTAAGCCCTCACAGTTACTCTTGGTGGGCACAAAAAGATCAAAAATTGTAATTACACACCCCTGTTAAACAGGGGCAGAAAAATTGTGTCTTAGGCAGTGGTGGTGGTGCCACAACACTGTAATGCCTCACAGATTCTCTTGTTGAGCGCAGGAACGAGCCCTGCTGTGAAATGATAGGGCAAAAATTGTAATTAGGCGCCCTTGTTAAACAGGGGCAGAAAAATTGGGCCTTAGGCGGTGGTGGTGGCGGCACAACACTGTAAAGCCTCACAGATACTCTTGTTGAGCGCAGGAACGGGCCCTGCTGAGAAATATTAGATCAAAAATTGTAATTAAGCGCCCCTGTTAAACAGGGGCAGAAAAATTGGGCCTTAGGCGGTGGTGGCACAACAATGTAAAGCCTCACAGATTCTCATGTTGAGCGGAGGAACGGGCCCTGCTGAGAAATATTAGATCAAAAATTTTAATTACACGCCCCTGTTAAACAGGGGCAGAAAAATTGGGCCTTAGGCACTGGTGCTGGTGCCACAACACTGCAACCCCTCACAGATACTCTAGTTGAGCGCAGGAACGAGCCCTGCTGCAAAATATTACAGCAAAAATTGTAATTACACACCCCCTGTTAAACAGGGGCAGAAAAATTGGGCCTTTGCCACTGGTGGTGGTGCCCAGAAACAAAAATGTTCTTAGAAGCTATCAACATGAACATTGAGGAGGAATAGGATAGTCACTCAGCATAACAGGATAGTCACTCAGCATCAGCATAGGCAGTCTTCAAGGGATCTCACATTCATAGAAAATTGAATCGGTTACATCAGCATCAGATGCTTGGTAGCTGGTGATCCAAGACTGATTAATTTTTTTGAAGGTGAGCCGATCAACTGAGTCTGTGGACAGGCGCACTCTGTGATCGGTTAAAAAGCCTCCAGCAGCACTGAATGTGCTTTCAGATAGAACGCTGGATGCAGGATAGGCCAGTAGCTCAATTGCATACCGTGCAAGCTCTGGCCAGTGATCCATCCTCAAGACCCAGTAACCCAGTGGATTTTCGGTTGGAAAGGTCTCCAAGTCTGATCTTGCCCCTAGGTATTCCTGCACCATGTAAATCAGACGCTGGCAATGGTTGCTGGAACCGATCAGATCTTGGGGCTGCGGACTAAAAAATTGTCTGAACGCATCGGTCAGACGGCCACCTTCTCCACCGCTCCTTCTGTGACTGACCGAAGCCTCAGCAACACGTTGTCCAGGACCAGGAAATTGTAACCTCCCAGGCTCTGGAAACACATTGCACAAACCTTTCTGCAAGGCCTCCCGAAGATGTTTCATCCTCTGCTCCCTCTGCGAAGGCTGGATAAGTTCCGCAACATTACCCTTGTAACGTGGATCAAGAAGGGTTGCCAGCCAGTAATGATACCTCTCCTTGATACCACAAATCCGAGGGTCCTTTCGCAGGCTTTGCAGGATCAGGGAGGCCATGCAGCGTAAGTTTGCTGAGGCATTCGGTCTGGAGTCCTCTGGGTCACTAAGAACGACATGATCTGCAGCCACCTCCTCCCAGCCAGGTACAAGTCCATGGGTTTCTGGGGTCTGAAAACGATCCCTTGAAGACTGCTGTTGATGCTGAGTGCTAGGCTCCACCTCCATGCTGACACAATCCTCATCCTCCTCCTCCTCTTCCTGTGTGATAGGCGGGCCCGCAGGTATACTGTCTGGATAAAGGGGGCCTTGAGCGGTAAGGAAGTCCTCCTCTTCCTCCCTCTGTTCTGCCTCAAGTGCCCTGTCCATTATTCCATGCAGCGTGTGCTCAAACAGGAAGACAAGAGGGACAGTATCACTGATGCATGCACTGTCACTGCTCCATCCTCGTGGCCTCCTCAAATGGTGACAGGACAGTGCATGCATCCTTGATCATTAGCCACTGGCGTGGTGAAAAAAAGCCAAGCTCCCCTGACCTTGTCCTGGTGCCATACTCGCACAGGTACTTATTGATGGCCCTCTGCTGCGTGTGCAGCCGCTGCAGCATTGCCAACGTTGAGTTCCACCTGGTGGGCATGTCACAGAGGAGGAGGTTCTTGGGCAGGTTGCATTCCTTTTGAAGGTCAGCCAGCCGAGCACTGGCATTATATGACCGACGGAAATGCCCACAGACTTTCCTGGCCTGCCTCAGGAGATCCTGTAAGTCTGGGTACCTGCACGAGAACCGCTGCACCACCAAATTAAGGACATGAGCCAAACAGGGAACATGGGTCAAGTATCCCTGTCGGAGGGCAGAGAGGAGGTTGGTGCCATTGTCGCAAACCACCATTCCTGGCTGAAGCTGGCGTGGCGCCAACCACGTCTGAGTCTGCCCCTGCAGAGCTGACAGAATCTCTGCCCCAGTGTGGCTCCTGTCCCCTAAGCAGACCAACTCAAGAACCGCATGGCATCTTTTTACCTGAGTGCTTGCGTAGCCTCTTGAATGCCTACGGAGCACTGCTGGTTCAGAGGACAAATCAGCAGAGGAAGAGGAGGGGGTGGAGGAGAGAGCTGTGGCAGAATCACCACTACTAGCATTTTGGAGGCGTGGTGGTGGAACAAGCTCCAACAATACTGCACCCTGTCCTGCATCCTTCCCAGCTGCCAGCAGAGTTACCCAGTGCGCCGTAAAAGAAAGGTAACATCCCTGTCCATGCCTGCTGGACCATGAGTCAGCGGTAATATGCACCTTACGAGGCCAAGACATTGCCTTCCACATACCGGTAGAGAGCCGTCATTGCCTTCCCGAGAAATAAAAAGGCGTTTGGGAACCTGCCACTGAGGTACCGCACATTCCACAAATTCTCGAAAGGGGGCAGAGTCTACCAGCTGAAAAGGCAGCAGTTGGAGTGCTAGCAATTTATCCAAACTAGCATTCAGCCGCTGAGCATGTGGGTGGCTGGGACCGAATTTCTTTCAACGGTTTAGCAACTGGGGTAGGAAAATTTGCCTGCTACAATTGGATTTAGGTGTACCGCTAGCAGATTGCCCGCAAGTGCTTGGGACACCTAATTCTACACCTTCAATCCTCACAGTGCAGGTTTCTGAGAGGACTGAAGGTATAGTGGGGTTGGAGATCCCAGCTGATGAGGAGCAAGGAGAGGTCCGCCTTGTTCTTTGGTGTGGGTCTTTTAAGTACTGTTGCCAAAGGTCGACATATGTCTGGTCAAGCATGTGGTGCCCAAGCGGCTGCTGTTTTGGCCACGCTTGATATGCTTCAGACATATGTTGCAAACAGCAACGGTGCGAACTACTGCACACGTCTCAAAAAAGGCCCACACCAAAGAACTTTTAAAGATACGTGGGGAGTCAGCATCGCCCTGCACATGCGTAGCTCTGCGGTGTGATGCAGTCGGGTGGCTGCCCTTAAGCTGGCCCCTGGAGGGCATCCTGAATCATTGGAGATGTGCCTCCTCCTCCTCCTCTCTTCTATCAGGCACCCACGAAGTGTCAGTGACCTCATAATCCCCTCCCTCCTCGTTACTGGAGCAAACTTGGCAGTATGCTGCAGCTGGGGGAACACGACTGCCAGTTTCTTGTCCTTCTTGGGCACCCCATCTCTCTGGGCTCACGTTATTGCCTTCATCCTCAACCTGGGTACCATCATCGGAGCCTTCAAAACGCTGAGCATTCTCCTGCAGCATATACCCGAAACTGTGGTCAAACAGTTTGGGGGACTCCTCAGGACATGATGGTGAGGCTAGGGAAGGAGTGACTGATGCCATTGAGCCGATGGAATAGGCTGCTTTGGCAGCTGCATTGACAGCCAAACTACTCTGAGCCTGGGTGACAGAGGATGAGGAGGATGAGGACGGCTTTGTGATCCACTCTACCAACTCTTCTGCATGTTGTGGCTCAACGCGGCCAGCTGCCGAAAAAGAGGACAAGCGTGCCCCCATTCTGAGGATGCACCGTCTCCACGACCAGCACTTTTGGCTGTAGACACAGAGCCTGCTTGCCCTCTTTTAGTGGCCTGTGAGCATCTGCCTCTCCTTGGTGGCCTTCCAGACATGCTGCAAAATTTGATTAGCAAAACACCGCCTGAAGTTTACTAGAAAAATTACACCAGGAATGGCCTGCAGTCAGGTATAGGCTTGGCTAGACTAGAATGCAGTGGATATATAGGAGATTGTATATATATTTTATGCACTGCAGATCACTGAATCACCTGCCTGGCCTGCCTGCCTGAAAGTGTATTTAAAAACGTACACCAGGAATGGCCTGTAGTCAGGTACAGGCTTGGCCAGACTTGAATGCAGAAGATATGTATGTAGGAGACTGTATATATATTTTATGCACTACAGATCACTGAATCACCTGCCTGGCTTTCCTGCCTGAAAGTGTAATTGAAAACGTACACCAGGAATGGCCTGTAGTCAGGTATAGGCTTGGCTAGACTAGAATGCAGAGGACATATATGTAGGAGACTGTATATATATTTTATACACTGCAGATCACTGAATCACCTGCCTGGCCTGCGTGCCTGAAAGTGTAATTGAAAACGTACACCAGGAATGGCCTGCAGTCAGGTATAGGCTTGGCCAGACTAGAATGCAGAAGATATGTATGTAGGAGACTGTATATATATTTTATGCACTACAGGTCACTGAATCACCTGCCTGGCCTTCCTGCCTGAAAGTGTAATTGAAAACGTACACCAGGAATGGCCTGTAGTCAGGTATAGGCTTGGCTAGACTAGAATGAAGAGGACATATATGTAGGAGACTGTATATATATATATTATACACTGAAGATCACTGAATCACCTGCCTGGCCTGCCTGCCTGAAAGTGTAATTGAAAACGTACACCAGGAATGGCCTGTAGTCAGGTATAGGCTTGGCTAGACTAGAATGCAGTGGATATATATGTAGGAGACTGTATATATATTTTATGCACTGCAGATCACTGAATCACCTGCCTGGCCTGCCTGCTTGAAAGTGTATTTGAAAACGTACACCAGGAATGGTCTGTAGTCAGGTATAGGCTTGGCTAGACTAGAATGCAGAGGATATATATGTAGGAGACTGTATATATATTTTATGCACTACAGATCACTGAATCACCTGCCTAGCCTTCCTGCCTGAAAGTGTAATTGAAAACGTATACCAGGAATGGCCTGTAGTCAGGTATAGGCTTGGCTAGACTAGAATGCAGAGGATATATATGTAGGAGACTGTATATATATTTTATGCACTGCAGATCACTGAATCACCTGCCTGCCTGCCTGAAAGTGTAATTGAAAACGTACACCAGGAATGACCTGTAGTCAGGTATAGGCTTGGCTAGACTAGAATGCAGAAGATATATATGTAGGAGCCTGTATATATATTTTATGCACTACAGATCACTGAATCACCTGCCTGGCCTTCCTGCCTGAAAGTGTAATTGAAAACATACACCAGGAATGGCCTGTAGTCAGGTATAGGCTTGGCTAGACTAGAATGCAGAGGACATATATGTAGGAGACTGTATATATATTTTATGCACTGCAGATCACTGAATCACCTGCCTGCCTGCCTGTCTAAAAGTGTATTTGAAAACGTACACCAGGAATGGCCTGTAGTCAGGTATAGGCTTGGCTAAACTAGAATGCAGTGGATATATATGTAGGAGACTGTATATATATTTTATGCACTGCAGATCACTGAATCGCCTGCCTGAAAGTGTAATTGAAAACATACACCAGGAATGGCCTGTAGTCAGGTATAGGCTTGGCTAGACTAGAATGCAGAAGATATGTATGTAGGAGCCTGTATATATATTTTATGCACTACAGATCACTGAATCACCTGCCTGGCCTTCCTGCCTGAAAGTGTAATTGAAAACATACACCAGGAATGGCCTGTAGTCAGGTATAGGCTTGGCTAGACTAGAATGCAGAGGACATATATGTAGGAGACTGTATATATATTTTATGCACTGCAGATCACTGAATCACCTGCCTGGCCTGCCTGCCTGAAAGTGTAATTGAAAACGTACACCAGGAATGGCCTGTAGTCAAGTATATACTTGGCTAGACTAGAATGCAGTGGATATATATGTAGGAGAATGTATATATATATTTTATGTACTGCAGATCACTGAATCACCTGCCTGCCTGAAAGTGTATTTGAACACGTACACCAGGAATGGCCTACAGTCAGATATAGGCTTGGCTAGACTATAATGCAGTGGATATATATATATATATATATATATAAATATGTAAGAGACTATATATATTTTATGCACTGCAGCTCACTGAATCACCTGCTTGCCTGACAGTATATTAGAAAAAGTACACCAGGAACAGCCAGCAGTCAGATCTAGCTACACTGGATATATATATATATATATATATATATATGTACACAAGCCTGTATATATATATATATAGTAAATGCACTGCAGCTCACTGAATCACCTGCCTGCCTGCCTGAAGTATATTAGAAACAGTACACCAGGAACAGCCTGCAGTCAGATCTAGCTACACTGGATACAGTGGATGTATATATATACAAGACTGTATATATATATATATATTAAATGCACTGCAGCTCACTGAATCACCTGCCTGCCTGACAGTATATTATGCCGCGTACACGTGACCGTTTTTAATGTCATTGAAAAAAACAGAATTTTTCTCGATGTGATTTTTCGTGTTTCCTCTCAAGCCTGCCTTGCCTACACACTATTGTGGAAAAAAATGTTTGAAGAAAGCGCGGTGACGTACAACACGTACGACGGCACTATTTAGGGGGAAGTTCCATTCGGATGGCGCCACCCTTCATGTTAGTAAAGTTTGTTTAGCGACGGTTCGCGCTTTTCAGCCTCGTGCTTTTCAGTCCGTTACAGCGTGACGAATGTGCTATCTCCATTACGAACGCTAGTTTTACCAGAACGAGCGCTCCCGTCTCATACTTGATTCTGAGCATGCGCATTTTTTTTCACGTCGTTAAAGGCCACACACGGCCGCTTTTCATGACGAGAAAAACGACGATGTAAAAAACGACGTGAAAAATGTTCCAATTTTTCTTGGCGTGATTCTCAGCGTTTTTCTTGTCGGGAAAAATGCTGGAAAGCCCACACACGATCATTTTTAACCACTTGCTTACTGGGCACATAAACCCCCTTCCTGCCCAGGCGAAATTTCAGCTTTCGGCACTGCGTCGCTTTGAATGACAATTGCGCGCAGTCGTGCGACGTGGCTCCCAAACAAAATTGACGTCCTTTTTTTCCCACAAATAGAGCTTTCTTTTGGTGGTATTTGATCACCTCTGCGGTTTTTATTTTTTGCGTTATAAACAAAAAAAGAGCGACGATTTTGAAAAAAAACACAATATTTATTACTTTTTGCTATAATAAATATCCCAATTTTTTTTTAAAAAAGTTTTTTTTCTCAGTTTAGTCCGATATGTATTCTTCTACATATTTTTGGTCAAAAAAAATCGCAATAAGCGTTTATTGATTGGTTTGCGCAAAAGTTATAGCGTCTACAAAATAGGGGATAGTTTTATAGCATTTTTATTAATTTTTTTTTTTACTAGTAATGGCGGCGATCAGCGATTTTTATCATGACTACGACATTATGGCGGACACATCGGACACTTTTGACACCATTTTGGGACCATTCACATTTATACAGCGAACAGTGCTATAAAAATGCACTGATTACTGTATAAATGTGACTGGCAGGGAAGGGGTTAACACTAGGGGGCGAGGAAGGGGTTAACTATGTTCCCTATTTGTGATTCTTACTGTGGGGGGAGGGGACTGACTGGGGGAGGAGACCGATCTGTGTCCCTATGTACAAGGGACACAGCATCGGTCTCCTCTCTCCCTGACAGGACATGGATCTCTGTGTTTACACACAGAGATCCACGTCCTGCTTCTGTAACTGCCGATCGAATGTACCTGGCGGACATCGCGGCCGCCAGGCATGCTCCTCGGCATCACGTGATGCGCGCCGCACAGCTGTTCCCCGCCGCGCGCCGCCGTCCTGGGGACGTCCTCTCGGCACTTGAGAGCCGCGCTGCAGCCGTCTTTCGGCTATAGCGCGGGTCTCAAGTGGTTAATGACCATTTTAAAAAATGTAATTTTTCTCGTCATTAAAAACGGTCGTGTCTACGCGGCATTGGAAAAAGTACACCAGGAACAGCCTGCAGTTAGATCTAGCTACACTGGATACAGTGGATATATATATATATTTATATATATATATATATATATATATATACAAGCCTGTATATATACATTAAATGCACTGCAGCTAACTGAATCACCTGCCTGCCTGATGTATATTAGAAACAGTACACCAGGAACAGCCTGCAGTCAGATCTAGCTACACTGGATACAGTGGATATATATATATGTAGAGACCTCACCTCTCACTCCCTCCTTCTCTGACAATGTCAATGGCTCTCGTCTAGGGGACCAGGGACCAGGGAGGAGAGTGTGACGCACCACCAGCTCGTACCCTCCAGTGTGTAGAGGTGTGAGCTATACCCAATTACCTTTGAATCTGTGCCCCTGTCCAGAGCCAAAGCTCCCCTTGAGGATGGTCCTTTAACTCCCAGAAAGCCAAGTTCCACACCATTGAAAGTCCAACACTTATTTATTCTTGTAGAGCAATAAATAGTCCTTTGCGTGCAGACTGGTTAGACAATGAACAGGCAAGGTGAAGAGGAAGGTCCAGGCACAAACATAAACTGATTACTCTCCTGTTTCAGTATGCGCAAACAGGCTTGGCGCACGGTCGCTGCCACTGACCGTGAGGGTGGTTGCTGCCACCGACCGGGTGAAATAGGATTTAGGCCTCTGCCACCGACCTGGGTTTCAGTTGGGTCGCTACCACCGACCATGAGAACATGAACTACCTTTTTGATATGCGGCCCCTGTCAGGGGAGTCATCCATCTGAACGGTCACCAGAGTCCTCCGCAGTCACCAGCCAATGCTGCGCTGGATCTCCGGGAAGGTAACTTCTCTGGTCCCCCTCGCCCTAGATTCGGGTGTCCAAAACCCGAGGACACCCTAGGAATCCTCCGTCCCATGCGGGACCCAGTCGAAGGTACTGGGCCCCAGGCCTCCAGAGAGTACCTCACCCAAGACCTAAGGTGTCTGGGGTGGAATCGCAGCTCCGTCCCCGGGCCCAGGGCGCCCGGAGACCACCAGCACGCACCCCCAGGCCGAAGGTGCCTGGGCATGGACCCCGAGCAGAAGATGTCCGCCCCTTTTATCCCCTCTCCCAGCATGCACAGCAGGTTCCCCGCCCCGCTGTACTACTGCTGTGAGAGGACAAAAAGGGTACAGACTTACAATGGTGGTTCAACCCTGGCCTATGGCGACAGCGCCACCTACAGGCCGCAGGGAACTGGACACCCTTGTATCCTCCACTGGCATAAATTGGTCCATGAACCCTAACAATTGCTGCATCTGAGCCATTTATCACTCAGATGCCTCCCCCAAATGTAACCACCCGCTACACATCCCCCCCAGTAATTTGACACTGAGCCCCAGTGTCTGGAACCAATTTATGCCCTAAAATGTGAGTCCGCATAAATCTGATCCAGAAACAAACCTATTCAAAAAGACAAAAAATGGCAATTTAAAAATTGTTTCGCCTGTGCCTGAACCAAGGGGAAAAGGAAGGAGGGAAAGGAAGGGACAACAAACAAACACACACAGGTGTAAACATTCAAGGACATAAAAGCACAATTTTTTTCAAAATAATTTTTCCCCCTCCCACATCACTGTCTAAGACCTGCCCCATTCTCAGCAGACTTGAATGACGTTCTCCTGCAGAGGGGAAAAGAAACACATTATCTGACACAGTGGGGCTGATTTACGAAATGTTTGCGCCATGAGTATCGGCGCATCTGCGTGCGCAACGGCTGTTTTGGTATTTACAAAACATTTGCGCCGGTAGAGCAGCGCTATTCCCCATTTACTATAGTGTTCTCGGCGCACGGGAGGAGGCGCTCAGTGCGCCACTATGGACCTGGTGCACGGCAACTTAAAATCTAAATCTATAAAGAAGCTGGAAGTGCCAATATAATATATAAAGGGGTTATAAGATGAAGCTATAGCAGTGTATTGTGGTTAGTTCCAAGCAACCGGTCACATCCTAATAGTAATTGAAAAAATTGGAGAAGGGATTGCCCCTGGGATAGTGCGGGCCGGTGCAATGTAAAGAACTGACCAAAAACGTTATTTAAAAAAGTAGAAAAGATTTTATTATGGTAGGTCATAAAAAGTTATATAAATGAAACAGATGTTTTCAACAACACATAAAGATAATTACAATAGAAATAGAGACATATTTTGTGAATATCACATTGGAGGCCAATATACATTACATATGTATCCCTATGAGCAGATACTGTGCATCAGTACAAAGGGATACAAGTAAATACCAACATGTTTCGGATATGTTCGGCAGTTTAATACCAAAGTAAATACGTTCCTTCTTCAAGGTAGGTGTAAGGGCTGAGCAATGTGTTTTAAGTTTAAATCTACAATTCAAAAGAGAAAAACAATATATGAGAGTACAATAAATGGATTTGCAAAGACATTGCGTTTTTAGACATGATGCATGGCATGCAACTGAGCATTATGGTTGATATATGAGATAAAGAGATATGGCAAAAAATATTACTTACGTATTACAAAAATCTTTTTTCCTGACAACGCACAAATGTAGAGTTGGATGTCTTTGGGTGAGCTCCATGGAGTTTGGAAATTTCTAGTCCAATAGACGATGATAAGTAGTATGTTTAAAAAAAAAAAAAACATTAAAGGATTTGTATGTGCTTCAAAAAAAAGGGGGAAGCAGAAAGAAAATATATATGCGTCAGCAAGCCCATGAAGTTATTTGGGCGAGCATAAAGAGCAAATATATATGTTGGACCTGGAAATATTCCATTAAAACACCAAGCTAGTTATATAGTAGTGTCTTTGTTCCAATACACCATGCATAGCACCGTCAAGGCTCACAGGAATGGGCCAGTAAACACCAGAGACTGCCCTGAAAGGCAATAGATGAAGTCAATTCTCATATGGAGAAATTATTTGTAAAGAAATATTTTTGTATATAGCAGTAAATGTGGTTCCCCAAGATTCACTTAAGTAAGCAATAAGTATAGTCTTACCTATGATGGTGTCATGGTGCCAAATGGATCTCATCTCTACAGCGAGATCTAATGCCTTTGTTGCTGACATTTAAATAGGTCAGCTGTTGGTCAATTGACCAATCCAGCAGTGGGTGTGGGCACCAAAATTGGAGAGCCAGAGAAGGGGAGGAATCAACAAGATGAGAGGAAGTCCTCCCAATGGACATCTCATCGTCAAATCAGGGCAATGTTCTGAGAACTGACGTCACCCCTCGGTATACGCGGCGTCCGGCGCCGCCGCGCTGGTTGAGCACAATGATGTCAGACGTCGACGTGACCGCCGGCACGCAGGATAGCGGGAGTGTTGAGCCAACCAGGCTTGATGCGCATGCGTGCCGAGATCAGACACTTGGAGGATCACCAATCCGTCTCATCATAGACAGTAAAGGAGATCACTGCCAATAGTCGAGCTGGGTGATGGCCAACAAGGGACTGCCGTCTGCATGTTGAACTACCGCTCAGTGCACCCCTCAGCAGGGGGTGCTGCTCCATGACACTCTGTTCATGGGGCTCCTACGTGCCGGGGATCCTCGGCTAGCCACGCATGGGACCGGGAAAAATAGTTCACCCCAAATAGTGAAACCAAAAAAAAAAATAGGATAGAAATAATCATTAAATATTTGGTTTCAAAAATGTTGCGATTGGAATTATGTTCAATATTCTCCTAGGAGCTTGCCCAATTACATATATGACATCCTGTATGTTTGGAAATATAATTAGCACAAATGTTTAAATACTTTGAGCAGCTGTTCAATACAGCCATGTATACAAAAGATATATCTGACATATATTAATATATTGTAATGAATACATATTATCATATCAAGCGAAGTGCTCATAGCAAAAGAGATGCATATTGCAAACCATGCTAATAGGGTTAAATAATAAATAGTTACATACAACGGAAAGGGAGGGAGAGAGAGAAAGAAAAAGAAGAAGAAAGAAGGGGTTATACTGATTCTTGTATTAGTGTAGCAATTCTTTATCAAAAGTTCCAGATGTGAAACCAGGTAAAAACGGTTTAAAATTGAAAGCCTGATTTAATCCCGGGGGAGAGGTGGCGTCCAAGGACGAAATCCATCTCAGTTCCCGCTGGAGGAGGAGCTTATCAAAGTCACCCCCTTGGGAACTAGGATGCACCCGATCCAGGACCAACACCCGTATCTTGGGGCATATACCAGCATGGGTTTGAAGAGTATGTCTGCCCCAGGTGCTGTCAGGGTCCTTATCTTTTATGGCTTTAAGATGTTTGTAAAATCTCTGCCATAATTTTTGAGTGGTTTTTCCTATATAGAAGCAGTTGCAGCTGCAATTTATCAGGTAAACCACCCCTGAAGTTTGGCAGTTGGCAAAGTGCTTGGGCAGAAATTTAATACCATTAGGTAAAAGAATGTCTTTGTCTGTGTTCATATATTTGCAATATGTACAGGTACCACACGGAAATGTTCCTCTATTTTTACATGGATCTCCCCTGTTGGAGTCTTTAAATTCACTTTGGACGAGTATGTCTCCAATGGAGGTTGCTCGTCTGTATGTTATGGCTGGTTTTGGGGGTACGAGAGGTCCCACCACTGGGTCTGAAGTTAGAAGGTGCCAAAACTTCCTACAGATATTGTTAATCTGTGTGTGATCATTTGAATAAGTAGTAATGATACGATTAACATTTTCATTTGATTTTAATTTTTTAGAAGCTAAGAGTTCGTGTCGACTTTTATTTTGGGTACGATTAAATGCTTTTTTAAGGCACTTGTGGCTGTAGCCACGTTCTAAAAGGCGTTTTCTTAAATTGTTAGCTTCTCTTTTGTAATCAGTAGGATCGGAGCAGTTTCTCTTTAATCTCAGATATTGTCCATATGGAATGGATTTTATTAGTGGTTTTGGATGAGAGCTAGATGAATGTAAAATGCTGTTACCAGCTGTGGGCTTACGAAAGAGTTTAGAGGATAGCATGTTATCATTATCTCTGAAAATTTCCACATCTAAAAATGTGATATTGTGTGGATCAGAAGTCATAGTAAATTTTAAATTAAATTTATTTATATTCAAAGCTTGTAAACAAAGCTTGCCAATATAATGGGGGTGATGTGAGTAAGTGTAGTGACAACTGCCCAAAATAGAGTGAGAAAGTAACTTTTTCTGAACCAGCCCGCTGCACCGGCAATTAGGTTTAGAACTGCGAGAGGTTTTTTTGTGCTCAGCGCGGGAATTTCACTCATTCAAACGCGCCGGGACACTGCGCCGGCAAAATCTTCGTAAATGTCAAGTCACGTAAATCAATTTCAGTTCCATTCCAGGCCCTTCAGATCTGGCATGGATTTTAAGGGGAACTCCACCCCAAATTTAAAAAAAAATGGCGTGGAGTCCCCCTAAAAATCCATACCAGACCCCTTATCCGAGCACGCAACCTGGCCGGCCGCAGGGGAAGAGGGGGGGACGAGAGAGCCCCCCCTCCCTCCTGAACCGTACCAGGCCAGGATGTCCCCATGTTGATGGGGACAAGGGCCTCATCCCCACAACCCTTGCCCGGTGGTTGTGGGGGTCTGCGGGCAGGGGGCTTATCGGAATCTGGAAGACCCCTTTAACAAAGGGGACACCCAGATCCCGGCCCCCCCCTATGTGAATTGGTAAGGGGTACATTGTACCCCTACCATTTCACGAAGAAAGCGTAAAAAAATGTTTAAAAAAACACACAAACACCTTGAAAAAGTCCTTTATTAAAAAAAAGAAAAAAAAAAAACATTCCAGTGGTGAAATCCAGTGTCCCGCGGCGATCCCGATGTCCAGCGCTGACCTTCATTGGTTGTGCCTGAGCGGACCTGATGGGGAACTCCCTCTCAGTGTTTTAAATGTATAGACCCGCCCCTTCTAAAGTTCCCCATCAGGTCCGCTCAGCGGACCAGATGCGGAACATGAGAAGGGGCGGGTCTATACATGTATTACCAAAGTGAGAGAAGTTCCCCATCAGGTCCGCCCCCTCGGTATGTCGGACCCGCCTACGTCATTGGCGGGGAACTTCCTTCACTGTGTAATTTAAATTTACACAGTGAAGGAAGTTTCCCCGCTCAGGCCAATGACGTAGGCGGGTCCGACATACCGAGGGGGCGGACCTGAAAAAAAAGTGAGTTTTAAATGACTTTTTTTCTTTCAAAAATGACATTTTTTGCAGGGACAGTTCTAAGCACGGGAAACATGCGCCACTTTACATGCATATCATACACACCCCCCAGGTACGAAATTTAAAGGAATATTTCACTTTTATTTTTTCATTTTAAGCATTATTAAAATCACTGCTCCCGAAAAAACTGCCATTTTTAAAACTTTTTTTTGCATTGATACATGTCCCCTGGGGCAGGACCCGGGTCCCCAAACACTTTTTAGGACAATAACTTGCATATTAGCCTTTATAATTAGCACTTTAGATTTCGAACGTTTGAGTCCATTGTATTTAATAGGGTTCTAAAGTTCACACGAACATTTTGTCTGTTCGCAGGTTCTGGTGCTAACCGAACAGGGGGGTGTTCGGCTCATCCCTGATCTTCATCTTCCTTCTTCCTTCGGTGTTCTCGTCCGCATCTTGCTCCGGCTTCTTGTCCCCTTCTTTCTCCGGCCGCTCCGTTTGAATTAGAGGTTCCCGCTGTGTGACGCTTCAGTTCTTCATTTCTCCTCTGGGTCCGCTGCCAACCGGTGGCCCCGCCCCCTCTGACACCCTGAGGAAAGTCCCAGTGAAATCCATGTGTGTCAGAGGGGGGTGGGGTCACCGGGTGGCAGTGGACCCAGAGGAGAACTGAAGCGTCACACAGCGGGAACCTCGAATTCAAACTGAGCGGCCGGAGAAAGAAGAAGGGGACAAGAAGCCGGAGCAAGATGCGGACGAGAACACCGAAGGAAGAAGGAAGATGAAGATGAAGAGGAAGATGAAGAACAAGATGGAGGAAGAAACCCGAATGGAGAAAAGAAGAAGCTGGAAGAAGAAGGTGGAAGAAGAAGATGGAAGAAGAAGATGGAAGAAGATGGAAGAAAGGAGAAGACATTAATAAAGGAATTGTCAAAAACCGTCTATTGTCATTTTTAATATTTTTTACACTTTTTTTGTGAAATGGTAGGGGTACATTTGTACCCCATTACCATTTCACACAGGGTGGGGGGCCAGAATCTGGGGGTCCCCTTTGTTAAAGGGGTCTTCCAGATTCCGATAAGCCCCCTGCCCGCAGACCCCCACAACCACCGGCATGGGTTGTGGGGATGAGGCCCTTGTCCCCATCAACATGGGGACATCCTCCCCATGTTGAGGGCATGTGGCCTGGTACAGTTCAGGAGGGAGGGGGGGCGCTCTCTCATCCCCCCCCTCTTTTCCTGCGGCCTGCCAGGTTGCGTGCTCGGATAAGGGTCTGGTGTGGATTTTCAGGGGGACCCCCACGCTATTTTTTTTTTAAGTTTGGTGCGGGGGTCCCCTTAAAATCCATACCAGACCTGAAGGGCCTGGTAATGGAATTTGGGGGACCCCCACGCATTTTTATTTGTTTTTCAAAGACTTTCAGTGACCTTTATCTGAATTGACGGGTACCAGCAATTCATTACAGCCGCGAGTACTTTCAAATGACTATTATTTTACTTTAGAAATGTCATTTTGCTCTCGTACTGTTATAAACATGGAAAACATGCGCTACTTTACAGGCATACTATAGACACCCCCCAGGTATGATATTTAGGGCCAGTTCACACCGAATGCAGTGCAGTGCGTTTTTTTGATGCATAGAAAACGCAAAGAAAGTTGATCACATTAATGCCAATGGCATAGTTCACACCACTGCAGTCCGTTCCAGTGCGTTTCAGAAAGGAAAAAAAAAATTGGTCATGCTGCATTTTTTAGGTACAGAACTGTACTGGACCGCAGTAAAACGCATCAAAAACGCAACGGAATGTACCAAAAACGCACTGGAATGCACCGGAACACACCTAAATGCACCAAAGACGCACTGCAACACACTTGTCCTAAGTGAAAAGAGGGGGGAAAAAAACACTGGACTGCATCAAAAACGCATCAAAAATGGAAATGTGGAACTGGAACGCACTGGAACAAACACTGCCATTTAGAACCATATAACCAACTTTCCATGCATTTTTGATGCATACAAAACGCAATGGACTGCATGTGGTGTGAAATGTCCCTTAGGGTGGGACCTGGGCCCCCATTTTAAGGCCAATAACTAGAAGATAAGCCAGCCAAGTGGGGACTAGCAAAATTAACAAGTCAGTTCCCATAGACTGCAATGGTATTTGTTGGTAGGGGGTGTGTTTGTCCCATCTCTAATTTTGTAGCATGCTGGATGATGTGCTTAATTTTGGACAGGGGGGGGGGCTTATTTTCTGCTAGCTGCATTTGTGTTGGTCTGAGCATGCCCAGGCAGTTACTTTTTTTATGCTTTTTGTGTGTGAACAGCACCTGGATATTTCTGGGCATGCTCAGAGAGTGTTTTTATGGGTTAGTAATTGAAGGACATCCTTAACAGGTGTACCCACTTTGAAGTTCAGTCTCTACATTGGGTGAACTTGCATTTTGGGTGTTTCATGGACTGTGCATGTGTTTTCAATTGCCTCATTAGCACACAAACCTATGTTATATAAAGCTCGCAGATAGCATTCTCTCCCTTGCCCTGAAAAGAGGCAAGTGTGTGTGTGTGTGTGCGTGTGTCTGGCAAAAAGTAAATTTTGGTGTCCTTATCGAGTTTGTAACACATGTATTTTATTTCTTATGTCTTTGCAAAACAGGTGTTTGTTTTACTTTTGTGGATTGTATTTTTTTGTGTGGGGAAAATGTTCCCCTGAAATAATTTTGATGTTGTTAATGTGTGTCGTTTGTTTCCTTTGATTTAATTGTCTGTGCTGCATTATTTTGCCAAATCTTTCTCAAGATGTTGTGAGTCTGTGACTAATGTTTCAAATTGACCATGTTTTTTATTTTGGCTTCCCTTTGTTTTGTTGACCAATAAAATTTGATGCAAAGTTTTGATCTTTGTTTTGTGTTTTCTTTGCAACAAATGTGACAGCTGATTGGCATGTCAAAACAAAACAGGTCTGATTTGTCTACCCTGGTGCCTTCATGCTAGCATATGCATGTATTGTGTGCTGCCATGTATAGTCACCAGGAAATGAAAAATACAGAGCGGTAAGTATTAATTTTTCCTTTTTACTGCAGTGGTTCTCAGCCTCAGTCCTCAAGTACCCCCAACAGGACATGTTTTGTGAATTTATCTTATCGAGAATTGCTGTCCAATACAAAACCATTGACTGTGATTTAAAGCACATGTGCAAGATGAAGGAAAACCTGCAAACATGGCCTGTTGGGGGTACTTGAGAAGCACTGATTTAGAGCACTGCACTTAAAAATAGCTCAAGGTAATACGATTCTAATTGTGGGCATTTTGAGGGAAACAAAGTAAGTGTTAGAACCCCTGCTTGTTTTTGTTTTTTTTAGGTTGGGCTTTGTGTCCCCTTTTAGTAAAATTGGCTTCACTTCCTGTCACAGAGCTAAACAGGAAGTGAAGGTAAAACCCTACCAATGTCTTTTCTTGGGGACACACAGATCAATCTAACTAGTGTCCCCATTAAGCAAATTGCACTCTAGCACTTTATTGTGTACACCCCAAATCATTGGGTAGTTTGGGATTTAGTAAAGACAAATCCACTCAGCAGTAAAAGTGTAGCTGCTGAAAATCTGAGGGGAAGCACTGGTGATTGTAACATCCAATCATGTAAAAGCAAAGATGGTGCTTTTTTTGTTTCCTTTCATGTCCCCCTCGGATATCCAGCAAGTGCACTTGTAGTGCAAAGTAGATTTGCCTTTAGTAAATAAACCCCAAAGTCCAAAATACCTAATAATTTGGGGTGTAGCCCGCAAAATGCTGGAGTGCAATGTACATAATGGGGAAAGTATTTAGATTGACCTGTGTGTCCCCAAGGAAAGACATTGGTAGGGATTTACCCTCACTTCCTGTGTGGCTATGTGACAGGAAGTGAATTATTTGGAAGGATAAAGTGGCCAAATTTGGGAGTTGTCTTCACCCTATCAGGGGTGCAGACATCCCCAAAAACTGTCTAGACTTCTAATCCCTCTGCACTCTATCCCCAAGAAAAAATAAGAAAGGATTTCATTTAGTTTAACTTTGCAAAGACACATTCCTAAGTGGAATTGTGATGCATGTCAATGGCCCATTTAGATCCTCTTTAATCACATGAGATCAGCGCTATAACTGATCGACGGCCACAGCACAGTCCTCAATTGCCGGGAGTCCGTCAATAGACGTCCTCCCCTTCGCACGCACGCTGTGGTCACCGAGTCACTGAGACTCGGGTGATGACAGATCCGAGTAAGGGTAATGGTTTTTGTTTTCTCCTTGTGCTGACAGCGTGAGCATAAAAAAAGGCAATCACCAGCTTATGTGCAAGGGACATCGGGCCCGAAGAGGAAGAGGCAATTCTGCGTCATCTGTGACAATCAGTAGCCCCTGCCAGTGCCACCTATCAATGCCCACCACTGGTGCCAATCAGTGCTGCCTATCAGTGCCCATCACTGCCAACTATCATTGCCACCTAGCAGTGCCACTTCTCAATGCCCACCAGTGCCATTTAGCAATGCCACCTCTCAGTGCCCACCCTTGCCACCTTATCGGTGCCCATCAGTGCAGCCCATCAGTGCAGTCTCATCAGTGTACATCAATGAAGGAGAAAAATTACCTTTTTTCGAAATTTTCAAAATATTAACCACTTTCCTACCGCCCACCGTCAAATGACGTCCTTGGCTTTGTGCGGTGACATCTGAATGATGCCTGCAGTTGCAGGCATCATTCAGATATCATTCTTTTCAGCGATTCTGGGCACAATAAAAATGATCATAGCGGCAGTTCAGCCTTTTGATCGTTCTTATAGGCAGCGGGAGGGGACGTCCCCCCCCTCCCGCCGCCATCCGGTGATTCTCCGGGCTCTCCCGTGCCATCTGGGGCTCGGAGAAAGAATTGGCCGGCGCCGGATGGGATGCATAGAGATGACTGGTGACCAGATGGTCACCAGTCATCTCTATGACCGTCGGAGGCCCGGGCGCTACGTTATGACATCACGCCGGGTTCCCGTATGTAAACAAAGCCGTGATCTTGGCTGTCAGCATGAGATCGGTGAATTTTTTTGACCGATCTCATGCTTTCCAGCCTGGAGGAGAGATGTGGGGTCTTATTGACCCTGCATCTCTCCATAAAGAGGACCTGTCACAATAGATTCCTATTACAATGGATGTTTACATTCCTTGTAATAGGTATAAAAGTGATCAAAAAAACAAAAAAGTTAAAAAAAGAGTAAGAAATACAAAAAAGTAAAAAAACAAAAAAATAATAATAAAAAAAAACAAAAAAAAACGCCCATGTCCCCGGTAGCTCGCTCTCAGAAGCGAACACACATGTAAGTCCCGCCCACATATGTAAACGCCGTTTAAACCACAGGTATTGTGAGGTATTGCTGCGTGCGTTAGAACGAGTGCAATAGTTCTAGCACTAGACCTCCTCTGTAATGCGAAAATGGTAACTAGGGATGAGCTTTGTGTTCGAAACGAACATACGTTCGACTCAAACATCGGCTGTTCGATCGTTCGCCGAAGATCGAATGTTATGGGCCGTTCGCGCCAAATTTGAGTGACGCGAACGGCCCACAATACACTGCGCCATTGCAGTGCAATCCCGGCGCTGTGATTGGCCAAGCATGCACTGTGACCCCGCATGCTTGGCCAATCACAGCGCCGGCAGTGAGGAGAGCCATAATTGGCTACAATGCAGGATGCCTGTGGCCAATCATAGCTCAGGGGGGTTTAGTACACGCCCCACACTATAAAAGGCAGCCAGCGCGGTGGCCTTGTGCAGTGTGTTCCGGCGTGCAGGGAAAGAGATACATAGGCAGGGACAGTGTGTTCTATGTTCTATTCTTTTCTCAGGCATCTGCAGGAGTTAGTGGGTGTTGTGTGCCTCCAGCACAGTAAACACCTGGATCTACACTTTATTGCTGTTCTCTAAGCTAGATAGGCAGGCAGGGAAAGAGATACATAGGCAGGGACAGTGTGTTCTATGTTCTATTCTTTTCTCAGGCATCTGCAGGAGTTAGTGGGTGTTGTGTGCCCCCAGCACAGTATACACCTGTATATATCCGTCATTGCTGATCTCTAATCTCTAATACAGGTATCTGCAGGAGTTAGGGGCACAGTATACACCTGTATATACCCGTCATTGCTGTTCTCTAATACAGGCATCTGCAGGAGTTAGTGGCACAGTATACACCTGTATATAACCGTCATTGCTGTTCTATAATACAGGCATCTGCAGGAGTTAATGGCACAGTATACACCTGTATATACCTGTCATTGCTGTTCTATAATACAGGCATCTGCAGGAGTTAGTGGCACAGTATACACCTGTATATACCCGTCATTGCTGTTCTCAAATACAGGCATCTGCAGGAGTTAGTGGCACAGTATACACCTGTATATACCTGTCATTGCTGTTCTCTAATACAGGCATCTGCAGGAGTTAGTGGCACAGTATACACCTGTATATACCCGTCATTGCTGTTCTATAATACAGGCATCTGCAGGAGTTAGTGGCACAGTATACACCTGTATATAACCGTCATTGCTGTTCTATAATACAGGCATCTGCAGGAGTTAATGGCACAGTATACACCTGTATATACCTGTCATTGCTGTTCTATAATACAGGCATCTGCAGGAGTTAGTGGCACAGTATACACCTGTATATACCCGTCATTGCTGATCTCAAATACAGGCATCTGCAGGAGTTAGTGGCACAGTATACACCTGTATATACCTGTCATTGCTGTTCTTTAATACAGGCATCTGCAGGAGTTAGTGGCACAGTATACACCTGTATATACCTGTCATTGCTGTTCTTTAATACAGGCATCTGCAGGAGTTAGTGGCACAGTATACACCTGTATATACCCGTCATTGCTGTTCTCTAATACAGGCATCTGCAGTAGTTAGTGGCACAGTATACACCTGTATATACCCGTCATTGCTGTTCTCTAATACAGGCATCTGCAGGAGTTAGTGGCACAGTATACACCTGTATATACCCGTCATTGCTGTTCTATAATACAGGCATCTGCAGGAGTTAGTGGCACAGTATACACCTGTATATACCCGTCATTGCTGTTCTCTAATACAGGCATCTGCAGGAGTTAGTGGCACAGTATACAACTGTATATACCCGTCATTGCTGTTCTCTAATACAGGCATCTGCAGGAGTTAGTGACACATTGTACACCTGTATATACCCGTCATTGCTGTTCTATAATACAGGCATCTGCAGGAGTTAGTGGCACAGTATACATCTGTATATACCCGTCATTGCTGTTCTCTAATACAGGCATCTGCAGGAGTTAATGGCACAGTATACACCTGTATATACCCGTCATTGCTGTTCTATAATACAGGCATCTGCAGGAGTTAGTGGCACAGTATACACCTGTATATACCCGTCATTGCTGTTCTCTAATACAGGCATCTGCAGGAGTTAGTGGCACAGTATACACCTGTATATACCTGTCATTGCTGTTCTTTAATACAGGCATCTGCAGGAGTTAGTGGCACAGTATACACCTGTATATACCCGTCATTGCTGTTCTCTAATACAGGCATCTGCAGTAGTTAGTGGCACAGTATACACACCTGTATATACCCGTCATTGCTGTTCTCTAATACAGGCATCTGCAGGAGTTAGTGGCACAGTATACACCTGTATATACCCGTCATTGCTGTTCTATAATACAGGCATCTGCAGGAGTTAGTGGCACAGTATACACCTGTATATACCCGTCATTGCTGTTCTCTAATACAGGCATCTGCAGGAGTTAGTGGCACAGTATACAACTGTATATACCCGTCATTGCTGTTCTCTAATACAGGCATCTGCAGGAGTTAGTGGCACAGTATACAACTGTATATACCCGTCATTGCTGTTCTCTAATACAGGCATCTGCAGGAGTTAGTGGCACATTGTACACCTGTATATACCCGTCATTGCTGTTCTATAATACAGGCATCTGCAGGAGTTAGTGGCACAGTATACATCTGTATATACCCGTCATTGCTGTTCTCTAATACAGGCATCTGCAGGAGTTAATGGCACAGTATACACCTGTATATACCCGTCATTGCTGTTCTATAATACAGGCATCTGCAGGAGTTAGTGGCACAGTATACACCTGTATATACCCGTCATTGCTGTTCTCTAATACAGGCATCTGCAGGAGTTAGTGGCACAGTATACACCTGTATATACCTGTCATTGCTGTTCTTTAATACAGGCATCTGCAGGAGTTAGTGGCACAGTATACACCTGTATATACCCGTCATTGCTGTTCTCTAATACAGGCATCTGCAGTAGTTAGTGGCACAGTATACACACCTGTATATACCCGTCATTGCTGTTCTCTAATACAGGCATCTGCAGGAGTTAGTGGCACAGTATACACCTGTATATACCTGTCATTGCTGTTCTCTAATACAGGCATCTGCAGGAGTTAGTGGCACAGTGTACACCTGTATATACCCGTCATTGCTGTTCTCTAATAAAGGCATCTGCAGGAGTTAGTGGCACAGTATACACCTGTATATACCCATCATTGCTCTTCTCTAATACAGGCATCTGCAGGAGTTAGTGGCACAGTATACACCTGTATATACCCGTCATTGCTGTTCTCAAATACAGGCATCTGCAGGAGTTAGTGGCACAGTATACACCTGTATATACCTGTCATTGCTGTTCTTTAATACAGGCATCTGCAGGAGTTAGTGGCACAGTATACACCTGTATATACCCGTCATTGCTGTTCTCTAATACAGGCATCTGCAGTAGTTAGTGGCACAGTATACACCTGTATATACCCGTCATTGCTATTCTCTAATACAGGCATCTGCAGGAGTTAGTGGCACAGTATACACCTGTATATACCCGTCATTGCTGTTCTATAATACAGGCATCTGCAGGAGTTAGTGGCACAGTATACACCTGTAAATACCCATCATTGCTGTTCTCTAATAAAGGCATCTGCTGCAGTTAGTGGGTGTTGTGTGCCTCCAGCACAATATACACTACCCAATTGCTGGTTTTCCCATCTCCCTGCAGGCCATTACTATGTCTGGAAGGCCAACAAAGAGAGGCAGACAGTCACGAGCCAATAAAACAGGGCAAGCAGGCTCTGTGTCTGGGGGCAACAGTGCTGGTCGTGGATGCGGTGCATTGTCATCAGCACGTGGCCATGGGACACGCTTGTCCTTATTTTCAGCAGCTGGACGTGTGGAGCCGCATCATGCCGAAGACTTGGTAGAGTGGATGACCAAGCCCTCCTCATCCTCCTCATCCTCTCTCACCCAGGCTCAGGGTACTGGCAAAGCAGCTGCCAAAGCGTCCTCTTCCCTCGTATCAATGTCATCATCAGTCACTCCTTCCCTAGACCCACCATGTCCTCCTGAGGAGTCCCCCGAACTGTTTGAGCACATTGTTGGGTACATGCTCCAGGAGGATGCCCAGCGTTTCGAAGGGTCTGATGATGATACCCAGCTAATGGAAGGCAGTAGCGTGAGCGCAGAGAGAGGGGATACTCAAGAAGGACAGCAATCTGGCAGTCATGTTCCAGCAGCTGCAGCATACTACCAGATTGTCTCCAGTGATGAGGAGGGAGGGGATGATGAGGTCACTGACTCCACATGGGTGCCTGATAGGAGAGAGGAGGATGAGGAGGAGGCACATCTCCAATGAGGCAGGATGCCCTCCGGGGGCCAGCGTAAGGGCAGCACACCGACTGAATCACACCGCAGAGCTCCGCCTGTGCAGGGCGCTGCCTCTGCCCGTTATTCCAAAAGTTCTTTGGTGTGGGCCTTTTTTGAGTCGAGTGCATCAGATCGCACCACTGCTATTTGCAACATATGTCTCAAGCGTATCTTGCGTGGCCAAAACATCAGCCGCTTGGGCACCACTTGCTTGATTAGACATATGTTGACCTGCCATGCAGCTCATTGGCAAGCGTACCTTAAAGACCCACACCAAAGAACAAAGCGGACCTCTCCTTGCTCCTCATCAGCTGGGATCTCCAACCCCACTATACCTTCAGTCCTCTCTGAAACCTGCACTGAGAGGAATGAAGGTCTAGAATTTGGTGTGTCACAGCCAAGTACTTGCGGGCACTCTGCTAGCAGTACACCGACGTCCGATTGTAGCAGGCAAATTTCCCTGCCCCAGCTGCTGGACCGTCGAAAGAAGTTCACTCCCAGCCATCCACATGCCCAGCGGTTGAATGCTAGCTTGGCTAAATTGCTAGCAATTCAACTGCTGCCTTTTCAGTTGGTAGACTCGGCCCCCTTCCGTGAGTTTATGCAATGTGCGGTTCCTTAGTGGCAGGTTCCCAAACGCCACTTTTTCTTACGGAAGGCGATTCCGGCTCTCTACCGGCATGTGGAAGGCAATGTCCATGCCTCGCTGGACAGGGCGGTCAGCGGTAAGGTGCATATTACCGCTGACTCATGGTCCAGCAGGCATGGACAGGGACGTTACCTTTCTTTCACGGCCCATTGGGTCACTCTTTTGGCAGCTGGGAAGGATGTAGGACAAGGTGCAGTAGTGTTGGAGGTTGTTCCGCCGCCATGCCTTCAAAATGCTACTACTGGTTGTGACACACCTCTCACCTCCACCCCCTCCTCTTCTTCTTCCTCCATGGCCTCTTCCTGTGCTTTGTCCTCGGAACCAGCGGTGCTCCGTAGGCGTTCAAGGGGCTACGCAAGTACGCAGGCAAAAAGATGCCATGCCGTGCTTGCGCTGGTGTGTTTGGGGGACAGGAGCCACACTGGGGCAGAGGTTCTGTCAGCTCTGCAGGGGCAGGCCGAGAGGTGATTGACGCCACGCCAGCTTAAGCCAGGAATGGTGGTTTGCGACAATGGCACCAACCTCCTCTCCGCCCTCCGACAGGGACAACTGACCCATGTGCCCTGTGTGGCTCACGTCCTTAACCTGGTGGTGCAGCGGTTCTTGGGCAGGAACCCGGGCTTACAGGATGTCCTGAGGCAGGCCAGGAAAGTCTGTGTGCATTTCCGCAGATCATATAATGCCAGTGCTCGGCTGGCTGAGCTGCAAAAGGAGTTGAACCGGCCCAAGAACCGCCTTATATGTGACATGCCCACCAGGTGGAACTCAACGTTGGCCATGCTGCAGTGGCTGCACACGCATCAGAGGGCCATCAATGAGTACCTGTGCGACTACGGCACCAAGACAGGGTCAGGGGAGCTTGGTTTTTTTTCACCACGCCAGTGGGGCATGATCAGGGATGCATGCACTGTCCTGGCACCATTTGAGGAGGCCACGAGGATGGTGAGCAGTGACAGTGCATGCATCAGTGACACTGTACCTCTTGTCCACCTGTTGGAGCATACGCTGCATGGAATAATGGACAGGGCACTTGAGGCAGAACAGAGGCAGGAAGAGAAGGACTTCTTTGCCTCTCAAGGCCCCCTTTACCCAGACAGTGTTCCTTGTGTCCCACCCATCACACAGGAAGAGGACGAGGAGGAGGAGGAGGAGGATTGTGTCAGCATGGAGGTGGAGCATGGCACTCAGCATCAACAGCAGCAGTCTTTTAGGGATGATTTACAGTCCCAACAAACCCGTGGACTTGTACGTGGCTGGGAGGAGGTGGCTTCGGATCATGTCGTCCTTAGTGACCCAGAGGACTCCGGACCGAATGCCTCAGCTAACCTACACTGCATGGCCTCCCTGATCCTGCAAAGTCTGCGGAAGGATCCTCGTATTCTTCGGATCAAGGAGAGGGACCATTACTGGCTGGCCACTCTCCTTGATCCACGGTACAAGGGTAAGGTTGCGGACCTTATCTTGCCGTCGCAGAGGGAGCAGAGGATGAGACAACTCCGGGAGGCCTTGCAGAAAGGTCTGTGCAACGCGTTCCCAGAGACTGGGAGGTTACAAACTCCTGGTCCTGGACAACGAGTTGCTGAGGCTTCGGTCAGTAGCAGAAGGAGCGGTGGAGAAGGTGGCCATCTGACTGATGCGTTCAGACAATTTTTTAGTCCGCAGCCCCAAGGTATGATCGGTTCCATCAACCATCACCAACGTCTGATATACATGGTGCAGGAATACCTAGGGGCAAGGTCAGACTTGGACACATTTCCCACCGAAAATCCTCTGGCTTACTGGGTCTTGAGGATGGATCACTCACCAGAGCTTGCACAGTATGCAATTGAGCTACTGGCCTGTCCTGCATTCAGCGTTCTTTCGGAACGCACAATCAGTGCTGCTGGAGGCTTTGTCACGGATCACAGGGTGTGCCTGTCCACCGACTCAGTTGATCGACTGACCTTCTTAAAGATGAACCAGTCTTGGATCACCACCAGCTACCAAGCACCTGAAGCTGATATAACAGAATAATTTATTTTCAAATGTCACATCCCTTCAAGACTGATGCTGATGCTGAGTGACTGTCCTGTTTTGTTGACTGACTATCCTCCTCCTCCTCAATGATCCGATTCTTGATGATAGCTTGGAAGAACTTTTTTGTTTCTGGGTGCCGCCACCAGTGGCTAAGGCCCAATTTTTCAGCCCCTGTTTAACAGGGGCATGTAATTACAATTTTTGATGCAATGCTTTGCAGCAGGGCTCATTCCTGCACTCCAACTAGAGTATCTGGGAGAGGTTGCAGTGTCGTGGCACCAGCACCAGTGCCTAAGGCCCAATTTTTCAGCCCCTGTTTAACAGGGGCGTGTAATTAAAATTTTTGATGCAATACTTTGCAACAGGGCTCATTGCTGTGCTCCAAGTACAGTATCTGTGAGGGGTTGCAGTGTTGTGGCACCAGTGCCTAAGGCCCAATTTTTCTGCCCCTGTTCAACAGGGGCATGCAATTACAATTCTTGATCTAATAATTCACAGCAGGGCCCATTTCTGCGCCCACCAAGAGTAACTGTGAGGGCTTACAGTGTTGTGGCAACACCACCACCACCCCCACCACCAAAGGCCCAATTTTTCTGCCCCTCTTCAACAGGGTCATGCAATTACAATTCTTGATCTAATAATTTACAGTAGGGCCCATTCATGCGCCCACCAAGAGTAACTGTGAGGGCTGACAGTGTTGTAGCACCAGCACCACCACCAAAGTCCCAATTTTTCCTACCACTGTTCAACAATGGCATGTCATTACAATTCCTGATATAATAGTTCACAGCAGGGCGTTCCAGCGCCCACCAAGAGTAACTGTGAGGGCTCACAGTGTTGTGGCAACACCAACATGTAAGGGGCAAATTTCAGCAGTGTATATACGGCAGGCCCACACTTTCAAACATCCAACTTACAAACGACTGCTACTTGCAAACGGAAGGAGACAACAGGAAGTGACAGGAAATCTACCCCTAGGAAGGGAAATTCTCTCCTGTAAGAGTTAATATGGGAAAAAGGTGTCTCCTCTCTACTGATGCTTTATCACCAATCCTTGTTTTAATAAAAACCCCACTTTTCAAAAACATTTGTCATTGGGACGGAAAGTGAGGTGAAATGTTCTGAACAGGTGCACAGACAGCAAAACAAATGTTACAGGGGTGATAACCCTTTCTTATGTTTTCCAAAAAGCTTAAAAATATATTTTTTGGCTGGAGCTACACTTAAACAATGTACCTGTTCAAAATTACAAACAGATTCTACTTAAGAACAAACCTACAGTCCCTGTCTTGCTTGCACCGCCTGTATACTGCTGTTCAGAGTATATAGGGCCTTTTTTTATTTTGGGTGCGGGGTTCCCCTTAATATCCATACAAGACCCAAAGGGGCTGGTAATGGGCTGGGGTAGGGGGGGGGGGGTGATGGGGGTAGCTATGCCATTTTTCTCAAAGATTTTCATCCATATTACCGGGACCAGACAATGCATTAAAGCCACAAGCAGTTTTAAATGGCTTTTTTTCCTTTAGAAATGTAATTTTGTGCAGGGACAGTTCTAAACACGGGAAACACATGCCACTTCACAGGCATACTTTAGACACCCCCCAGGTACGATATTTAAAGGAATATTTCACATTTTTTTTCACTTTATGCATCATTAAAATGACTGCTCCCGAAAAACTGCAGTTTTGAAAACTTCGTTTTGCATTGATACATGTCCCCTGGGGCAGAACCCGGGTCCCCAAACCCTTTTTAGGACAATAACATGCATATTAGTCATTATAATTAGCACTTTAGATTTCGAACGTTCGCGTCCATTGTATTTAATAGGGTTCTAACGTTCGTGCGAACTTTCGATCCGTTCGAAGGTTCTGGTGCGAACCGAACCGGGGGGGTGTTCAGCTCATCCCTAATGGTAACGTGTAAAAAATTTTAAAGCATCGCCTAGGGAGATTTTTAAGTACTGAATTTTGGTGTCATTCCATGAGTGTGCGCAATTTTAAAGCGTGACATGTTAGGTATCTATTTACTCAGCATAACAACATCTTTCACATTATACAAAAAATTGGGCTAACTTTACTGTTTTGTAATTTTTTTTTAATTCATGAAACCATTTATTTTCCCAAAAAAAGGCGAAAATTTATTGCGCAAATACCGAGCGAGATAAAAATTTGCAATGACCGCCATTTTATTTTATTCTCTATGGTGTCTGCTAAAAAAACATATATAATGTTTGGGGTTTTGAAGTAATTTTATAGCCATAAATTTATGATATTTACATGAAGGAGAGAAGTGCCAGAATAGGCCCAGTGCTGAAGTGGTTAAAATATCCAAATATTTTTTTTTTTTAGGCGCTCTTTTGTATTTATATAAAAAAAAACGCAGAGGTGATCAAATAGCACCAAAAGAAAGCTCTATTCGTGTGAAAAAAATAATACATTTTCATTGGGTTACAGTGTGTTGTGGAGATTTTTATGGAGATGTATTTAATATGTATTGTCATAGTGTCACCCAGTGTTAGTACTTCCGCAACCCGCTCTAAAAGAGCTGATTGGGGTAGTCTGAGGCTGGTTGAATCCTGTCTGATAGGGGAAAACGTTTTGAGGTTGGAGTGTGATGTTTGCAGGGTGCGGATATATCCGCCAACGGGGGCCCTCTGTGCGTTAGCATGGACGATCGTTAAGGAGGGGATATGCTCGCTCTGCAACAACATCATTGGTTATGAGCAGATGCGTACTCTTGTCTCTGCTGTGTCTGATCAACATTGGTTGGAGTTCGTAGTGCGCATCTGCAGATAGCCTCCCTCCCCCATTCAATAATAGTATATTCTTATTCTGTGCTATTCCATAGAATAACGCATATTAAGATTATACTATTATTGAATGGGGGAGGGAGGCTATCTGCAGATGCGCACTACGAACTCCAACCAATGTTGACCAGACACAGCAGAGACAAGAGTACGCATCTGCTCATAACCAATGATGTTGTTGCAGAGCGAGCATATCCCCTCCTTAACGATCGTCCATGCTAATGCACAGAGGGCCCCCGTTGGCGGACATATCCGCACCCTGCAAACATCACACTCCAACCTCAAAACATTTTCCCCTATCAGACGGGATTCAACCAGCCTCAGACTACCCCAATCAGCTCTTTTAGAGCGGGTTGCGGAAGTACTAACACTGGGTGACACTATGACAATACATATTAAATTCATCTCCATAAAAATCTCCACAACAGTCCTCCCTTTTTTGTCATATGCACCCCATGTGTCCATCGATGAGAGTTGATATGCTTCTTACACCTGGAAATGAATCAGTTCTTAGTCCATAAAAAGGAAAACACGGCTTGACATGTAGACTCTACTCTTCAGGGGCATGACTTATAAAGGAGGACACGACATGGTGAGCTGTAGTAATCGCCGATCCGTCTGTGATTCTCTGTCTTGTATGTGGGTCCGGCTTCGGGGCGTCTCATCAAGGAAACTCTGGTCACGCGTCAAATCAGGCAACAGGAGCCTCTCGTCACGACATAGAAAGAATAGAAATAAAAACGACATGAGTATATATATTCCCACTTCCTTTAACCACGATCCGCTGTAAAATAAAAAATTAGATCCCCAAAGATTCCCAGACCCTTAAAAAGGACTCCCAACCTTCACTTAGCTACAGCTCTGGCTTCAACAATTACATGAAGAACCCTATCCTTAATGAGAATTGTTCAATCGTATCCCAAGCCCGAGCCCCCCCCACCTTGTACATGCAGGACCCCATGCCCAGACCTGGTCGGGATTGGTGAACAAATCCCTTCTAGCTGTCCCTGCCATTCTTAATTTCCTGTGCCATCAGATCCTCGCGATCGGCCGCGACCTAAAATGTTGGGACAGCTTCACCATCGCGCATGAACCTCTTGCTTTGGGGGAATTACCTTTATAAGCTGCAGATCCACATAAACACCAAACTAAAGTTCAAACACACTTGTGGGCTGCCTAGATACCCAAACCGACAAGAGACAGAGCCATTAAAACTAAAACCAATTTTACCCTCTAAAAATACATCGTTAGGTTCCATTGACAAGTGTCTGTCTGGAGTCTTCACTAGTTTGTCAAAAACTCTTCATACCCATAATAACATCATAAATGGCATGTACCGCTGTCATCGCTGGGGACTAAAACTCCTCATACCCATAATAACATCATAAATGGCATGTACCTCTGTCATCGCTGGGGACTAAAACTCCTCATACCCATAATAACATCATAAATGACATATACCGCTGTCATCGCTGGGGACTAAAACTCCTCATACCCATAATAACATCATAAATGGCATGTACCGCTGTCATCGCTGGGGACTAAAACTCGGTGAAGACTCAGAACAGACCATCGGTCCTGTTCGCTTTCTGAGCTAGTCAGGACATACACTTTAAATAATAACTTGGGATGCTTTTCACCGTTACCCTCGCTAAAATTTACTAAACAACAAAAATATAAATAAACAAAGATACTCCTCATTCTTTGGTGTGGTTGAGCCGCTTCTTGCAGTGGCTGGCGTGGTCTCATCCCTCAAGCTTCTTTACAACGACCCAGTCACCTGGTTGGAAAGAATGTAAACTGATTATTGAGTTGGGTCCAGGAGGGACTCGTGAAAAACTTTTGGTGGACATTTTGAAGTTCATGTCACAACGATCGCACCCACCCCATCAGCCGAGAATATAAGTGACAGCTAATGAGGAGAGTACGACCCTGATTTTGATTGACCTCCAAACAACCCTCATATGACAATAACCCAGACATCGGGACTGTGGTCACTGCATAACCTGTGCGTGGCTTACAATACCTGAAACCATTGACAAAAGGTTCTTAGCCTCTGGGATGGGAACCTACTTCACCAGACCGCTGCTTGCCGATTCAAATTCTATTAAAGAAAGACAGTCTTGGCACAAACTTGGTTAGATTTACAGAGGTTATTATTAGTTTGACAAAAAAAAACTGTCACTCTTACATTTATCATTCTCCCCCCTTTTCTTCCTCATTACAGACTGAAGGAAGAAATGCGTGGTGCAGGAAAAAAGAAACAATAAAATAGCCTATGATACTTTTACCTCCCTTAGATTTATCCATATGTACAGCTGTCTACATACACCTGTTCTCTGTGTACAAACTCCTTGGACCTGAAAAATACTTATAAGCAAAATCATTACTCTATTCTTCATATTTAACCTGCAAAGAATGGAAAATAATAATGACATTCCTGTACATTGGTAAATTGTCAATGACATCTTTCAAAACCGATTCAAACAAAACCCTCTGTAACCCTTACTTTTCCCGTTCCTACAAAAATACAACAGCCGCGACGCATCAGAGGATCGCCGCGGTAAGTTCGAACATATTCACGTTACTACATACAAACATTCCAATACAAACGTGGGGGAAATACTTCACAGTTTCCAAAACCACAAATGAAAAAAAACAAAAACAGCCAGAATTCTACCTTCACTCTTTCAGCAATAGGAAAAAATACAATGGGAATATGAGAGCAGCTCGAGAAGCTTGCATGGACCAGCCATACAAAGTTCAAACAAACGGGCATGAGACTACACCTCCATCAACACTCATCATTACAGATTTCTGAAGCCGCAGCTCAACTACATCCATTCCAGAGGGATACCCAAAATACTATCCTTGGACCACCTATGTTAATCTTTTTGGGGTTCAAAGGCCTTTGCCCCAAAACTAGGCTTCGTGCACTGTGTGACCGTCTGACTACGGGAAGCCTCCATTCCTTCCCTTTGCACAGACCTCCTTGTGTCCATGGCGATTCGAATCGGCTTATCGTCTTAAACCTGCGTCCAGGTTAAACCGTTGCACCCATTTCGGAGATCACCGCCCGGTGTCTTCTTATACGGTGAATTGCAGAACTACAACCACTATATGGTCAAGTCCCCCAACTAGAAACCCTAACCGAGGTGTCAACTCTATGGCTTGTTGTCCCAACACTTTTGGAACTACAGCAACAACCACAGATCAACCCCCGAATTAGGCCTCTACCCCTCACAGTGTATGCATACACAAGCATTTTCCGCTATACACCCATACACTGCGTTGTCAGACTAAACCACACAGAACACTTACGCCAGTTTACCACCTGCAGATGATAAAATAATGGTGATACCCCCTGTTTTTCTCTCTACCCAAAACTGTATTACAGTACAAAACTTCACAAAACTGGAACAAAATATAAAAGACTTAACGCAAAAATGCTTTCCATTTTCCTTCCAGACACAAATCTCATTGCTCACCTTTAAAAACCCCAAGCTCCTCCCACTAACTTTCTGCTGATATATAAATGCTGAAAAGAAACTTCCGGTTATGCTCAGCTCTTAAAAAACCAAACTGGTTTATTTACATATCAATTGTTCAGGAAGAGGGAGGGTGAGGGGAGGCGTTAGCCATAATCGCCTTGTCTATCAAGACTCCAAAAAAAATCCATGGCTACACATTATATATTTCAACCATTTAAAACCTTGTCAAGGAAATGATGGAGTAAACCCCCCTTTGCAAATGGGAGGGAATCCCCCCTGACCCACATTCCCTGGAAGTCAGACCATAAGTTGGGACCCAAAATACAAACTCCTGCCAAAAGATGGCTATACAGTACAAGTTCCAAAAAATGAATTGCCCTCTGGGAAACTCCCAAATATTTAAACATAAAAACACATCATTGTACAAAAACTCTGTTAGTCTTACAATCTATCAAAATTCAGTGTAAAGTGAAGTTTTTTCTTAAAACCAAAATCCAAAACCCGAAACCCCTGCTCATATACTGCTAAGTCAGCCGATCCTGCAATAGCCCACACTCACCCAAATGAAAACAGAGAAATCCCCAACCTAACATCATGTGCATGGAGTTTGAGGAATTATAGGCTGTGTGCTCTGTAAACAGCAGCCTGGAATTCCACAACAAGTGTTGTATGAGCGCGCAATTGTCATTCAAAGTGCATCAGCGCTGAAATTTGAAAATTGGTCTGGGCAGGAAGGGGGTTTAAGTGGCCAGTAAGCAAGTGGTTAATATAAGGCTACATGCACACGGACGTTTTTCCAGCCGCTTGTTTGAGCGTTTTTTGCAGCTTAAAAACGGCTCTCCATGTTAGCCTATGGCCTCATGGCCACCATGGCGTTTTTGAGCTGTAAATGGCATAGGCGTTTTTAGGCCCCATGTACACGGGACGCTGGTGCAAAGTCTTCAGAACTAAGGTTGAAAGCGGCGTTTAGAAAGGCGCGCTTTGTGGCGTTTGCATGCCGCGTTTTACCACATTTGCGTCTATATGCGTTTAGCTAGGAAACATCATAAGGAGCCGCCCTAAGCTCCAAAAACAGTATTATTTACCATTTCAGCTATTTTGTGACACCAGAGTGAGTATCAGCAGCTGAGAGAGCAGCAGTGTACTTGTATTTAGCGTGTCACTTGCCACATCACTTGCCACAAGTTGTGGATTGTCCACTTGCCACGTCACCTGCCCCAAGTTGTGGATTGTCCACTTGCCACGTCACCTGCCCCAAGTTGTGGATTGTCCACTTGCCACGTCACCTGCCCCAAGTTGTGGATTGTCCTCTTGCCACGTCATCTGCCCCAAGTTGTGGATTGTCCACTTGCCACGTCACCTGCCCCAAGTTGTGGATTGTCCACAATGCAATGGAAGCAATTAAATATTTTTTTGGATATATATATATTTTTAATGGTTTTTCCTCATTTGCCATAATTTTTGAGTTTATCAATGTAAAAAAACAGGTCACCTTTAAAAACGGTTCTAAACGGAGGGGGCGTGTCCGGATGTGAGGAAGAGAGGACGTGTGTGAGAGAGCTCCGGCTCCTGGGTTAAGAATCCTGTGTATTTCTCCTGCGCTGAGCGGCATCCGGGCCGGCGGACAGCTGCTCCGTGCTCGGGGTCACCTCCGGAGTACACAGATGCCATCCAGGAGGAAATCGACCAAGAAACAGCTGCCTCCTAAGACGTAGGGCTCCCCAGCGGTGACACGTGCGGCGGCCATCTTGCCCTCCGGAGTGGAGCGTGCAGTGGCCATACAGACAGCCCTGCAGCTTCTGAGGGACATGGAGCAGGTGGATGGTGACCCGCAGCAGCCCCAAGGTATGGAGAAATCTGAGGGCACTGCCTCCACTGCAGTCATTTTGGCGGCCATTGAGGAGAGCAAAACCCTGGTTATGGGGAAAATAGACACACTGGCCATGGAGTGTGGCCTCATCAGGCAAGATATGGACAAGTTTAGAGGCCGTGTAGCTGCTGCTGAGACTCGTATCTCAGATATTGAGGATACCGCGGCTATAACATCCCAGAATGTCGCTGATCTGCAACGCACGGTTAAAACCTTGATGGCGCGGTCTGAGGACGCCGAAAATAGGCTGCGCCGCAATAATGTGCGCGTGGTGGGCCTGCCTGAGGGTGCGGAGGGCTCGCAGCCAGCCAGCTTTGCTGAAACCTTTTTCAAGGATATCCTGGCGTTACAGCATGTCTCCTCTGCATATATTGTGGAGCGGGCTCATAGGGTCCCCACAGGCCCGAGACCACGGGGCGCATTGCCCAGACCATTCCTCGTGCGGTTTCTAAATTACCGCGACAGAGATCTCATTCTGGCGGAAGCCCGGAAGTCACCACAGCTCCGGTTTGAAAATACCAATGTGCACTTCTTCCCGGATTTCTCCCCAGAGTTGCAGAGGCGCCGTCGCACGTTCGTGGATGTTCGGAAGAGGCTCCGGGACAAGGGCCTCAAATACAGCATGCTATACCCCAGCAAGCTCCGTGTTGAATACCAGGGCTCTGTGAAATTTTTTGAGGTCCCCTCGGATGTCTCGGATTGGTTGGAGACTCTGGCTTAATGTACAGCATTTATTTTACTTTGATTTATTTTTCTATTTTTGGCATACTCTGTTTGGCCACCCTTACATCTGCTTCTGCTTGAGTGCACGCTGGTAGTCACATATACTTTGACTTTCATCCTACCCCATGTTACCCCCTCCAGTGAGCTGAGTATCGGTGTGCCTGGTTGGTGGATGTGATCTGGACTGTCCTTGTTTTTCCTGTACAAAATGTTACTTTCAGGAGGCTGCGGGTGCATTTGGCTGCTTAGTGCTGCATGACCATGGAGCCGGATGCTCTCTCTGCTGCGCTGAGTAGTCGTAAAAGGCGTACGGTGTCAGCACTCACCTGGTTGACACTTTAGTCCCCTCCAAAGGGGCATATGGAATAACTCTATAGAACACTTTTCCATTTTTTGTTTTTGGTTTTGGGGATTAAGTCTGCTGGCGCTAGTTGTTCCCTTTTTTTTGTGTGTGTTTTTTGTTTGCTGGCTAGACAGGGGATTACTAAGATGGGACTGTTTATGAGCAAATGTTTTGGTCTTGTTTTTTTTTATGTTTTGTCTGTTTGTCTCTGCTCCATTTTATTTGGGGCTGCTGGTTTGTGGTGTCATCCTTGGTGTTCCACAATTGGTGGGCCAAGGGACACTCAGAAACGGGCTCAGGCACAAAGTACTGTCTGTAGAGATGTTATAGTTATTCTTCAGCTTGTTGTGTGGCTCTGTGTACTTCTGGACCTCTCCTGTGCTCCTAGGCCCCCATCTTGTGGCAAATTTCGGAATTACAGTCATGTCTTTAAAAATTAAACTCATCTCTTGGAATGTCAGGGGATTGAATTCTAAATACAAAAGAGCTTTGGTGTTGAACTTTTTGCAGGCCCAACATCCTCACATAATGTTTTTACAGGAAACGCATTTATTAGGCAACAAAATTCTGGCCATGAAGCGTCCCTGGATGCACAGAGCCATACATGCCACCTATTCGTCATATGCTAGGGGTGTATCTATTTTGTTAAACAAGTCCTTACCTTGCTCCAACAATACAGTGATCACTGATCCTGGAGGAAGGTATTTAGTGGTCATAATTGAAGTTTACTCTAGGAAGTTGGCCCTGGTAAATGTATATATTCCCCCTCCTTTTACAGGCAATATCCTGTATGAGGTGTTGGAGAAATTGGCACCTCACGCTCCATTTCAGTTGTTGATGGCTGGTGATTTTAATAATGTTCTCAATTATACGTTGGACACGTCCAACCCACATAGGGCTCCAAACCGTGAATTGTCACAGTGGGCGGATGCTGCGGGTCTTACTGAGATCTGGCGGTGGAAGCATCCTACGGACAGATG